>CM060918.1:958585323-959185323 GCA_030737875.1 Allium sativum
TTTGGTGATATACATTCAATACACTCAAGCAAAATGAGTGGTCGGTCATGTGTGGCAGGGTTGCAAGATGTTCTTGTTGAACCCAGTGTATTCCTCTCTAAAGGTACACTATCGGAAGGTGGTTCCATACCTTATCATAGTTGGAAATCCATTACCCAATAAGTGCTCGTGGTTTTGATTGTATACTATATATGTAGAACTGAGATTAAAGTGTTTTCTGCTAGATGATTATTTATTTGTGGTTGATAGACATTATTATAATATCAAAAGAGTTTTGATATAAAGTTTATCGTTTCTTTCAAAAGGATCTTGAAAGTTAAATCAAATGTTTTGGATTCTCATAAGGGAAAAACCCATTCCGTTGTACGGAGTGGTCTTATGAGATATCGTTATTTTCCCAAACTGTTATAAATTGTTCACTCATACCAGTCCGATGACTGACCTAGAGTTTGTTTTATTTTATTTTCCTAAACTCTTGGGTGCCCAATTTTGTACAGGCAGTAGAGTAGTCGGGATTTATAGATACTTGAAGAGCGGGAGTAGGAGGCTTCAGGATTATATAGATTGTTATTTCCGCTGTGTTGTAAGTGTTATACTCTAATAATGGTATTGTATACAGATACTGTTTTATTTCCAAGTTATTTTATGAAATATATTTATTTGTTCCGCTGTGAGATTCGTGTTTACTCTGATGTTGTACGTTCTTCTTCTTCTTCTTTAATTCTAAGTTTCTATCTTATCTATTCTCACCCTCTAATTTCTTTCGTGGACTATCTGGTATTTTCGATGCTTGATTAGTCGACATCGTGTTTGTGTCGATAACCAGGATCGCAAATTCCTTAGGTCGTTACATTTCCCTAACTAGCGCACTCACAAAATTGGTGGCATGCTTAGGCTAGATAATATCCTAGTCATAAACGATAAAAGGGAAAAAATAATATGAATATGAAAAAGCCAATGTTTTGACATAACTTGGCATAAACATAAACTAGCATGGTGATTAGGTGGACATATGAGCATAAATCTGATGAACTTGTAGCAATTACTAGTTCCAACATAACTATGATGTCATAGTGAGCATAATAAGATCTAAATTAACCATTTAGATGTCCAACTATTCAGATCTAGCATAATAGGCACAAGATGATAAACTAGATCTGATTAACAATTTAAATGTCCACACAATTTAGATCCAATAGTTTAAAAATAGATCTACAAATAAGGTTTAAGATTCACATCATGGCATGTCATAGAAGTTACAATAGATCTGACTAGATAAAGATTCAGATCCAAATCCTAACAAATTCAGAATGTCATATAATCACAATTTACAATGGATCTGATATAATCTAGGCATATGAACAAATCCAAGTCATAATCGTGTCATATTTACTTTTAAATATTAAAATATAAATGCAACTAGGAACTCATAGTGTTAGGATTAGAAAATAGAAGGAGAATGGATGTTGAATCTCTAAGTTTGATTTGCAAAGATGATAGTTGCAGGAGATTAGTGGATCCAATTCAGTTTAGATACCGGTAGAGTTTGGCACCCATGAATTCTCAATGAAGAAAGCAAGAGAAATGGACACGTATTTATAGCTGCTAGACACCCTGAAACCTTCTGCCACGTCATCCCTAGGGGTGTCGACACCCCCGTGGGTGGTCGACCCTGGTGTTGACACCCCTTAAGGGGAGTCGACCCCGGTGTTGACACCCCTTAAGGGGAGTCGACCCCGGTGTTGACACCCCTCTAGGGGTTGACCCCCTTGAGCGGGAAAACTTCCAACACTTTCTATTTTTCAAATTCTAATGGTTTTGGATAAAATTCTGACTCATCACTGACTCATGTGTATTTATATAATCTTTCTGTGCATATACAAACTTAAAACCCTTATAACTTCTTCGTACGTTGTCTGTTTTGCGCAAACCAAATGTCTACCTGGACTAGAATTTCGAGATGGTCGCAATAGCACAATCTGTTTTCCTTAATTCTGAATATTAAATTAAATATTATTTAATTTACCCTCTTTTAATGTTGTTAAAATACGGGGTGTTACACCCAACCATTTGTGTTATTGATGAATTACTAAGGTACCTATATAAATTAGTTGACATTTCGTACATTTGATCAATTTTCAATGTAAAATTTTGTTCCTTGATGTAGTAAGGTATAGATAGTGAATCCTTTCAGAAAAAGTTGTTCTTTGCCTAAAAATTCTGTGCATTACGGAGATACTAAGATAGACTTGGAGTAAGTATCTGAATATTTCATATCAAATTGAACTCTTACTCATAAAATTATTCAAAATTATCATGATGCTTTTGTTATCATCTAATAAAGTAATAAATAGTCTTTATGGTGCAAGTTAAAATTTTCCAACATTGAGAATTAAGTTGTATTATCTTTGTCTAAGGATTAAGTGCAGATTGCAGACAAGTGGCAACATGATTGGATTACAAGGATGAAAATAGCTACATGTACAGCAAAAGGATTGGAGTATTTGTATGACAAAGCAAATTCACCATCTATATATTGCGATCTGAAATGCTCTACTATCTTATTAGGGGAAGGGCATTATACAAAATTATCGGGTTTCAGTTTGGCTAAACTCAGACACATTGGTGATAAAACTCATGTGTGAACTGGGGTTAATAGAACATATGGATATTGTGCACCCACATATGTAATGACAGACTAGTTGACAATCAAATCAAATATATACAGTTTTGGAGAAATGCCGTTGATGATTCTGGCATACGAGGTGAAAAAATCTTGTTGCATGGGTAAGTTTATTTTCATATATTTTTCTACTAGTTTTTTTTCCATTAAAGGTTGTTTAGAGTACTCTATTTTGCTGCCCCATCCTTTTCTCTCTTTCAATTCAGTGATATTTTTTCCTCTATCTAGCTTATTCTTTCGTTTATTGAGCTGAAGTGTACTGTTTATACCTTTGCATCTCCTGTATGGATGAATAATTTAGTTTAGAAATCTTGAATAAAATTCTTATATATATATGTGCATGCGCATGTGAGATTATGTTTTTTTACTATATCACAATTTGAAAATTTTCTGTTATGATGCAGTCCCCCGGCACAATGTTGAGTGAATTAAGGTTGAATGATCTGAGGTAAAGTGATCCAATTTTCTTGCAAAATTTAAGCTTGTTTTGTAACCTTGGAAATAAGGTTGCTTGTAGAGTTTTACAGTAGCTTTTAGTTAATGTGTAATATTTAAATGTATAGTTATGATAAATTTCAATGCAAATACTTAGTTATAATTAAAAAAAATAAAACCTACAGCTTATTTTATACTTTGGTTACCTTAAATCAAACGTAGTTTAATCCAAAACGAACTATGTCCAACTGGTCCTGTTGTAAGATTGTTTGAATACAAAAAACACATGAGGTAATTATGTCCAAGAGCAGAGCTTTGTTGTCCATTTCTTTGACATTGATATGTTCTCACTAAAAAAATTGTAAAAATACATGAAGATTTCGAACTGCAAGAGGTTAACTGTACATGGTTAAATACATTGATAGCATATTTTTAACCTCAAGTTGGTTTATATGTAAATTTAATTTAGTTGAATTTCTACTTTATTAGTTACTTTTATTTTATTTTAAAATACCCTATAATTTTTAAATAAAAACTAATCTGAAATATGTTTTAACAAATAATTTTTATTTCATACTAAATGCTTTAACGGTAGGTTTTCCCACTATTGTGCGGTAATACCAGTCTATAGTATATTATTATTATGAATGCACAATGAAGTGCTCACTAGCCTCCAAAATTTCACCCTTAATTAAAACTGAACCGCCTCTCAGATATGTTCGTCACTTTTCTCTATATTTCTTTCCCCCTTCCACATCTCCTGTCCTAAAAATTGGCCTAAAACTTCAACTGTACTCGCCCTGTGCCCATCGCTCTCCCCGAAGAATCACCGATATTCTTTCTCCAACACTACATTGCATGCCTACAACCCGTCCAGTTGCCTAGAATTCATTGTACGGCTTCTCTTCCCCTTTTACCTCAAATCGAAAAACCCTAATCCTATCAAATTCATAACTTCCGTTGGCCTTTCTCCATGGTCGGTTGGGCATCACATCATTACAAGGTATAATCCTATTATAGTTTGCGTATTGCATTCACATAACCTATCATGTATAGAACCCCGATTTATTTCTCCGTGCTTTATAGAACCCTGATTCTTTTTTCCATGATTCAATGTTTCATTCGTTTCTCCCATTGAAAAGCTAATTTCTCCCTCCATTGTTTCTCGCGCCTCCTTTAAATAATGTAATATCAAAGAAAATCAAACAAGAGACTATTTGTTGTGTAAACCATATTGTAATTCAACTATATTGTACAGTTCACACTAATGTTGGAAGCAGGATCATGCACTTTCCAATTTACTGTAGTTGGGATGCACTTTCCAATTCAATATGGGGATGGGCTGAGTAAGGATAAAAACAATGTTATGTGAAACTTTTTTGACATTGGTTTATTACATCCATTGTACCTTTGGTTTGATCTGGATTATGCCTTATTTCTTTAATCATTTTCCAACGATATTTGTTTACATTTGTCCCACTTATGTTTTTTGTTATTTATTTGCTCTCCATAGTATGATCTTTTCAAACTGATGGTAATGGACGTGACTTATGCGGTTACAGCTACAATTTGCAAAATGATTACCATATTATCATAATGAAGTTGATTTTTATACAACCATGTTATGGTGAGCTGAGAGCTAATGGTGTTTTGTAACCTTGAGTAAAATTGAAGATAGTGCTATAAGACATCAATCTTGATCCTTAATTTGAAATGGATTGGGATTTTCTTTTCTTTATTCTGGTGAAGAACAGTATTTATAAGGTTTTGATGTCTTCATGCTTTCATAAATAATATGTAGCAAGTGTGAATATGAGATACAACTACTACATATGCATCTCTTTGTATGTGGTAATGATATATGTACAACAATTTCAACACCTTATCCACTATTATATTGCATTCGCTGGTGTAGTTAAATATATACACAACTACCAATTGTCATTACAAAATAAGTGGTTAAGCTATTTGATATATTTTCATGATCTGTCTTTAGATGTCCTTTGAAACTTGGACAGAAATTTCTTTATAAAGTCAGGTAAATCTTTTGCACCACTCTTATTTTTCAAGTTGACCATGTAAATCCAAAAAAACAATGATATATTGGCCAAAGCTTTCACATAATTTTTTACCATAACATATCTGGTTAGATTTAATAATACAAAAATTATATAAGAACAAAAAGTCAAGTGTAATGGATTGTTTTGACCAAAGCTTAATATTTAACCTAATCAACTGTCTGATCTGCCATATAATTTACATATACAAAATAGAATTATATGATTTAAGTGGAAAAAAAATTATGTAGTTAGAAAGAAGTACTTCAAGTCTCGTGCAGGGTTTCTCTCTCACATGCACATATTTAAAGCTATAATTTTGTTGGGATATAGGACATTTGTAAATATTTTTTTGAATTTTGTAGTCTGCCTTAAATTGTCTCCCAGGTTTTCTATTTGTTTCTTTTTAATTTTTTATTAATGAATAATTTTCACTTTTCAAGTACCTTAGATATAGCTTTTCTTGGTATCTATTGTTTGTAAAAAAGTTTGTTTTACACCGTTATTTTTTACGCCTCCGGTCTATGTACATTATTGACCTTCAATTTAGCTTCTAATGGCAATTGTGAGGGTAATGGTACTTGATATTCTATGTCATGACTAACTCATTGTGGTAGCACTGCATTTATCATTGCAACTGACAAAAATAGCAATTTTGCTTAGGCCTCTTTTAAAAAATTAGGAATTTTTGACATGTAGTGCAGTGATAATGGAATCCACGGTCCTCTTAACTTATAACATGAGCTTCAGCTTGCTAGAATTCAATATGATATATTAATATGCAAATTTATGCTGCATTATTTTCTTAGGATGTATTATAAATAAAAAGATGTGTTCACCTTAGGCATAACTCTCTATCTAACCTTTTATATTCACTCTAAATACATATTTTTGATGTATGGTTATGGTATATTCATCCATGATGTAACTCATAGTCCTCTTAACATATAACATGAGCTTTAGCTTGTTGGAATTCCATATGATATATTAATACGCAAATTTATGCTGCATTATTTTCTTAGGATGTAGTATAAATAAAAAGATATGTTCATCTTAGACATAACTCTCTATCTAACCTTTTATATTCACTATAAATACATACTTTTGGTGTATGGTTATGGTATATTCATCCATAATGTAACTTATAATGTCATTTTTTATTTTTTTACACCATTTTAAGAAGGGTTAACGTAGTTTATCATGAAAAAATGGCTGACTAAGTTATATTATCTTTGATGATGGAGCACATATATAATAAATATGAATAAAAGCTATAATATTAACAATTAGGCAGTAAAGCTGGGGAAAATTTTAAATCCATACCTTGAAGGTTGACCCCATTTAAAGATAGAATAATCAAATTATTATGTTTTATTACAACAGCATCGGCTTTGAAATTGAACTCTTATATGCTCTCGCTAAACATATCCAAGTATCATATATAATTTGTTATACCATATTATCATGTATAATATTTGCCATCCATGTTAACGTATCATGCAAGCTTAATATAAATACACTTATAGTTACCAAAATAAATGGTTGTAACTCTTGCAACTGATAACCAAGGCTAATCACAAGAATGTTATTCATTAATTCACATGGTTCGTGGTTGCTGTAGCATGTACCTTTAGTGTCTTCAGGTAGTAGTTTGATATATCTACATAATAGTCTAGTATAGCGTTTTCATCATCATTATTATAAATTTGGAAGATTTGCTACCATGCCACTCTTTCATTCTTTTCTTTCCAATATTAAATTGATCTCACAATATGAAAGTGAAAAAATAGGTGAACTACATGTTGAATCCTTGATGGAAAAGTTTTATGTTTTGATTTATCTATTGTTTTTGTTTAAAATTTGAAATTTACCTACCGAGAAATAAAGAAGTTTTATTTGATCCAAATAATGATTGGTTCCCCCACAATGTCTATAATGGATGTTAGAATTGTTGAAAACAAGAACTATGATTAATGTCAACAAAGAGAAGAGCAACGGAAACCATGTCATGAAGATGAGGTTATACACACACACACACACACACACACACACACACACATACACACACGTATTGGATCGTGTCAGAATTATGTTAAAATCTATCATCAGGTATAACATGAATATACTAAACAAGGTATATATATTATAAGGCTTTAAAAAGCCATAACTGTACAGACTTAGCTATACCAGTCGACTGGTAGAAATATGACCAGTCGACTGGTAAGCATGTCTCAGTACATAACAGCTAGTTTTAAATGATTTTTAATCAAAATGTTTTACAGCATGATTCAATCAGTCGACTGGTGATTTTTAGACCAGTTGACTGATTCGAAATACAAGCTTTTTTTATGAAGAGGCCCCTTATTTCATGAAGAGATTTCTCTTCAATTACGAATGGAAATGGACACAACTTTTTTCTAAAATCTTTCATGAAGTAATGCTACTCTTCTACTATTATATAAGCAATACAAACATGTTTTTCAAACTACCGATTTTCATTCTATTCTCTCTATTCTCTGATTTGTACTTGTATATTCGTTGTGTTCTAATGATCCACAAATTCAAGTTACTTATTGAATCCCTTATAACATTTCACATTTTTTTGATTTGACAAGCAACAAACTTCCTTCAATCTTCACAAACATTTCAAATACTTGAGGATAAGATTATAGGAAGGGTGTACATCATATTGACTATTCCGTGTTGATTAGAGAACACATTCAAGAGTCAAAACACTTGTTAATTATGAAGTCCAGTGAGGCTGCTCAGGCGTGGACATCCTTGTTGGTGCTCGGGTGTATTGTGACTTAATCCTCCGGGTTAAGAGAGTGTGATAGTGAATTCCGAAGAGGAGCTTCAGGACTGGACGTTGGATGGGAAGTCTGAACCACTATAAAATTCATGGTTTCTTTACTTACTGCACTTTACTTTTTATTTGTGATATATCTTTATAGCTTAGTTTTACCTATGTAACTATTGCTGTTTACTAGTTAGTTTATTATATACCATTATGCTATACCCACATAAAGATCGTGCTTAATCATATACACCGACTTTGTCAATTGGTATCAGAGCAAGGTCATCATTTAACTGTAAAACCGTTATCTGATACATAGCTAATATGGATAACAACACGAGTGCTAGCAATAACACTAGATATATTGAAGGCGAATCCACTGCAGGACTACCTTTTTTTACTGGCATGAACCATAGCTATTGGGCTACACAAATGAGGATATACATGCAAGCAAATAGTTTTGATGCTTGGAACATTACACAAAAAGAGTATACACAACCTACTACTCTATATACCGAATGGTCTACAAATGAAAAAGCAGAGGCTAGCGCCAATGCTAAATCTATTAATATGTTGCATTGTGCCTTGGATATAAACAAATTTAACCGGGTTTGTATGTGCAACACAACATATGAAATCTGGGGAACACTCAAAGTTACTCATGAAGGAACTAAAAAGGTCAAACAGAGTACTCTGATTAGGATTAGGAGAAAAGTACTCTGATTTTGAATGAGAACGAGTCCATAAATGACATATATTCATGTTTTCAAAACATTTATCATTCTTTATTAGGAAAAGGAGAAAAGTACTCTGATTTTGATATGGTTTCAAAAAAATTAAACTCTTTAACCGATGAATGGGAAAGAAAGGTGTTAGCTATATAAGAAGCTAATGAACTCTCTACCTTGAAACCTCAAGAGTTAATTGGAAATCTCAGGTCCTATGAAGTAAATTTGCAAGCGAAGAAAGCACATGAACAAGACAAGAAAAATTTAGCTTTTCATGCTGAAAAGAAGATTCAGATTCAGATGAAGAGAGTATTGCTTTTGTAGCAAAGAATTTTAGAAAGTTTCTGAAATATAGAAAAGGCCAAAGCAAGAATGTGAAAAAGAATTCATCAAAAGAGCCCGACCCAACACTAGTGGAATGCTTTAATTGTCACAAAACAGGGCATTATCAAAAGAATTGTCCAGAATTGAAGAAGAATCGCAACAAAAAGGAAAAATAAAAAAGACAAGCATTCTCAGTCACTTGGGAAAATTTTGATTCATCATCTTCCGATAGTGATAGCGATAGTGACAACGAGCAAGCAAAATGTATGCTTCATGGCAAAGGATACTGAGGTGAGTGAATTTACTTATGATGAATTAATGGAAATTAATATTGTAGTTTTAAAATATAGAAATAACTTTAAAAGAAAGTATAATGTAACGGCTGGAAATTTTCGACTCCTTGAGAGTCGAAAATTTCGAGATGTTAGTGAAAGAAAGTAGAGGGTGAGGAAGAAAAGATAGAACTAATAGAATAGAAGAAGAAGAAGAACTTACATCATCAGAGTAAACACGAATCTCACAGCGGAACGAATAAAATATAACATAACTTTGAAATACAAATCAGTACTCGTATATACATACCATTTCAAAGTACAACACTTAACAAAACAGCGGAATAATAATAGCTATAATCCTGAAGCCTCCTGCTCCAAGCTCTCCAAGTGTATCTGTAAAATCCCGACTACTTGACTACTCGTACAAATTTAGGCACCCAAGAGTTTAGGGAAAAACAAACAAAATAAACTCCGGGTCAGTCATGGGACTGGTGTGAATAAAACTCCAACACTTGGTTAAATAAAGGATATCTTTCTGATATTATAATAATGTCTAAATACAAATAGATATCAATCTAGCAGAACGCTTGCATCTCACGTTCCACATACATAGTATACAAATAAAACCGTGAGCGCTTATTGGAGATTGGATTCCAACAGACAAGGTATGGGAGCACCTTCCGATCAGTGTACTCTAGAGGAGATACACTAGGGTTCAACAAGAACGTCTTGCAACCCGGCCACACATGACCGTCCACTCATTTAGCTTGAGTGTAACGAATATATTATCACCGATGGTTGGGATCAGCAACCATCCTTCCCGATAAGGGAAAGCATTGAAATAGATTATAAAGAAGTACAATTGAATATTCTCTAGATGGTGATAATACTATTGGATCTAGAATAACCCTAGAGGGGGGGGGGGGGTGAATAGGGTTTTTCACAGTTTTTAAACAGAATTGAAAAACTGACAGGGTATTAAAATAATAAACAGATCACAGAATATAGCAGAAACAGAAATACAGAAAATAAATCACACACAGATATACCCAGCTTCGGCAAAACCCTGCCTACTGCTGCATTTCTAAGGTTTCTACTAGGTGATAGAACAGATCCCGCATACAAGACCATGTACACTCGCAAACCCTGCTCCTATTCTAACCCTACGCTTAAACCCCTAGACTGATCGATATCCTCTCGATCCGATTTCCCTGTTTACGACCCTGTAACCAGTAACCCAGAATTTTACAGACTCTGAAACTGACAGCCAACACACTGACTGAATCTAGAATTTTTACAGACTCTAGACAACTGTTTGAATCGTTTGATTTTACAATACAAAATTAAAAACAAAAACAGAAGAAGCTTTAAAACCCTAGATGTAAGGAGGAGTTAAAAATAAGGGGGTCATCCCCTTTTAAACTAGGCTAAGCCCAAAACAAACACGCCGGCCCACTCCTTTCATTTGTTAACCCGATCCTTCTTTGCTCTGTGAAAAAAAAAATGGCGGCCGAGAATGATTTTCTAGGGTTTTCTTCCTTTTCCCCAAATCGATTCGGTTGCTGTCGAAATCAAATCTCTGATGCTCCTTGATTCTTTGATGGCTTCAGATGTTTCTCAATCAAATTGGGGAATTCCTATGATCACCGAAACCCTGGAAAAAAAAATTGTGAGTACTTTTTTTTTTTTAAAATTCTCTGCTCTGTGAATTTCGTTGTTTTTGGATTTCGATTTTTATTGATGATTTCAGCCTGTGATGATTCGGTGTAGAATAGGATTATATAATCCTTTTAAAATTCTCTGATTTCGCTGTATGGCTTGGCTGATTTGGCTCGATGCTTTCCCCTTTTGAAATTGTAGCGTGATTGGCTCTGAATTTGTGAATTTCTTCTTTTGCTTGCGAGATTAGATCGATGAATCCAGTCCTGGCCCTTGCGTGAATGATTCCTGTGGCCTCTTAAATTCGATTGCTATGTTTCCTGAAACTCTTGCCTGATTTTGTGGTTTCCTGTTTTGAATTTCTTGATAAAATTTGCATTGATAACTTGCTCGATTTCTGGAAAAAAACTTTGGCCCACTGTAAATGATTTCGAACAAACCTAGAAATAAAACGAATGATTTCTTGTTTGATAAGTTGCCAAGAACATGTTGTTCAAAAACAGGAAACAAGATTTTCTTATCCAATTTTGTATAGGCTAAAATTCTCGAATCCATTGCCAAATATAGGATTAATTCATGTGAATTGATTTCTGTCCAAAAAAAAAAACATTCCATATTACTCATGATCCCATGCATGATTTCTCAAAATCGAATTATGATTTTCTGAACATTGATTGCTTGCAAAAAAATGCTACTCCATTTCTGGAAATAGATTTGCAGATCAAAAATGAATTGTTTGCTGCCAAAAACTGTTGTGCATTCTTGGAAGATAAATCGAACTCATTTATTATCAACACCAATCATGCTCAATCATGTGATTCCACTGATTTCTTCTTGCACAAGATGCACGCTGAACAATTTGGAAGTTTTGCTTGTCTACCATGATTGCATTTATCACTGTTTTGAGTTTTGCATCCCATGTTGCACTGTTTTTCACATTATATTTGTATAGCTTGGCTTGAATTTGCTTCCTTGTTTAAGCTGCATGTTTCCATCTTCCTTGTCTTGTTGAACCCATATTTGTACATTTGCTTCTACACCTGAACTCGTTTACCTGGATTTTCACTTGCAATTGCATCTTAGCTCCATGTTCCATTGCTGATTTGCTTGATTTTGAGCTTTTAGTTGCTGATTCATGTATGAACATGAATGAATCTTGAGTTGCACCATATATGTCATTTGCTGTTAGAACATGTTCAAACTCCATCTACTAGACACTGATTTGAAGAAAAAAACTTTGTGTATCCTTGCCATGCACTGTTATATCACCATGTTTGAGTAGTCCTTGAAGTGCTGTACACTTGTGTATATGCTGTATCACTATTGTTTGCACATTTCTTTCACCTTGACTTGATGTGCCACTTGCTTTTGAACTTGCACGCTTGCACCATCCATGTTGGAGCTCGACCATGAATTGGTGCCATGCCACTTCCACTTTGCTGTTTTATACTCAACATTAGCTTTCATGTTTGATTTTGAGTTTTGCTGTACCATTTTGCTGTTATACTGAACTTGAACTGTGTGGTTTGCAGTATACATTCCACACATGTACTTGCTGAAATTGTTGAGCACGACCATGTATATTTGCTGTGCCATGTACCATTGAGTTGATCTTTGCTTTATGAGATGGCTCGGACATTTTTCAATTTTCTACTTGCACTATTTTGTATTTGAGCTGAATCATGGCTCGACCATTTTGGCTTTCAAAGTTTGACATGTGCACTGAGTTGAGAAGGTCCACGTGGCTACTCCTCAGTTGCTCGCTGATTGGCGAGGCAGTGCACACGTGTATATTTATACACGTGTGTATATGCAGCCATCCAGTATTATTTTCCCTGTCCCTGCATTGTATATACATACTGTCTACCTTGTGGTATTTACAGTGTATCACTGTGAATATCATAAGCTGTCTAGACACAGATTGATGGTTTTATAAATCAGATCAAGTCATGAAAAATGATGAGAAACACACCAGAAATCTGAGGCAAATAAAATTTTAAAACCAAAATTTATATTTGCATTTATTCTGTTTCATTTCTATTGCAGTGTACTGTGTGTGTGTGTTTCATGTGACAGGTATGAAAACTGGACTGACTGTGAGGATGCTATGAAGATAGAAGACTGAAGACAGAAGACAGAAAACAAAAAACAGTGTGTAAATGTATATATGAAATGTGAATAAATGACTGCGAGACTGTGTTAGAGTTGAGTGAGAACTTGATATGTACTGAAATGTATCGAAATGAAAATTATCAGTGAAGTGTATAAATAGTTGGAGTTGTAAAATTTGTACTGTTTGAATATTAAGATAAAATATTCTATTTAAATAAAATACAGTGTTAATATTTGAATTTATATACAGTCGTATTTTATTTAAATATAAATATTATATTCCAGTCTGTGATGTATAATAACAGTACAATATCAAACACATATAAAATAGTATTTATTTGGTTGTTATCATCAAACAAAAATCATATAATTGTGTATACAACACCGTTATATACAACAATCTCCCCCTTTTGATGATGACAAACAAATAAAAGATTTTGTATACAATAGATGTGTTTGACAGTGAATATTGAACTCCCCCTATTTATTAGCTCCCCCTACAACAGAACAGAAAACTCCCCCTATAACTGTGCATGAGTGAATATGAACTAAATAATGAATTTTCAAAATTAAAAATATTTATAAAATATTCACGCATAAATCAAACTCTCAACCCGTTCTCCCCCTTTTGTTATCATCAAAAGGATATAGAATTTAAAATATAGATGAATAGTGACTAACAAATATTAAATCAGCTTAAGAGGAAGAACGATCATCATAAATCTCAATCAGTCAAACAAAAATCATAATATTCTGAGAACAGGTGGCATATTTCACATTTTAGAGAATGCCGGATTTACGATGAATTTTATATAAAATGGAGAGAAAAAAATGATTTCCAAATATTTTCAAAAGAATTTTATAAAAATGAGTTCAAAAACAGTGATGGGTTCGGACTTATAATTATAAATTCAATTTAAATGACAAAATCGAATAATCTCAAATTCCAATATCTATCAATCAACAAATCATAATACGTCATAAAATTTCAACACATTTCACAGATTAGAAAGTGGATTGATAGGCTGGTTAATATACACCAAGGAGAATTTCACATAAAAATTTATTTATTGCAAATTATTTTCTTTTCTTTTTCTTTTGATTTAAGAGCACCCTGACCACGCATAACCAGAGCTTGGGTTTTTAAATGAGATCAGTCGCAGCTTAAATTATAAGTTGTCTCTTAACCATGCATGACCAGAGCTTGGATTTTTAAATGAGGTTAGGGACACACTTATGTATTAATCAAATATTTTAACATTTTCAGCTTTAAATAGAAAAGAAAAAACTCCTTGGTATATACAACCAATATGAATGATAGAAATGTGATAGGTACAGAAATGGACTGTGAAATAAATTTCTAAATTAATTATATTATGAAATATGATCAACTGTACCGAGATCATTAAAAAAATTTGGTTATCACTAATTCTGAATAATAACATAACCACAATTCCATCACAAATATTTTTACTGTTTATTAAAAAAAATATTAACTCTCCATATTTATATAAAATCATAATGGATGGTAGAGAGATGAAAGATAATGAAGATGGTCGTGAAATAATTGCCGATTCAAAGATATTATAATAAATATTCAATCATCATGAAAAATCCAGATAAAATCTCCTCTTGTTGTGAAATATATTGCAGTCATAATTCATCACAATTTCAAATTCTGATATATTTTGATGAATTATAAATACAGAACAATTTGGATATTGATTTCAATTTCTGAATGAATAAAAAATAGTTTTAGAAATTGTAAATCAATTACAAGAGGAATATGAAGAGCTATACAAAGCACAAGAGGGAAAAGAAAAATATATACATGATGAGAATAAAAAAAATTCAGCACTTCCTAATCTGATACCACTTGTAGTCTCTATTAAAGAGGATTTTTTAAAAATGACACTGGTGGCTAAACAAGGGTATCTCAGATGGATGAAAAAAACTGATACCAATTGTAGTCTCCCTTATCGAGGAATTTAATTACACCCTGATGGACTATCATGGACATCTCAGACCAAAGAAATTTAAACACAAACCCAGCCAGAAGAATTCAGCACATTTATTTGTATTAGGCAAAAAGAATATGTGTGGATCTATACAAGGTGAAAATTTGAATCTTAGTACAGATGGATGAGACAAATATAAGACGCTTCTGATACCACTTGTTATCTCGCTCTCAAGGATTTTAATCACACCCCGGTGGCTAACAATGGTACCTCAGTCAACTGAAAAGACTTAATTACAAAGCAAGCAACTCAAGCACACAAATTTCATTCATCAGAGCACAATGAACCTTTGATACCAAATCAAGCATCCTCAAAAAATATTTACAAATCAATTTCTTATAATCAGAGCAGCATGATTCCAAAACAAACATTTTTCAAAAACAGTATCAGAGCAGCACAGAGAAATCAGTATCACAACAGACTTGTCAGATGATGTTTCTGAAGGTCACAAAAAAACAATATATTCCATGATCCATGATTATAAAAATTTAGTTTATTTTAAATCATTTGAAGAAATGTGACTATATCAGGATTTAATGAATCAATCACACAATAATATATTTCAGATTCAAGATATGTGTGTGATTCAATAAATCAATAATTTCAAATGATTTTAAACAAACAATCATTCAAATCAAATCATCATGAAATAACATCTATTTTCAAAGACCATTTTTCAAAAAGAAGGTTTCAAGATATTTCTGACAAGTGTAAGAATAATTTCAGATCATTTACATCAGACTTGAGAAATATTCATGATCCAGAAAAAAATTAAAATACTTTATTTGAAATCACTTGAATCTATGTCAAGTATTAGATATAATGAATTATTCACACAAGATTTATAATTTCAAATTTAGGGGGTGTGTGAACCTCAGAATATCAAAAATTTCAGATGATTTCAGATACACAATTTTCAACCATACTGATCATGAATACAAAATGAATTTCCAGATGTATCACTGATTCAAGCCATTCAAAATTTCCAAGCCAATCTGAAAAGTAATGAAATTATCACAACTAATAAATAGCAGTGTGCTGTAATGAGTATATTATTTCAAGCTTTTCTAAAATGAATTAGAAGAAACTCAAAACAGCAAATTTGTGTGAAATTTCAATTGTTTTTCAGATCTTCAAAAAATTTAGAATTCAAATTAACAGCGTTCAAGATATGACAAGGATACATCAACACTGTTATGAATTCAAAAATCAGAAAATAAACTTCACAGCAAATGCAGATATTTACAAAGTTAAAAATTCAAGATCTGGAAAGATTATAACGTCAGAGTTCTATTCAAACAAGGAAAGTTTCCAGAAGATCATGATTACTGCAATTAGAAGTTAAGGAAGCCCAAGAAGTTAAAATGATATGACAGTGACAAATCAAACAGACAAAGAAAATAAATAGAAGAGAGATAGAAGAAGAAATAAACAAGAGATTAAAAAACCGAGAATATTTACAAGGACAAGTTCAGAGATCATACCTGAAATCAGTGTAAACCAGAATCTCTGACTCATCAGTCTTGGCCGAGGTACTGTAAAGAATATAGAGCAACTTGAAATCAATCTCTTTTCAGCATAGCAGTTCCTCAGCCTCCTTTGGTACCTAACAGTTTAAAGGATCGAGTGGTCTAACAAAATTTGTAAAACCACTCTGATATGTGTTTACTACTTTTGGTACCCAAACCTGTCTATATAACAAACCATCTAAATTTACCTTTGTACCTTTTGGAACCCAAATCTGTTTGAAGTTAACTGAATTCGTTTTATTTCCTTTTGGGATCCAGATATGTTTAAATGGTTTATTATAAAACAATTTTTCATTTTGTTTTTGTTTCAAAAAGCCCTTGGAATTTTCAAAGTTCAGATTTTCAAGTTCATTCTTTTCAAAGCTGCTTAGAGGATTTTTAAAATCGTTTGAACTTTTCTTTTCAAATAACTCAGATTTTCCAAAACCAAGTCCAATTCTATTTCCTGAAGAAAATTGATTTTTCAACAACATATTTAAAGATTTTTCACTGTTTGAAAATTTTGCCAAGGTTGTTTCAAGTTGTTGAAGTTTTGTTTTGAGATCACCGTTTTCTTTCAATAAATCTGAACCATGATTTTCAGTGATCTTATATTTTTCAAAGTCAGATTTCAAAACCAAATTTTCTTCTTTAAGCAAATTAATTTTGGTTTGGGACTCAACAATCTCAGATTCAAAAAGTTTATGTTTTTTAAACCCAAATTTCTTGGATTTTTCAATCTCGTTTTCCAGTTCTTTCAAAATCAAATCGGATTTCAACAAATTCTCCATTTCAGCAATTTCAAATTTGGAATATATATCTGTCTTAAAGATTTCAAATTCTTATTGTAAACAATTATTCAAACTTGATAACTCAATCTTGTTCTCTTTTAAGATCAGAATTTCTTTTTCAAACTTTTGAATATTTTTATTGAGATGAACAAGATTGGTTTTCAATTTCAAACAGTTTTTACAATCTGAATTTGAGGAATTTTTAAAGTGTTCAAGCTGTGATTCCAAATCATCAATTTTGCTGGTCAACTCAAGATTTTTAGATTTCAGAGATTTGTTTCTAGATTGGAGTTTATCAACAGCTTTAGTTAGATCAGTACACATATAAACTAAATCTTCGTATGAAAAATTTCCTGTCTCATCGTCTGTTGAATCTCCTTCGATTGATTCATCTGTTTCTCCTTTTAAACACAGATCTGAATCAGAGTTGACATTCTGGGGTTTTGAGCAGTCGTCAGATTTTCCATAGAGCGTGTTTAGAGTCCTCCAGACATCCTGCGCAGTCAAACAATGAGATATGTGAATAAAATGTTCTGTACTGAGATAATCAAATATGATATTCATAGCACGAGAATCGAAAACAATGTTTCTATTATCAGACATATCACTCCCATTGATAACAACATCCCAACATTTAATATTAACAGATTTTAAATAAAATTCCATTTCAGATTTCCAGTTTAAAAAATCTGTTCCAGTGAAAATAGTTGGAGATGAACTGGACTGACTCTCTATCGACTGACAACTAGGAATCACCATTACTCTAGAGTTAAATACCTGGCTCTGATACCACTGTTGGATCTAGAATAACCCTAGAGGGGGGGGGGGGGTGAATAGGGTTTTTCACAGTTTTTAAACAGAATTGAAAAACTGACAGGATATTAAAATAATAAACAGATCACAGAATATAGCAGAAATAGAAATACAGAAAATAAATCACACACAGATATACCCAGCTTCGGCAAAACCCTGCCTACTGCTGCATTTCTAAGGTTTCTACTAGGTGATAGAACATATCCCGCATACAAGACCATGTACACTCGCAAACCCTGCTCCTATTCTAACCCTACGCTTAAACCCCTAGACTGATCGATATCCACTCGATCCGATTTCCCTGTTTACGACCCTGTAACCAGTAACCCAGAATTTTACAGACTCTGAAACTGACAGCCAACACACTGACTGAATCTAGAATTTTTACAGACTCTAGACAACTGTTTGAATCGTTTGATTTTACAATACAAAATTAAAAACAAAAACAGAAGAAGCTTTAAAACCCTAGATGTAAGGAGGAGTTAAAAATAAGGGGGTCATCCCCTTTTAAACTAGGCTAAGCCCAAAACAAACACGCCGGCCCACTCCTTTCATTTGTTAACCCGATCCTACTTTGCTCTGTGAAAAAAAAAAATGGCGGCCGAGAATGATTTTCTAGGGTTTTCTTCCTTTTCCCCAAATCGATTCGGTTGCTGTCGAAATCAAATCTCTGATGCTCCTTGATTCTTCGATGGCTTCAGATGTTTCTCAATCAAATTGGGGAATTCCTATGATCACCGAAACCCTGGAAAAAAAAAATTGTGAGTACTTTATTATTATTATTTTTTAAATTCTCTGCTCTGTGAATTTCGTTGTTTTTGGATTTCGATTTTTCTTGATGATTTCAGCCTGTGATGATTCGGTGTAGAATAGGATTATATAATCCTTTTAAAACTCTCTGATTTCGCTGTATAGCTTGGCTGATTTGGCTCGATGCTTTCCCCTTTTGAAATTGTTGCGTGATTGGCTCTGAATTTGTGAATTTCTTCTTTTGCTTGCGAGATTAGATCGATGAATCCAGTCCTGGCCCTTGCGTGAATGATTCCTGTGGCCTCTTAAATTCGATTGCTATGTTTCCTGAAACTCTTGCCTGATTTTGTGGTTTCCTGTTTTGAATTTCTTGATAAAATTTGCATTGATAACTTGCTCGATTTCTGAAAAAAAACTTTGGCCCACTGTAAATGATTTCGAACAAACCTAGAAATAAAACGAATGATTTCTTGTTTGATAAGTTGCCAAGAACATGTTGTTCAAAAACAGGAAACAAGATTTTCTTATCCAATTTTGTATAGGCTAAAATTCTCGAATCCATTGCCAAATATAGGATTAATTCATGTGAATTGATTTCTGTCCAAAAAAAAAACATTCCATATTACTCACTGATCCCATGCATGATTTCTCAAAATCGAATTATGATTTTCTGAACATTGATTGCTTGCAAAAAATGCTACTCCATTTCTGGAAATAGATTTGCAGATCAAAAATGAATTGTTTGCTGCCAAAAACTGTTGTGCATTCTTGGAAGATAAATCGAACTCATTTATTATCAACACCAATCATGCTCAATCATGTGATTCCACTGATTTCTTCTTGCACAAGATGCACGCTGAACAATTTGGAAGTTTTGCTTGTCTACCATGATTGCATTTATCACTGTTTTGAGTTTTGCATCCCATGTTGCACTGTTTTTCACATTATATTTGTATAGCTTGGCTTGAATTTGCTTCCTTGTTTGAGCTGCATGTTTCCATCTTCCTTGTCTTGTTGAACCCATATTTGTACATTTGCTTCTACACCTGAACTCGTTTACCTGGATTTTCACTTGCAATTGCATCTTAGCTCCATGTTCCATTGCTGATTTGCTTGATTTTGAGCTTTTAGTTGCTGATTCATGTATGAACATAAATGAATCTTGAGTTGCACCATATATGTCATTTGCTGTTAGAACATGTTCAAACTCCATCTACTAGACACTGATTTGAAGAAAAAAACTTTGTGTATCCTTGCCATGCACTATTATATCACCATGTTTGAGTAGTCCTTGAAGTGCTGTACACTTGTGTATATGCTGTATCACTATTGTTTGCACATTTCTTTCACCTTGACTTGATGTGCCACTTGCTTTTGAACTTGCACGCTTGCACCATCCATGTTGGAGCTCGACCATGAATTGGTGCCATGCCACTTCCACTTTGCTGTTTTATACTCAACATTAGCTTTCATGTTTGATTTTGAGTTTTGCTGTACCATTTTGCTGTTATACTGAACTTGAACTGTGTGGTTTGCAGTATACATTCCACACATGTACTTGCTGAAATTGTTGAGCACGACCATGTATATTTGCTGTGCCATGTACCATTGAGTTGATCTTTGCTTTATGAGATGGCTCGGACATTTTTCAATTTTCTACTTGCACTATTTTGTATTTGAGCTGAATCATGGCTCGACCATTTTGGCTTTCAAAGTTTGACATGTGCACTGAGTTGAGAAGGTCCACGTGGCTACTCCTCAGTTGCTCGCTGATTGGCGAGGCAGTGCACACGTGTATATTTATACACGTGTGTATATGCAGCCATCCAGTATTATTTTCCCTGTCCCTGCATTGTATATACATACTGTCTACCTTGTGGTATTTACAGTGTATCACTGTGAATATCACAAGCTGTCTAGACACAGATTGATGGTTTTATAAATCAGATCAAGTCATGAAAAATGATGAGAAACACACCAGAAATCTGAGGCAAATAAAATTTTAAAACCAAAATTTATATTTGCATTTATTCTGTTTCATTTCTATTGCAGTGTACTGTGTGTGTGTGTTTCATGTGACAGGTATGAAAACTGGACTGACTGTGAGGATGCTATGAAGATAGAAGACTGAAGACAGAAGACAGAAAACAAAAAACAGTGTGTAAATGTATATATGAAATGTGAATGAATGACTGCGAGACTGTGTTAGAGTTGAGTGAGAACTTGATATGTACTGAAATGTATCGAAATGAAAATTATCAGTGAAGTGTATAAATAGTTGGAGTTGTAAAATTTGTACTGTTTGAATATTGAAATAAAATATTCTATTTAAATAAAATACAGTGTTAATATTTGAATTTATATACAGTCGTATTTTATTTAAATATAAATATTATATTCCAGTCTGTGATGTATAATAACAGTACAATATCAAACACATATAAAATAGTATTTATTTGGTTGTTATCATCAAACAAAAATCATATAATTGTGTATACAACACCGTTATATACAACAAATACACCCTGCTTGGGTATGGCCCAACTAGCCATGCTGCCTAGCCCAACTTCTGTTATTTTTCGGTTGTGAGGTTTTGAGGTCACGTTTATCACTTTGACAGATTATTTCTTCAATTACTTTGAATGCCACATCGTCATACCCGCCAAATCATTATCGATTTCTCAAGGCATCACGGGTATAAAAGCTAAGAGAAACGAATTTCTCCGCCACCAACGTAAAACGTTTAAAGAGATCAACATATATGATTCGTTAAGAATACTTTTTCAGACACCCGTCCATATACGTTGTTCTGGGACTGAATAAACCGAAGGCACTATTCAGTGAATCCATCCTACCTAGGCTTTTCACAATAGCCCTTGCACTTCACTCCGTCTTCAATTATCTTCAGCGTACTTGATTCACAACGCTTATGCTAATACGGAGTGGTTCTTGGGATAATAATCCAACCGGTCTCTCCATATTTACAACGTAAATATGGTCAAAACTTTGATAGTCTGTGATTCAACTATCAAATGAAAACATGTCGGTGTACAAACAACGATCTTATTTCCCAATGGAAATTCGATCGATCAATCATCATATACATATATATATGTTCATATTTCCTTATTTCATGTATTTAGAAAATATATGTTATTAATCATTGGAAAACATTTCCATAGCTTATTTACGCATCACTATTATTTCACAACTATCAGTCCCGAACGGTAAACCACTAAGAGAACAACTCCTAATTATAAATCCCGAAGGTCGAAACCAACATTAGATCGTCACTTAGGAAACCGTTCAACTTAACTAATCTCCAGTCAATTTCTAAATTTGCTTAACTCTATTTCTTAATTTCTTATCATGAAAACATTTCATTTTCTATGTTTAGAAAACATATCTGATTATATTTGGAAAACGTTCCCAAAACTCATTTACGGATTTCCAATGAACGTTGTATAAAACATCGTTTCGCTTAATCCATTTATCGCTTATTCTTTAACTTTATTCCTAATCAACCTTTTAGATCGAACCACAACTATTCCTTTGTCAATTCTGAAGTCAATCAAGTTGGGGTATAATTACCTCGCAGACCTTAATTGAACAACGTCCTTTACTGTGAAATAGATGAAGCTCATCACTCACTCTTTACAATCATCTGTTTACGCAAATTCTCGGATTCAGGTTACGAATCCACTTCTTATATGACAACGTTTGATTATAACTATAACGTTATAATTCCTACCCCTAAAATATCTAACCTAAATTATAAATTTATTTCCTAACTCGAATAATTTAACAGACACCTAATTTCTAAATCAATGACTAAATCTTGATTTAAACCCTGGAAAGTAAATAGTACTTTCCCAAATTCGCTATAATCGAATCCGACGTATAACTCTCTTTCGAGAAATCTCTATTCGATTAACTCTCCCTTTTTAATAACTTATATTCGATAAACTCTATTTCGATTAAATCCTATCGAATAACTAATATTCGAATAACTCTTCTTGGTTGGCTCTATTTCATTAACTCTTATCGAATAACAAATATTCGATTTTCTTAAATGTGTCAATTCTTATCGAATAACTAACATCCGATTAACTTAAATGGATTTAATCTTATCGAATAACTTTTTCGATTAACTTAACTTGATTTTCTTAACTCGATTATCTCAACTCGATTACTTAACTTGATAAATCTTAACTCGATTACTTAACTCGATAACTTAACTTAACCCAAATCGATTAACTCAACTCTAATCGATTAACTTAATTTGATTTACTCCTTCGAATAACTAATTCGAATAACTTAATTGATTAACTCCTTTGAATAACTAACTCGATTTACTCTTCTCGAATAACTAAATTCGATTAACTCAAATTGGATAACTAATATTCAATTAACTCTTACGTGTTTAACTCTATTCGAATAACTCTAATGTGTTTAACTCTATTCAAATATCTGATTCGAATAACTCATTTCGAATAACTAAATTCGATTAACTCCTTTTTATAACGTTTATTCATTTCAAAAGATTTCCTTTTTACAACGCTTATCCATTTATAAAGATTTACTTTTTACAGCGTTTATCCATTTATAAAGATTTACTTTTAGTAACGGTTCTTCACTTTATAAATGTCCTTTTAATAACGTTTCTCCCCTTCTAAGGATTTCCCTTTAACAGCGTTTATTTAATTTATCGGTGTTAAAAACAATTTCTACTTCTCTATATAAGTTCAAACTTATATATCCCATTTATCAAACAATAAATATTTTATTTAATTTTTAAAACATTATTTATAAATTAAATCTTCTCACTTTATCTGTTAAAAATAGATTTCCTATTTAATATCTCCTTAAAATCCATATCGTGTTATACTTGTGTGCGAAGCACGTGTTTAAATCTATCCTTGTATAATTCTATTTATTTTCCGAACAAGTGTTCCTTTATTTATTCCCTAAATAAATATTCCTTTATTCCATTTATTTATAATCTAAATAAATGTTCCTTTATTTATTTCCTAAAATAAATATTCCTTTATATTCTAATTCATTTATTTTCTAAATAAATGTTTCTATTTTATTTCATTTATTTTCTAAATAAATGTTTCCTTTTTCATTTATTTATTTTCTAATTAAATAAATGTTTTCCTTTTATAAAATCCTATCGATTTTATAAATAAGATTCATTTTCAATATAAACATTGAAAATCCCCTTATCAACATTTCGGTATGTTATGGTATTCAATCATATCAAATCACGATGTTCAATATCGTCCAAGCACATATAATCGCCCACAGATTTTATATCACATCATATAACAATATATGAAAAACAATAAAATAACTGCTGAGGAATCCAGCCGGATTCCTCCAACCTGTCTCCCTACATCCGTAGATGTTACACAATATGATTATCATCACTTTCAGTTCAATATAAATTATTCTGATAGCAGAATCAATATATAAATATTTAACGGTTTATATACATACATACATACATACATATATATATATATATATATATATATATATATATAATTTTCACTAACTGACTAGCAGTTCAATCAATCAACCAACACACAACAATCAACAGATGATTAAAAGTTCTAAAAATACATTATAAAAATATAACTGTTCAGAGTTGGTGAGTTTTACTCACATTTGGACGATCATCGTCAATGACGATAACCATCGCTTGATTCAGACAATTTATTTTGCTATAAATTGTGACGGACTCCAATTGACTCGCGGTCAGTTCCATTGTGTAGTGTCCGTCCTTACGATCCCAACGGATCTTACGGTTCTCGATTCCGTTTAACCCTGGCCCATCCCATCTTAACAAACCCGTACCTGCTCCTATTCATTCTTCTTCCACCGAGACCTATACACCGAACTCCAGTAAAAACCAACACCATCCTCATCCGTTCGTTCCCCCTTCTCTCCGGCTTTTCACCACTAAACTTCAAATTGAATTCTCCAACCCTCTTCTCTTCGAATCCTCGTCAGCCCCATACCCGTATTGTCGAACTCGAACTCACCGATTCCCATTTGATTTCAGACCTTGTCCATGCCTCAGTGTCAGCATCGACACTTTTTGTGTCGGAATTTCACCAAACTCCGCCATCTGAAAGTGCTCACCACCGCGAATACACCTATACCATCGAGACACCCTTCGGCCAACCCATTTCGCTTCCACCTCTTGCCCTAGCGTCGCTGAAGCAACAGTGGGGTATCAGGGATCGACGTCGAACTGAAAACCAAGCACACAAAAATTAAGCTCATACACATTCGAGTTGAACGGACCTAACATCTCAGGCTTTCATCAACTACAGCTCGCGATTTGCTTGATTGAAGAAATTAAAAATTGGCGGCCTGCTTATTGTTCAAAGCAGAGAAGAGTGTTTTAGGTTTAGAAAGCTTTTAAGGAGTATTTATAGCTTTTTAATTTAATTCGTGTGGATTTTCTTCTTTCACCTCTTCTTGTTTGAAACCACACAGAACTGGTGGCTGAAACAATGAACGTGTGGCCTTGTTTAGGACCACTAATTTAGTTTTAGATATTTTCTTTTATTGTTTTATATTCGTTCCAGTCTTCTAAAAATCCATGATCACACACGATATTCAAAAATTACGAAACTGGACATGTAGCTAGAGTTCGACATTACGGTCCCAACGAAACTGGTTTCATCGAATTCCGACTTCGTATGCTCACGTAGCTTATTTTTAACTGTCAAAATACTGACTATTTTACACTCTAAAAATCCATACGGTCACATAGTGACTCTAAAAATCTCCAAACTTGGAATCTAACAACTATTTTACATTGCGGATCCAACAAAACTGGTTTCATCGAATTCCGACTTCGTATGCAAAAGTGGCTATTTTTAACGCTCTAAATAGCCTGTTTAAATATATAAATATCTTTTAAATATTATTAAATTAATTATTTAAAATTAATTATTCTTGTCTATATTCACAGTGGCATACCATACAGCTCCAGAATATCATATCAGAATTTTCGTCTTGATATTTCAGATTTCAGATTATTTCGATATTCAGTTTATACTGAAAATCCATCTGTAACGTATATAAAGCGTCGAAAATTATAAAGGAATTTCACAGCGACCTTTCTAAAATTTGATTTGGACGCAGATAAAAATCTATCCGATGAAATCTCGATTTTTCTCTTCTATATGAAAAATATAGTTCAACAGATCCGTACGTTTCTTGTTTCACAGAAATTCGACTTAAAACGGATTCTGTATATTCAATTGAAGTTCGAATCGCCAAATTGCGAACTACTCCCACGTTTCAGGTTCGTTTTAATTATAATTACAAATTATAAGTTTGAATGTTGTACTTTAAGTTATCGATATCGCCAAATCGATATATAAATCATTAAATAAATTAATTATTCGACAGCTAACAAAACGCGCCATTACAGACTTCCCCCCTTAAAATAATTTCGTCCTCGAAATTGCTAAGTTAGAAAAATGCTACTAACTCTACTAACTAGATTTAAAAATCTTTTTTTTTTACCTCTAAATTTCCGTTTCGACTGGACCCATTTAATTTTAATTAATTTATTAATTCGTTTCCGACCAACTAAAATTTTCAAAAATTCTGAAAATTTCCTAACACCTTAAATTTTCGAAAAATTTCGCCATAACCTCCTTTGTATGGCTCAATACGTCAAACCACAGCTCGCCTCTCTAGGCCTCCTCCAATCCAAAAGGAAATCAAAATAGCCAAGCGGCTTGCCAATTCGGCTCATACAATCCAAACTCATATATGATATAAACTTGTACCTTTTTGTCGGGCATTTAACTCTATCCCTTTCATCTGCTACCACTTCAACATATACCAATGTTATCCATTCCAATTGATCTCCAATCAGTTCATATCCTCAAATCCAAATCGAATTTCATTCGAACTCTAATATCAAATTCCAAATTATTGACTTATCAATTTGGTTCCATTCTAGATTATCTCTAATCCAATTCAATTTTATTTAACTCGGTTCAAGTTAAATTTCAATTTATTTTTACCATCTCATTTTATTTAACTTCATTAGTTAAATTTTAATTCCAGAACTTAAGTTCCTGGGTTTCTTTCAAATCAATTTGAAATCATAATGCCAATTCAAAACCTTTGAATTTCTAAACAACTTGTTTTCTCAAAACAATTCAAAAACAAAACCTTTGGTAGTAATCCGTCACTTAGAACTCGAAAATGAACACTGATGATGTCTAGATTCATCATCAGAATCTATTTTCGAGCTATCGAAGTGAGTTCAATACTATATCATTTCCAATTTGAAAAACATTTTCAAAATCTCCCAGGAACTTAAATTTTCCTTATTTTAATTCCAAATCTGATTTAAATTCATATTTAATTCAAACTATTTCATATATTACATTCATATGAATTCTGATTGGTCATTTATAACCATTTCACCCTTTTATAATCTTATTCGATTATAATAACAACCAACACAATCAATATACTATAATAATTTCAAGATATATATTTCTTCTATAAACAAATATATTTTGGGAAAAATTATTTCATTTACCCTCTTTCAAAACATACCATGTCGGTTCATCGTATTCGAGTGTTTAGTAACCCTTATCGATACAGTGGATCAAACTGATCGACCAGAATTCATAAGCCACTCAACCAATGAGTCTCCACAATATAAAACCATTTTATATTGAATAACAATTACGCGCTCATATATATATACACTCAAACTCAATCTAGGATATTACTAATCCCATCTCTATTGAGTTATGCCTCAGAGCCAAGGTAATCACTTAACTTAAGCTCTGATACCAACTGTAACGGCTGGAAATTTTCGACTCCTCGAGAGTCGAAAATTCCGAGATGTTAGTGAAAGAAAGTAGAGGGTGAGGAAGAAAAGATAGAACTAATAGAATAGAAGAAGAAGAAGAACTTACAACATCAGAGTAAACACGAATCTCACAGCAGAACGAATAAAATATAACATAACTTTGAAATACAAATCAGTACTCGTATATACATACCATTTCAAAGTACAACACTTAACAACACAGCGGAATAATAATAGCTATAATCCTGAAGCCTCCTGCTCCAAGCTCTCCAAGTGTATCTATAAAATCCCGACTACTTGACTGCCCGTACAAATTTAGGCACCCAAGAGTTTAGGGAAAAACAAACAAAATAAACTCCGGGTCAGTCATGGGACTGGTGTGAATAAAACTCCAACACTTGGTTAAATAAAGGATATCCTTCTGATATTATAATAATGTCTAAATACAAATAAATATCAATCTAGCAGAATGCTTGCATCTCACGTTCCACATACATAGTATACAAATAAAACCGTGAGCGCTTATTGGAGATTGGATTCCAACAGACAAGGTATGGGAGCACCTTCCGATCAGTGTACTCTAGAGGAGATACACTAGGGTTCAACAAGAACGTCTTGCAACCCGGCCACACATGACCGTCCACTCATTTAGCTTGAGTGTAACGAATATATTATCACCGATGGTTGGGATCAGCAACCATCCTTCCCGATAAGGGACAACATTGAAATAGATTATAAAGAAGTACAATTGAATATTCTCTAGATGGTGATAATACACCCTGCTTGGGTATGGCCCAACTAGCCATGCTGCCTAGCCCAACTTCTGTTATTTTCCGGTTGTGAGGTTTTGAGGTCACGTTTATCACTTCGACAGATTATTTCTTCAATTACTTTGAATGCCACATCGTCATACCCGCCAAATCATTATCGATTTCTCAAGGCATCACGGGTATAAAAGCTAAGAGAAACGAATTTCTCCGCCACCAACGTAATACGTTTAAAGAGATCAACATATATGATTCATTAAGAATACTTTGTCAGACACTCGTCCATATACGTTGTTCTGGGACTGAATAAACCGAAGGCACTATTCAGTGAATCCATCCTACCTAGGCTTTTCACAATAGCCCTTGCACTTCACTCCGTCTTCAATTATCTTCAGCGTACTTGATTCACAACGCTTATGCTAATACGGAGTGGTTCTTGGGATAATAATCCAACCGGTCTCTCCATATTTACAACGTAAATATGGTCAAAACTTTGATAGTCTGTGATTCAACTATCAAATGAAAACATGTCGGTGTACAAACAACGATCTTATTTCCAAATGGAAATTCGATCGATCAATCATCATATACATATATATGTTCATATTTCCTTATTTCATGTATTTAGAAAATATATGTTATTAATCATTGGAAAACATTTCCATAGCTTATATACAAATCACTATTATTTCACAACTATCAGTCTCGAACGGTAAACCACTAAGAGAACAACTCCTAAGTATAAATCCCGAAGGTTGAAACCAACATTAGATCGTCACTTAGGAAACCGTTCAACTTAACTAATCTCCAGTCAATTTCTAAATTTGCTTAACTCTATTTCTTAATTTCTTATCATGAAAACATTTCATTTTCTATGTTTAGAAAACATATCTGATTATATTTGGAAAACGTTCCCAAAACTCATTTACGGATTTCCAATGAACGTTGTATAAAACATCGTTTCGCTTAATCCATTTATCGCTTATTCTTTAACTTTATTCCTAATCAACCTTTTAGATTGAACCACAACTATTCCTTTGTCAATTCTGAAGTCAATCAAGTTGCGGTATAATTACCTCGCAGACCTTAATTGAACAACGTCCTTTACTGTGAAATAGATGAAGCTCATCACTCACTCTTTACAATCATCTGTTTACGCAAATTCTCGGATTCAGGTTACGAATCCACTTCTTATATGACAACGTTTGATTATAACTATAACGTTATAATTCCTACCCCTGAAATATCTAACCTAAATTATAAATTTATTTCCTAACTCGAATAATTTAACAGACACCTAATTTCTAAATCAATAACTAAATCTTGATTTAAACCCTGGAAAGTAAATAGTACTTTCCCAAATTCGCTATAATCGAATCCGACGTATAACTCTCTTTCAAGAAATCTCTATTCGATTAACTCTCCCTTTTTAATAACTTATATTCGATAAACTCTATTTCGATTAACTCCTATCGAATAACTAATATTCGAATAACTCTTCTTGGTTGGCTCTATTTCATTAACTCTTATCGAATAACAAATATTCGATTTTCTTAAATGTGTCAATTCTTATCGAATAACTAACATCCGATTAACTTAAATGGATTTACTCTTATAGAATAACTTTTTCGATTAACTTAACTTGATTTTCTTAACTCGATTATCTCAACTCGATTACTTAACTCGATAAATCTTAACTCGATTACTTAACTCGATAACTTAACTTAACCCAAATTGATTAACTCAACTCTAATCGATTAACTTAATTTGATTTACTCCTTCGAATAACTAATTCGAATAACTTAATTGATTAACTCCTTTGAATAACTAACTCGATTTACTCTTCTCGAGTAACTAAATTCGATTAACTCAAATTGAATAACTAATATTCAATTAACTCTTACGTGTTTAACTCTATTCGAATAACTCTAATGTGTTTAACTCTATTCAAATATCTAATTCGAATAAATCATTTCGAATAACTAAATTTGATTAACTCCTTTTTATAACGTTTATCCATTTCAAAAGATTTCCTTTTTACAACGCTTATCCATTTATAAAGATTTACTTTTTACAGCGTTTATCCATTTATAAAGATTTACTTTTAGTAACGGTTCTTCACTTTATAAATGTCCTTTTAATAACGTTTCTCCCCTTCTAAGGATTTCCCTTTAACAGCGTTTATTTACTTTATCGGTGTTAAAAACAATTTCTACTTCTCTATATAAGTTCAAACTTATATATCCCATTTATCAAACAATAAATATTTTATTTAATTTATAAAACATTATTTATAAATTAAATCTTCTCACTTTATCTGTTAAAAATAGATTTCCTATTTAATATCTCCTTAAAATCCATATCGTGTTATACTTGTGTGCGAAGCACGTGTTTAAATCTATCCTTGTATAATTCTATTTATTTTCCGAACAAGTGTTCCTTTATTTATTCCCTAAATAAATATTCCTTTATTCCATTTATTTATAATCTAAATAAATGTTCCTTTATTTATTTCCTAAAATAAATATTCCTTTATATTCTAATTCATTTATTTTCTAAATAAATGTTTCTATTTTATTTCATTTATTTTCTAAATAAATGTTTCCTTTTTCATTTATTTATTTTCTAGATAAATAAATGTTTTCCTTTTATAAAATCCTATCGATTTTATAAATAAGATTCATTTTCAATATAAACATTGAAAATCCCCTTATCAACATTTCAGTATGTTATGGTATTCAATCATATCAAATCACGATGTTCAATATCGTCCAAGCACATATAATCGCCCACAGATTTTATATCACATCATATAACAATATATGAAAAACAATAAAATAACTGCTGAGGAATCCAGTCGGATTCCTCCAACCTGTCTCCCTGCATCCGTAGATGTTACACAATATGATTATCATCACTTTCAGTTCAATATAAATTATTCTGATAGCAGAATCAATATATAAATATTTAACGGTTTATATACATACATATACATATATATATATATATATATATATATATATATATAATTTTCACTAACTGACTTGCAGTTCAATCAATCAACCAACACACAACAATCAACAGATGAATAAAAGTTCTAAAAATACATTATAAAAATATAACTGTTCAGAGTTGGTGAGTTTTACTCACATTTGGACGATCATCATCAATGACGATAACCATCGCTTGATTCAGACAATTTATTTTGCTATAAATTGTGACGGACTCCAATTGACTCGTGGTCAGTTCCATTGTGTAGTGTCCGTCCTTACGATCCCAACGGATCTTACGGTTCTCGATTCCGTTTAACCCTGGCCCATCCCATCTTAACAAACCCGTACCTGCTCCTATTCATTCTTCTTCCACCAAGACCTATACACCGAACTCCAGTAAAAACCAACACCATCCTCATCCGTTCGATCCCCCTTCTCTCCGGCGTTTCACCACTAAACTTCAAATTGAATTCTCCAACCCTCTTCTCTTCGAATCCTCGTCAGCCCCATACCCGTATTGTTGAACTCGAACTCACCGATTCCCATTTGATTTCAGACCTTGTCCATGCCTCAGTGTCAGCATCGACACTTTTTGTGTCGGAATTTCACCAAACTCCGCCATCTGAAAGTGCTCACCACCGCGAATACACCTATACCATCGAGACACCCTTCGGCCAACCCATTTCGCTTCCACCTCTTGCCCTAGCGTCGCTGAAGCAACAGTGGGGTATCAGGGATCGACGTCGAACTGAAAACCAAGCACACAAAAATTAAGCTCATACACATTCGAGTTGAACGGACCTAACATCTCAGGCTTTCATCAACTACAGCTCGCGATTTGCTTGATTGAAGAAATTAAAAATTGGCGGCCTGCTTATTGTTCAAAGCAGAGAAGAGTGTTTTAGGTTTAGAAAGCTTTTAAGGAGTATTTATAGCTTTTTAATTTAATTCGTGTGGATTTTCTTCTTTCACCTCTTCTTGTTTGAAACCACACAGAACTGGTGGCTGAAACAATGAACGTGTGGCCTTGTTTAGGACCACTAATTTAGTTTTAGATATTTTCTTTTATTGTTTTATATTCGTTCCAGTCTTCTAAAAATCCATGATCACACACGATATTCAAAAATTACGAAACTGGACATGTAGCTAGAGTTCGACATTACGGTCCCAACGAAACTGGTTTCATCGAATTCCGACTTCGTATGCTCACGTAGCTTATTTTTAACTGTCAAAATACTGACTATTTTACACTCTAAAAATCCATACGGTCACATAGTGACTCTAAAAATCTCCAAACTTGGAATCTAACAACTATTTTACATTGCGGATCCAACAAAACTGGTTTCATCGAATTCCGACTTCGTATGCAAAAGTGGCTATTTTTAACGCTCTAAATAGCCTGTTTAAATATATAAATATCTTTTAAATATTATTAAATTAATTATTTAAAATTAATTATTCTTGTCTATATTCACAGTGGCATACCATACAGCTCCAGAATATCATATCAGAATTTTCGTCTTGATATTTCAGATTTCAGATTATTTCGATATTCAGTTTATACTGAAAATCCATCTGTAACGTATATAAAGCGTCGAAAATTATAAAGGAATTTCACAGCGACCTTTCTAAAATTTGATTTGGACGCAGATAAAAATCTATCCGATGAAATCTCGATTTTTCTCTTCTATATGAAAAATATAGTTCAACAGATCCGTACGTTTCTTGTTTCACAGAAATTCGACTTAAAACGGATTCTGTATATTCAATTGAAGTTCGAATCGCCAAATTGCGAACTACTCCCACGTTTCAGGTTCGTTTTAATTATAATTACAAATTATAAGTTCGAATGTTGTACTTTAAGTTATCGATATCGCCAAATCGATATATAAATCATTAAATAAATTAATTATTCGACAGCTAACAAAACGCGCCACAACATATAAACAAGCTAATAAAGACAGGAAAATAGCAGAATTTGAAAGAGATTTATTAAAAGATGAAAAAGAGTTTTTAGAAGACGAGATTAGAAAATTACCAGAATCTCTTTAGTAGCAAATTCACAGATTTCTATGTTAAGTCAAGAAATCGAAACTCAAAAGAATAAAAATGATTTATTAGTTTCTGAGAATCATGATTTGAATACTAAGAATAAAATTATAGAATTAGAAAATTCAAGTTTAAAAGTTAAATTAGAAAATATTTCTAAAAATGTTACCAATTTTAATAGAGGTAGAGAGAATTTATCTAAAATACTAGAAAATTCTCAACCATTTTATAGTAAAAAGGGACTAGGATATGATCAAAAAGTTAAACAAAAATCTAGTTCTAAAAAATATAATATTAAACTAGTAATTCCTAATAGTGAATTAAATATTTCTACTAAGAAAAACTACTTGGGAATATGGGTTCCAAAAACAAATAATGTTCTTGTTAGAAATAAATATATTAAGAATTTTTTAGATTATTTTCATAATAATGATGATTATATTTTCAAAAAGGATCCTGAACCTTCTTGGGTTTGGCTTCCTAAGAATTAACCCTTAGGACCCTAACGGAGGAAGTGGGTACCACTATAAAATTTATCTTTTTTGCAGGTACCACTAATATATATCAGTGACAAAATCAAAACAAAAAGGAGTCTTAATAAGTACTTATTTATTTCTGTAAGTTATCTTTTAGTTAATATACTTCTAAAAATGTTCTTCTTTACATATATCCATAGCTTACTTAATATAGTTTCATTTTTAAATATTATATATTGAGCACATTGTTTAACAGACAAGCCGTTCATTTAGCTTCTATACCTAGTTTTTCGCTAAGTAATTTCGTTTTAAAGGAATGGATAAAACTAGTTTTAACATTCATTTGCATATACTATATTCAGTATGTATTCTCTTATAAATTCTTTAGAAATGTTTCCTGCTTTAATCAAAACAATAGAAACCATTATCCGAAAAGCTTTCTTGTGTCATGTCAAAGAAAGTAAGCTCTCCATCTACACCAACCAAGTCCTCTAAGAAAACATCATCCGATTCTATTAATATTATCACAGTCCCTACTCCAAATAAAGAACCAACTCTCCGGTGGCAAGAATACCGAACCGGATATACTCCGGATGCCAAGAAAAAAAGAGAGGTTTTGGTATCTCCATAAATGAAAGATAAAATAGATGTAATACGTCATTATCAATATGAACAAAAGAGGTTACAAAGAGAATTCTTTTTTGAGAAAAAACCGACCTCGGATAGATTAACGTTTGTAGAAACAGTCGCACTTCATATATGTGGTAGGTCAGCGATACTTGAACCAAGCATCATCCTCTCTCTACGACTCCTGAAACACCAAGAAGACCATCTATTTCATGGAGTCTTTGGATAAAAATCTCCTAAGAAGGCAAGTCCGAATTCATGGGAAAAGAACTATCAAGAGAATGAAGGAGCTGGTTCTAAGACCCCGAGAAAATCAACCTCATCCGAAGAAGAATAATACGTTAATCATAGAAATTCTTCTTTTGTTTAATAAGATTTGCATTGAACGAGAATGCAAAAATTTCAAATTCTTGTTTCTTATAATCATTGTGATAAGTATGTATTTTTTCATATATATGAAAATACATATTCTTGTTTCAAGAAATCAGACATAACTATATATAATCTACATAAGATAAGAATTTAAAAACTGAGACAAGTGTAGCTTTTATCAGCAACCAGTCGACTGGTTATATATGTACCTGTCGACTAGTTAGTGAAAAACCGGAAAACTAATACCTACTACAGTTCGGACCTTATAACCTCACTTACCCCCACTTCTTTTCATTTCTAACGTCTTCCTCTTATTTCTCAAAAACTCTAACACTTAGAAATTTCGTTTTTTTCTTTTTCAATCATCAATTCATCATGGCACCTCCTAAATGACCAGCAACAAAGTTCCTTGATAACATTTCACATCTTTTGATTCGACAAGCAACAAACTTCCTTCAATCTTCACAAACATTTCGAATACTTAAGGATAAGATTATAGGAAGGGTGTACTTCATCGTGACTATTCCATGTTGATTAGAGAACACATTCAAGAGTCAAAACACTTGTAAATTGTGAAGTCCTGTGTGGGTGCTCAGGCGTGGACATCCTTGTTGGTGGTCGGGTGTATTGTGACCTATTACTCCGGGTTAAGGGAGGGCGTAATAGTGAATTCCGAAGAGGAGCTTCGAGACTGGACATAGGACGGGAAGTTCGAACTAGTATAAAATTCGTGGTGTCTTTACTTACTGCACTTAACTTTTTATTTGTGATATATCGTTATAGCTTAGTTTTACCTACGTAACTATTGTTGTTTACTAGTTAGTTTATTATAAACCATTCCACTATATCCATATAAAGATCCTGCTTAAGTCATACATATTAGCTTTTTCAATGGAAATCATGTCATGAAGATAAGGTTATATATATACATATTGAATCTATTTTAGCTTTAGTTGATGGAGATACCGAAACCTCTCTTCTTTTCTTGGCATCCGGAGTATATCCGGTTCGGTATTCTTGCCACCAAAGAGTTGGTTCTTTATTTGGAGTAGGGGATGTGATAATATTAATAGAGTCGGATGATGTTTTCTCATAGGACTTGGCTGGTGTAGATGGAGAGCTTACTTTCTTCGACATGACACAATAAAGATTTTCGGATAATGGTTTCTATTGTTTTGATTAAAGCAGGAAACTTTTCTAAAGAATTTATAAGAGAATACATACTAAATATAGTATATGTAAATGGTAAAACTAGTTTTATCCATTCCATTAAAAAAAAATTAATTAGCTACAAACTAGGTATATAGGAGCTAAATGAAAGGCTTGTCTGTTAAACAATGTGCTAAAAATATAATATTCTAATTTAGCTTAAAAGTGAAACTATATTAAGTAAGCTATGCATATATGTAAAGAAGAACACTTTTAGAAGTATATTAACTAAAAGATAACTTACAAAATAAATAATTACTTGCTAAGACTCCTTCTTGTTCTGATTTAGTCACTGACATACATTGGTGGTACTTGCAAAAAAGATAAAATTTATAATGGTACCCACTTACTCCGTTGGGGTTCTAAGGGTTAAATCTTAGGAAGCCAAACCCAAGAAGGTTCAGGATCCTTTTTGAAAATATAATTATCATTATTATGAATAGAATCTAAAAAATTCTTAATATATTTATTTCTAATAAGAACATTTTTGGTTTTTGGAACCCATGTACTAATATTTCCTGAGTAATTTTTCTTAGAAGAAATATTTAATTTACTACTAGAAATTACTGGTTTAATATTAGATTTCTTAGACCTAGATTTTTGTTTAGCTTTTTGATCATATCCTACTCCCTTTTTACTCTAAACTGGTTGAGAATTTTCTAGTATTTTAGATAAATTCTCACTACCTCTATTGAAATTGCTAACATTTTTAGAAATACTTTCTAGTTTAACATTCAAACTTGAATTGTCTAATTCTATAATTCTAATCTTAGTATTCAAATCATGATTCTCAGAAGCTAATTAATCATTTTTATTCTTTTGAGTTTCGATTTCTTGACTCAACATAGAAGTCTGAGAATTTGCTACTAAAAGAGATTCTTGTAGTTTCCTAATCTCATCTTCTAAAATCTCTTTTTCATATTTTAATAAATCTCTTTCAAATTCTGCTCTTTTTATTGTCTTCATTAGCTTGTTTATACTTTCTTTTAAAATTATTTCTAGATTCTGAAACTTCTGTATTAATTTCCATTAATTCATCATAAGTAAATTCACTAACCTCATTATCCTTTGCCATGAAGCATATATTTTCCTGCTCGTTGTCACTATCAGAAGTTGATGAATCAGAATTATCCCAAGTGACTGAGAATGCTCGTCTTTTTTATTTTTCCTCTTTGTTGCGATTCTTCTCCAATTTTGGACAATTCTTTTGATAATGTCCAGTTTTGTGACTTTTAAAGCATTCCGCTAGTGCTAGGTCAGGCTCTTTTGATGAATTGTCTCTCACATTCTTGCTTTTGCCTTTTCTATGTTTCAGGAATTTTCTAAAATTCTTTGCTACAAAAGAAATATCCTCTTCGTTTGAATCTGAATCTTCTTTTTCATCATGAAAAGCTAAAATTTTCTTGTCTTGTACATGTGATTTCTTTGCCTTCAAGTTTACTTCATAGGACATGAGATTACCGATTAACTCTTCGGGTTTCATGGTAGAGAGATCATTAGCTTCTTAGATAGCTAATCCCTTTCTTTCCCATTCATCCGTTTAAGAGTTTAAATTTTTTGAAACTATATCAAAATCAGAGTACTTTTCTTCTAATCCTAATAAAGAATGATAAATGTTTTGAAAATGTGAATACATGTCATTTATAGACTCATTCTTGTTTATCATAAAGTTTTGAAACTGGTTTTTAAGCATGAATATCTTACTTTGTTTGACCTTTTTAGTTCCTTCATGAGTAACTTTGAGTGTTCTCCAGATTTCATGTGTTGTGTTGCACATACAAACCCGGTTAAACTCGTTTCTATCCAAGGCACAATGCGACATATTAATAAATTTAGCATTGGCGGTAGCCTCTGCTTTTTCAATTGTAGACCATTCAGTATATAGAGTAGTAGGTTGTGTGAATTTTTTTTTTTTGTGATGTTCCAAGCATCAAAACTATTTTCTTGCATATATATCCTCATTCGTGTAGCCCAATAGCTATAGTTCATGCCATTGAAAGAAGGTAGTCTTGCAGTGGATTGGCCTTCAGCATATCTAGTATTACTGTTAGCACTAGTGTTGTTATCCATTTTAGCTATGTATCAGATAACGGTTTTACCGTTAAATGATGACCTTGCTCTGATACCAATTGAAAAAGTCGGTGTGTATGACTTATGCAGGATCTTTATATGGATATAGCAGAATGGTATATAATAAACTAACTAGTAAACAACAATAGTCACACTGGTAAAACTAAGCTATAAAGATATATCACAAATAAAAAATAAAGTGCAGTAAGTAAAGACACCAGGAATTTTATACTGGTTCAGACTTCCCGTCCTACGTCCAGTCCCGAAGCTCCTTTGCGGAATTCACTATCACGCCATCTCTTAACCTGGAGGAATAGGTCACAATACACCTGAGCACCAACAATGATGCCCACGCCTGAGCACTAACGCCGGACTTCACAATTTACAAGTGTTTTGACTCTTGAATGTGTTCTCTAATCAACACGGAATAGTCACGATGAAGTACACCCTTCCGATAATCTTATCCTCAAGTATTTGAAATGTTTGTGAAGATTGAAGGAAGTTTGTGGCTTGTCGAATAAAAAATTGTGAAATGTTATCAAGGATTCAATAAGTAACTTGAATTTGAGGGATCTTTATAATGCAATGAATATAGAAGTGCAAATCAGAGAATAAAATGAGAATCGGTAAATCGGTAGTTTGAAAAACATGTTTTTATTGCTTATATAATAGGTAGCATTTCTTCATGAAAGATTTCAGCAAAAAGTTGCATCCATTTCCATTCGTAATTAAAAAGAAATCTCTTCATAAAAGAAGGTGACTCTTCATAAAAAAGGCTTCTTTTTCGAATCTGTCAACTGGTTAAAAAATTTCAGTCGACTCATTGAATCATACTGTAAAACATTTGGATTTAAAATCATTTTAATCTAGCCGTTATGTACAGAAACATGCTTACCCGTTGACTGGTTATATTTCTACTAGTCGACTGGTACAGCTAAGTCTGTACAGTCATGGCTTTTTATGCCTTATACGTGTGTGTGTGTATATATATATATATAACCTTATCTTCATGACACAATTTACATTGCTCTTTTATTTGTTGACATTAATCAAAATTCTTGTTTTCAACATTCTCCCCCTTTTTGATTAATGAAAACATATTCGAATTTCTCCCCCTGAGTATTTGACTCCCCCGGAATTTCTGCAACATTTTGTTAGTTCATAAATTTATAATATATATTATAACCTTATCTTCATGACATGATTTCCATTGCTCTTCTCTTGGTTGTCATTAATCAAAATTCTTGTTTTCAACATTCTCCCCCTTTTTGAGTAATGACAACATATTCGAATTTCTCCCCCTGAATTTCTGCAATATTTTGTCAGTTCATAAATTTATAAACTTACCGTTTTGATTCTTGCAACAAAATGTTAGCGCATATATTTTCAATAAACAGATTCATTATTATGAGCATAGAAAATATAACTATAAATAGTTCCATCATTGTGATCATAGAAATATAACTCTCCCCATTTTTCATTAATTAAAAAGTATTTAAACACTATAAGCACAAAGTAATCGAATAACAGATAAACCGTTGATGCAAAATAAAACATAGTCATTTCATGCATGCATATTTTTCAACACAACCAAAACATAAAGCTTCCTACCATAAGTTTTTACACAACCCAAAGCAAACGAGTCATAATTTATCAAGTTTAGAATCTAAAAGATGCTTAAAGCAAAAGACACACACATCGTACTACAAAGCAAGATTTCATCGGATTCGGTACTTTTAGAAGAGGTCCAATTGAGAGGAGATATAGGCCGTTTCTCCGGATTCGTTACATGTCCAGTGGTCGCAAGAGAGCATGAAATTGATTCCCACATCTTTCCAAGAAAATCCTTGATTTTATCAAACTTTTTATCCACTTTCTTGTCCATTCTTTTAAGCCTTGTTGTGATGACCCCAAACTTCCGTGGGATGAAAGAAAGGAATAATCATTTGGAATACAACATAAATACAATAATACATGTCATAGATACAATATAGCATAGGAAATTCATAGAGTAACAACATTATAGCAGCAGAAATATAATGTCATCAACCACAGAAAGTCCACAGTCACAGAATTCTAAATTATTACATCAAGTTTGCAGAAAGAGAAATAAATTCCAACTCCAACTTAAACAACGTGAAATGAAACAAGTTTGATGTCTGAAATTAAAAAGAGAAAAATGCAATAGTAGCAAATGATAGATGTCTTCAAGCTCCAAGTCATCACCTCTCCACAAAAGCAAATCCAAGAAAGATAATAAGCAGCTCCAATGAAAAGACTCCAAGCAAAGAATGAACCTGTTTACTTGGTTGCCCATGTAGAAAGGAGGGCACCCGAGTTTGCAAAAAGGTGGAAACCAACAACGGGTCAGTCGGGGACAGGTGTGAGAATTCTTAACTAATTAATCATTATTAATACGGCAAATCCAGAGGCCATGCCGCTAACGCGGAACGGGTTTGCTCTAATGGACTGCCATGCATAAAAGTGTCAGAACAAATAATAAGTAAATCGTACAACAACGTTATGCTTTTGAGAAAAATGGAATCACCATAAGACCCAGGTCCCATCACACAATGCAACACAAAACAAAGGATAGGGTTTTACCTTATAGTGATTAAACATGCTAAATACGGCAAATACGAGTTTAATATTATTATTAGTATGTATGAAAAACATTTCAAAATAAATGTATCAATCCTAGGACACATAGATACCATAATACTATGCTTCCATACTAGTAATACAAATCAAATCCGTAGGTTCATATTGGAAGTTTGGATTTCCATCATGAGTCGGCTAGGGAGGAGCTCCTTACCGATTCGAGACACTCTAGCTAATGTCTTAGGATCCCCCGCAGTGAACCCTTAGATCCTGCAGGGCCGGTCCACACATACAACTTCGTGGATTGGCAATTCCTGAACACACGTTTTCCGATCCTATAGTGTAACACCCCACCTCCGCCAGGGTGTCTCTTGCAAGCACTCTGACTTTGGAGGGGCGTTTGAATCAAGTAAACATGCATAATGATATATCAAGGCAGAACAAGAACATATGTATATATGTAAACAGAGTAAATAATATAAGTAAAACAGCGGAAGATTTCAAACTATTTCAAAACAAGTCTGGTACAACATAATGTCAACTTTCCAAATACACAAGTCTAGATAAAAACAACATCACTGAAAAACTGAAATACATAAGTACTATCCCCAAAATAAGTGATAACCATAGCTAGCTTCATGTCAAGACCGTACATGAGCTAAAATCCCACAAGCAAGCGATCAGAAATCCAAGCTAAGCTCCAATATTCCCACCCTGAGAACCTGGGGGGGGGGGGGAAACGGATGAAAAGAGGCGAAAGGAAAACAGGTCAGTCAAAAAGACTGAGTAAGCCCTACTACAATCAATGTAAACTGGTAAAGTTAACTGTCATGATGAAAGCTGAGATGAACATAAGGATAACTACATACTAGCATGATGATTAACTAACAAGGTAGATAAAGGTGTCATCGCATAATCAGGTTTAAGGTTTTTGCACCACAGGTGTACTAGCAAACTAACATGACTTGAATAAACAAGTATTGATCCCTTGGCCCAAGCTTTGGCCCAATAACATGAAGTGACCCAATTACGCGGTCCAACCAAACGGTCTAGTCGATCGGCTCCCTATAAGCCTAACTCGTCACGTGTTGGTGTCAATGCGGCCCAAACATAATTGTAGTCAGACTGTGCAGGGTCTCCCGTCGGGTGTATCAAGCCCTAGGGTGTCAACCCCTGGACACCATAAACATAAGTGCACAGTCTCGATCTACTGGTACCCGTGCATGCTTTCCCCGGCTTCGGACTATGTGCACGACCATACTCCGCCCGGAACTACACCGGCGTACCCTCTGCCGTCGCTTTTGTTTACTTACCTCAAGTCCAGTAATTGTGCCCCCACCCTAGCCTAGACCCTAGGGTCATAATGATACAAACTTGGGATTACTGCTGGAGTGGACCCCCATTGCTAGGATTTTCTAGTGGGTTAAGTACGGTTTAACCCTCTTGCTAATCATGGATTAACTTGGTTAAGTGTAACGATGAGTTCACGACTTAACCCTGATTAATCTACCAAGCCCAAATTGGTTAAGTATTAAGTGGACCATGACTTAACCCTAATCATGAGGCATTAATTAATTAATGTGCCTTAACCTCTCACATTAGACTTTGTTGCGGTTACTAGTTAAGCCGGTCGGTTCCGGGTAGCTTTATACCACAACTTGGTCTAACGTCGGGTTCAAGGTACAACATGACCAACTTCTCACATTGGGTCCTATTGTTTGTAGCAACTAGTTAGGCCGGTCGGTTCCGGGTAGGTTTACGCTACAAACTCAACCCAACCTCGAGTTGGTTACACTTATATTTTCTAAGTGTCATGTCCATCATGTTTCCAAAACATGTTACAAGTTTTCAAGAATTTGGGTAGACCTAACTTAATAGGTAAATTCCCAATGGGTAGACCTAACTTAATAGGTAAATTCCCAATCTCATGTTTTTATGTCTTTTAAGTTTACCCAACCCCAAACGCAATCCCATCGCTTACATATCGCAATAGCGCATAAAGGATAGAAAGAGGGAACTTGGCATAACATAACTTGCATATCATATGACAAACTTGCATATCAAACTTGCATAACATAACTTGCATATCATATGACAAACTTGCATATCAAACTTGCATAACATAACTTGCATATCATATGACAAACTCGCATAACATAACTTGCATATCATATGACAAACTTGCATATCAAACTTGCATAACATAACTTGCATATCATATGACAAACTTGCATATCAAACTTGCATAACATACATGGCAAACTTGCATATCATAACATAGCAAACTTGCATAACATAACATGGCAAACTTGCATATAAACTTGCATATCATAACATGATAAACTTGCATATCATAACATGGAAAACTTGCATAGCATAACATGATAGACTTGCATAACACATCATAGTAAACTTGCATATCATAATGATCAAACACAACTTGCATCATTCATTAACTTTAGAGTTTAAATATGAAAGTAGAAAAGGGCTTACAATGCTTATGAAGACTCAAATATATATATATAGATTGAGACTAAGCCCTTATGCAATCAAATAAACCCAAAATGCAAGCTCCAAATCAATAAAAACCCTTGCTTTATGATGTAAATATGGAAACTTGACTTGAATGCAAGCTAATGACACTCATACAAGCTTGAAAACACTTGTATGCATGGAAAATCTCTCATAGAAATATCTTAGGAATTATATGAAGAGAGTGGAGGCCATGAGAGGATTTATTTTGCCATAGTTTAGTTACTTGAATGAATAATGATGATTTAGGGTTAGGTTAGGGGCTTATTTATAGAGATTAGGATTAGTTCTAGCCTTAGGATTAAACCCTAGTTCCAATCTCAGCCCTCAAAACCGAATCTGGCCCCCAAACTCAACACAAACCCAAAATGGTGCACCAGGCAAAACTGCCCGGCTGAGCCAAGTCGACAGCCAAGTCGACAGGGCTGTCGACTTGGGTCCAACCAAGTCGACTCCCAAGTCGACAGGGCTGTCGACTTGGGTGCTCTGGCGGGAATTTTCCCGCCTGGCCCAATCTGATCCTTTTTCCAAATTCAAACTTGAATTTGAAATCTGTTTTTACTTTGAATTTTTCTGAAAACTTCATTGGGCCCTAATCGGGTCATACGGACTCCGATTTTCAAAAACTCGGACTCTATTTCGCGTATTTTTCCGAGACGAACGCAATGGCATAGCCCGTTTCCCTTGATTCAGATTTATAAATTAAATTCTTCCTCGATTTACGTTATATCAGGTTATTAAAAATACGGGTTGTTACATATAGGACCTATCATCCGAGGCGCCTCATTCCATCATCCACATAAGTAAAATGTTGGGCTGTGTTAAAGCCCAATCACCACTTCTAACTAGAAAGAAATGTGCTGCTCTCCCTGCGTTCCCTTCTCCCATTTTAGACTCCGCCAGTGTGTGAGGCTCGCGAAGTCACGCTATACACAAAGCTATGCCTAAACAGGTTATGCTTTGATCGTCCCACAAGGCCTGCTTTTCATCAAAACCTTGATCCTATGCATCTTAGCATGCCACATCATCACTCCATATCGCACTACCAATTCTTCGAAGAAATATATGAACGGGTGTTAAGAAAGAGAATAAATTCCCCGCCACCAAACATCAATACATTCGACAAAAGATCAATAACATGATATTTGATAGAGTATGATGTCAGACACACAATCCATTTATTAGCTTATGCTCTGGGTCTGAGCGAAAGCCAAACCCGTGAAATCAACATGTACGTTTGGACAATGACCGTGACTCTTGAGTTGGGAGCAAGTCAAATCAGGGTCTCGATCGTTGTCCATTCGAGGGAAGATTTACGGTCTTCATACGCCATCTTTAAACTACCATTAATGACGTTTGATTATTTGGGATGAGAGAACTCGGACTTCCCAAATAATCCTCGTATATATATATATATATATTCAAAATCCTTCTTATTTGTTAACATTATTTTTCTTAACGATTCATTCCTGTTTTAATTATTTAAAATAATTAAATTTTAATTAACGACGCTTCAGGTCAATGGACGACCCTGGCGCTGCTTTCGACAAATTTTGATTTTCACATTCCTCAAAATCTAACCGTTGGATCATAACGTATCTTATATCGTTGGAAAGAATTTTCCGAAACGGTCCTAATGATTTCAGTTTTGGGAAAATCCGACGGTCGGATCTTCCGGTATAATCGTTTAAAGATACGATTTCAGAATGTGAACTACCGCGTTCGATTCGATAAATTTTAATTATATTTATATATAAATATAATTCTCTTAACCTTTTATTTACATAAAAAGGTAAATTCCATTTTTACGTTGAGTTCATTATTTTAATTACTCTGTAAATTTCCAATGAACATACCTAACTTTTTACTTACGTATGAAAATGTAAATTTTATTTCACAATGTAAAAGTTCATTCTTTTATTGCATATAAAAATGCAATTTTATTTGCGATGCCAATTCTCATTTTTATAAAAATGTAAATTGTCTATACAATGCAAAATCTACTTTTTATTTACATCCTAAAAATATAAATTTAATTTCATGTCACATTCCTACATCTTATTTACATATAAAATGTAAATTTAATTTACATGTCAAATTCCTACATGTTATATTACATATAAAATAAATGAATTTTATTTCTAATGTTCATTCTCATCAAGTGTTACATATAAAAAAAATGTAAATTCTATCATACTATGTAAATGCATCTTTTAATTATATACAAAAATGTAATTTTTATCCTACGACGTAATTTCCTACATACATTACATATAAAAATGTAATATTTAACATACAATGTAAATTCATGTTTTAATTACATATAAAAATGTAATTTTTATCCTACGGTGTAATTTCCTATATAATTTACATATAAAAATGTAAATTTTAACATACGATGAAATTCACATGTTAATTACATAGAAAAATGTATTTTTTATCCTACGGTGTAATTTCCTACATACATTACATATAAAAATGTAATATTTAACATACGATGTAAATTCATGTTTTAATTACATATAAAATTGTAATTTTTATCCTACGGTGTAATTTCCTATACAATTTACATATAAAAATGTAAATTTTAACATACGATGAAATTCACATGTTAATTACAGAGAAAAATGTAATTTTTATCATGCGGCATAATTTCCTATATAATTTACATATAAAAATGTAAATAATAACATACGATGAAATTCACATGTTAATTACATAGAAAAATGTAATTTTTATCCTACGGTGTAATTTCCTACATACATTACATATAAAAATGTAATATTTAACATACGATGTAAATTCAAGTTTTAATTACATATAAAAATGTAATTTTTATCGTACGGTGTAATTTCCTATATAATTTACATATAAAAATGTAAATTTTAACATACGATGAAATTCACATGTTAATTACATAGAAAAATGTAATTTTTATCATGCGGCATAATTTCCTATATAATTTACATATAAAAATGTAAATTTTAACATATGATGAAATTCACATGTTAATTACATAGAAAAATGTAATTTTTATCATGCGGCATAATTTCCTATATAATTTACATATAAAAATGTAAATTTTAACATACGATAAAATTCACATGTTAATTACATAGAAAAATGTAATTTTTATCATGCGGCATAATTTCCTATATAATTTACATATAAAAATGTAAAATTTAACATACGATGAAATTCACATGTTAATTACATAGAAAAATGTAATTTTTATCATGTGGCATAATTTCCTATATAATAATACATATAAAAATGTAAATTTTAACATACGATGAAATTCACATGTTAATTACATAGAAAAATGTAATTTTTGACATACGTTGTACATTCACTTTTAATTACAAAGAAAAATGTAATTTTTGACATACGGTGTAAATTCACTTTTAATTACAAAGAAAAATGTTATTTTTGACATATGGTGTAAATTCACTTTTAATTACAAAGAAAAATGTAATTTTTCCACTATGCAAAATCTACTTTATTTTAACATTATAAAAATGTAAATTCCTTACATCGTAAATTCCTACTGTAATTCACATTAAAATAATGTAAATTACGTAACGATGCAAATTTCATAACGATGTAAATTCCTACTTTATTCACATTAAAAATAATGTAAATTTCATATGATGAAAATCTACTTTTAATTACATAAAATGTAATTCTAATTTTTCACAATGTAAATCAATCATCCTAATTACATAAAGAAAATGTAATTTTTATTTAACGATGTAGATCTACTTTTAATTACATAATAAAATGTAAATTAACATCAACTTTTATGTCCAATATTTCTTACCCAATATTTCGTGTCCAATTCTACCACTACAATATTTTAAATAATACAGGGATCAATTAGATTTAATAACATATGTTTTGTGAATATCAACCAACCATGATTTACAAGATAAACAAATGAATCACCAAACTTAGATCTAACATTTAAACTTGCAGATCTAATATCATAACATCGCAAACGATTTAGATCCATTACTTAGAATGACAACAATCGCAAATCTATTTATTTTTAACCATTTAAACTTCACACAACGCAATAATAATAATTAAATTAATCAAATTATATTAAAAATAAATTCTCACCTAGCTTTGATTTGAAATGAAGGTTCGAATTCAATCAGATCTCGTGTTCAAGATCACGGCAGTTTCGGATCTGAAAGATTTCAATTTGAAGTTCATACGAATAAATTAGAACTGATGTAACACCTCGTAATTCGGTAACGCAAAGATTCACAAATTAAGGCAGAATTAAAAGTTAAAATCAAAATCAAGGGAAACGGGCTGTGCCATTGCGTTCGTCTCGGAATTCTGCATGAAAACCAGTCCGAGTTTGCGTGAATCGGAGTCCGTATGAGGAAGATATGGCCTCCGGAAGTTTCAGCAAAGTTCAAATTTCAAAACAGACTCAGAAGCGGGCTGGGCGGGAAATTTCCCGCCCAGGACCCAGGTCGACTGGGTAGTCGACCCCCCCGGGTCGACTTGGGAGTCGACTGAGTAGTCGAGCCCCCCAGGTCGACTGGGGCGTCGACTGGGTAGTCGACCCCCCCCCCCCCCCCCGCTTTTTCCAGCTTTCTGAACCTGATTCGTTTCTCTGTATCCGGACGCCATTCTGACCAGATTCGTTGACTTCTACACTATATAAACAGCCCTAGTCTCCTTCTCTATTCACAATTATTTTCTATCCTTATGATGACTCTGAGAAAATATATAAATAAGTAATATATAAAATAAATCAAGACGAGGAAGTGCTGCTCAAGTTGTCAAGAGGAGGATCGAATCAAGATTAAGGCTTCAGAATGAGAATCAAAGGCTAACTCAAACGATTTCGAGCAACGTCGCACGAATCATAGCATCACCATCTTTCTAATCTAATCTAATCTAATCTCTGTAAGTCAGTTATTTTTAGATTTGAACGTTTTCTCTATTCGTGACATGAATTAAATGAATATGCCAAATCTTTCTATTTGAATCTGTGCCTATATCTTTGGACCTAATTAAGAACTGTTATGATTCGATGACCAATTAGGCCTTGCCTATGACTATGAACATGACTATGAACATCGCCTATGACTATGAACATTGCTTATGACTGTGACTGTAACTATGAGAATTATTTCCTTGACTATGAGCACAAGCCTATACCTTTGATTAGGAAACATAAACTATTGCCTATGACATAACAAGAACAATTATGATTCATGACTAGGAAAGTGTTGCTTAAGATTTGTGACTGTGAAATTGGGTCTAAACCCGATTATCTATTCTGTCTATCCTTGGTTTTCTTTGGTTTTAGACCTTGGGAATTTACCTATTAAGTTAGGTCTACCCAGGTTCTTGGACCTACGTCTCTATTCTGTCTAGTCTTGGTTTTAGACCTTGGGAATTTACCTATTAAGTTAGGTCTACCCAGGTTCTTGGACCTACGTCTCTATTCTGTCTAGTCTTGGTTTTAGACCTTGGGAATTTACCTATTAAGTTAGGTCTACCCATGTTCTTGAACCTACGTCGTTATTCAAACCTTTTTATGCCGGTTATTATGTCCATCCTTTTTCATAGCATCTTTGGTTCATTCCCTACTTTCTACGAATCTAGATTTATCTATAATCTAGATTGAATCACGATTATGAACGGTGGGAATACGATTTGGGGAAAATATGAAATTTACTAGAAACGTAGTTTTTAACTTGAAAATTGGCATAAATTGGGAACATGAATTATGGCATGTTCATAGAAATACAAATTGGATAAATTTGACGTAAGTTTTAGGATGGGTAATTTGAATCTAGTATTGACGTGTAAATCTTGTATTTACATGAATTGTGAATTAGAGTAATAAGTCTAGTTTGACATGAACCATAATTAGAATGTAAATCAGAATTGGATTAGCTAATTTGGCATCATAAGTATATTGGCATAAATTTGAAATAGGCCGTAATTGGGAGTAATTGTCAGGTTTAGCAAAATCATGGTTAATGACACTTAATTTGGTATAGTTTACATACCAAAAAGCATAAACTTTGTTTAGAGGGAGAAATGGGCCATAAGAATGAATGTTGACAATTTACATTAAAAGAGGAATTAGGAAATAAGTAAATTAGGAATAATTTACTTATGGAATTTGTTCTAAATGAGAAATGTAAACTTAGACAAATTAAAGGTTTGTTAAACGACATCTCTTTTAATAATACACCAGAAAATTCTAGGGTGACAGAGAGGATAGTGTCTAGGCTTGGGTTTGGAAAATACAAGTTTCATGCTCTCCCTGGCTATCCCTAACTGATCCGACGGACGGGATGGTTACTTTTAAAACCTGATTTGAAAACTAATCAAAACCCTTTGAACTTAGAAAACATGAATATGCCTAACACGAGGTTAGACTGAGTTGCGATGTAAACCTGCCCGGAACCAACCGGAACATCCAGTATTCGCAACAATATCTGTCTAATGTGAGTGGTCGCGGCTTTAATTTATTTAGTTAAAGCTAGAACAAGAATGGTAGGGTTAAGATAACTAAGACACTTAACCAGTTCAACATGATAACTAAACTAATGGGTGGGGTTAGGTTCAGACTGACACTTAACACAGTTAAGCTAGAATGGGTGGGTTAAGTACATAGGAACATTTAACCAACTTAACACAGTTAAGCTAGAATGGGAGGGCTAAGTCCATAGGGAGAGTTAACCAACTTAACACGGTAACAAGACAAGATTTGTAGGGGTTAAGTAACCAAGAAAAACACTTAGCCAAATTAACATGTTAACTAGACTAGATGGTGGGGTTAAGTAAAGTTAATACACTTAGCCAAATTAACATGTTAACTAGACTAGAGGTTGGGGGTAAGTAAATACACTTAGCCAATTTGGCATGATAGCTGGACCAGACCGTAGGATTAAGTAAACTTGAACACTTAACCGTCAGATTGTGATAAAGGAATAGGGCTAAGTCTAAAACATGAAGGGATAATACTTAACCATTAATAACATGTTAGTTAAAACAGACGGGCAGGGTTAAGTTAAAAAGGAACACTTAACCAATACAGGATGAACGGGTAGGGTTAAGTAATAAGAAATACTCAACCAATATAACTTGGTTTGTGGTAGGGTTAAGTCATCATGAATCACTAACAACACTTAACCAGTTTAACAGGATGAAAGAAGAGGGTTAAGTTGGCTCGAATTGACTAATGACACATAACCAATCCAAATTGACGGGAAAGAGAACTAAGTAGTAAACCTTAGTTAAGAAAACAACGATTCTGGGAACTAAGTGGTAAATCGTAGTTAGTAAAACTAAGTAGTAATTCTTAGTATAACACGGGAAGGAGCGAATGTCCGTCTGAGTAAAAAGGAGGCTCCAACGAATTGGGTTACGAAGCCTGAGGCTTCGAGGGGACGTGAGGGTACTCTTGGTATCCCTCTGTGAGGCTGCAGATGATCCTCCTGGGCTCACAGAGGTTAAGGTCTGCGTAGAAGAACCAAGGGTATGCCTTGGTTGCAATATATGGCAACCTAAAGACTAAGACGGACCGACGTGATTCGACGAGAAAACAGTAGCCCTGTGATAGCAACTCGTCGTCTACCATCCATCTTCAGTCAATCGAGATACGTGAAGCGGAAAGGCGGAGAACTCCAAAAGACCATATACTTGCTATCTAGTTATGGGTGAGGATGTCCATAGGATAGTGGGGCACCGGGGGCCGGCGTATAGTTCTCATTTTACAAGGCGTGCCTTTCATTAGTTGAGGGAGGGGTCAAGTGGGACCATAGCCACTGGAATAAAAACAGACCTTAGTATCTGCATCGGCAGATATCTGAAAGCTCCCGACCGAGTTCTGTATTCCTAGACTTGCCCTGACACAGGACTCGGACTGCACATTACAGGACATGTGCATCTAGACAAGCGATAACGGTTCACGATACATGCGTGGGGAAGTATAGGAACATATACCACTCTAGGTAGTGTGTCCTAGACTTGGGGGCATCGATTGGACTAGGGGGCATAAACCCCGAATCCGAGAAGTGTTCAACAGACATCGTAAACTCTAGTTGAATCTAGAAGGCACTTGGTAGAAAACCCTAGATTAAATCTAGGAAACAAATAAATAAATGGATGCCTGAAGGCGATGGAAAATACAGGGATTGGGATCACGTTAGCGTTACTAGTTGGGACATTAGTTAGGTGGTGCAGAGATAATAGAAATCCGTATAACAAGGAAATGGCGAAGCGACGAAAGTATTAGAGAACATCCAGTTTATCTTATCTTAGCATATCTTGTGTTGATCTTGTCTAATCTTGCTGACCCTATCATCATGGTGTTATCTTGTATTCAGTTAATTCATGTCATTTTGTTTTCCATGTTCACATGCTAGAAGTTACAGAACTTACTCAGGCTTTATGTCTGACTCTATTTTTCTTTCGTCTTCTTTTCTTCCATCCCCCCTCCCCCCCAGGTAGTAAAGGATGGAATAGTTTAGCTCAGGTTAAGTTGGACTGCCACTCTTTCCAGCTTGAATATTCGTCGAAGTTTGCTTGGATTCTCTTTTCAGATGCTATGGCTGGCTCTTGCTAAATAATTGGGGAATATAAATGTATTATTATGCTTCTTTATTTTGTAAGACAGATGATAATCTGATATTGTAAAGAAATCGTTGTACAAACTATTTTATCAATAAAGCAAAGTTTTATTTCCGCTGTTTAATTTATGTCTGTCTTGTAATTTATCTGCATCTTTTACCCTAAATGCTCCACAGAACTTAGTGCATTCCCTTTGTGAGTGACACTAACGGATGTGGGGTGTTACAACTGACTTTTAACAACTGTCGCTGTAACGCTTAAAAGCGTGGCAAAACTGAGATTGAATTTACCTTTTTATTTTCAGAAAGTTCAAAATTTTGATTCTAAATATCTCGAGCTACGGTGAATGGATTGAGGCGTCGTTTGTCGGAGATGGAAGGCCTAGGGGAGGCGCATCCACGCCGGGAGTATGGGGAGGTGCAGCGACGGCGTGTGGGCCCGGCGGCGGTTCGAAGACCGCGACTTTGGGTGCTCGGTTCGAGAGCTACAGGGCACGAGAGGACGTGATTCTTGTCGGAGATGGAAGAGCTCGCGAAGTACTACGAAAAAGTCTAAAGGAGCCTATGCTAATTCTCCATGGATTTGGAGAAAAGCAAGAGAGATGTTTCAAATGAAATGGGTTGTGGCGGCGGGTGCTAAACGAAGAGGATGGATGAATAGTACCGTATAGCGTATTTATAAGGGTATTTTCTCCGTATTTTCTATTTTATTTAATTTATTTAATTTCGTAAAATAGGGATTTTTCATCCGAACTCCAATTCGCGCTCAACGACTGTCGGACAATAGGTTTTGATGCCTTCTGAACGCAATGGCGCTATTTCCGAAGTCCAATTCTAAAGTTAAAAGCATGTTTCTTTTATTTTCAAATTAATTCTTTTATTTTTAATTCGAACGTACTTTCTAATTTTACTGGGGTCACATAAGAAGTCAGAAAAATCCAAAAAAATTATTTTTGGTTATTTTTGACGATATGGTCCTAGCAAAACTAATTTCGTCGAATTCTGAGACTGTTTGAAAAATGGCTATTTTTCAGTCAATTAATTTTGACCGAAATTGACAAAACGCAATTTCTTTTGCCACGCTCACATACTAGCTTCAAAAATCATGAAATTTGAAACTTAGAAATAATTTTACATCCCGGACCCAACAAAGTGGTTTCGTCGAATTCCGAGGTCGTATGCAAAATGTCGATTTTCAAGGGCGATATATTCTCTATAGCGACCTTTCTGAAAATTCATTTGGCCATAACTTTTGATTCCCGCTATGAAACTTCGATTTTTCAGATTCGTTAGAAAGATATTCATTAACAGATTTAAATATTTTTCATTTCACCAAAATCCGGTTTATTCTTCATCCTGTGTAGTCAGTCAAAGTTCAAGTTTGACTTTTCAAACTACCGTCCTATTTCTAATTCTTTATGTAATTTGATTGAATATATTTGTATTAACTTTGCTCAAAATAAATTTCCGTTCATTTTTATTTGAAATAATTTATTTCAAATATTTAAACACCCCTAAAATCTCTAAAATGAAAATTTTGAATTGACCCCAAATTCCGGGTTGTTACAATCTCCCCCACTTAAGAACTTTTCGTCCTCGAAAAGAAAAAGGGAAGAATAGAAGAGTAGGAACCAACATAGGGAATGGGAAATATTTTAAGCGTACCTCAAAATAAAATCTAATCGGAGATATCCACTCTGCACTTGGGATAGGCTTGTTTGATACTCTCCTCAGTTTCCCAAGTGCAGTCTCTAGGATCACCGCTCCATTGCACCTTGACTAGGTTGATACTTTTATTTCTCAGCTTCCTAATCTCCTTGCCAATAATTTTCAGTGGTTCCCTTCTCACTGCAAGGCTTGGGGTAATCTCCAAATCTTACTGTGTTGCTTCTTCCACAATCAGATCTGGATCATGGACATGCCTTTGAAGTTGGGATACATGGAATACATCGTGCACTCCAGGCAACCAGTCGGGCATCTGAATTCTATAAGCTAGGGTGCCAATATTTTCAAGGATAGGGAAGGGGCCGATGAATCTAGGTGCTAATTTTCCTGTTTTTCCAAAACGGATTACACCTCGCATTGGAGCAACTTTCAGATAGACATAGTCACCCACTTCAAAAGCTAGCTTTCGCCTTCTGACATCTTCATAGCTCTTCTGTCTACTTTGGGTAGCCAATAGTCACTTCTTAATAAATTCAACTTTGTCTGAAGCTTCTCGGATCATGTCTGGACCCAACACAAGCCGATTTCCTTTTTCAACCCAACACGCTGGCGATCTACATGGCCTACCATATAAGGCTTCAAATAGAGACATTTTCAAACTTGCTTGATAGCTATTGTTATACGAGAATTCAACTAAATGCAAGTCATCCTCCCAAGAACCTCCAAAAATCTTTTCATAGTTCCTCAGCCAAGCTTGAGTTTGTGTCAAAGTTTCAGTACCCTTGAATGGCACTCCTCCCAGGTTTTTGTACTTCTTTTCCATCTTATCCAAATCAAAGGGCTGCGGTGGTGGTGGTTGTTGGACAGTAGCCTCCTCAGTTCCAGCAGCATTTTGCCTCCTTGCTCTAGCTCTAGTGGCTCTAGCGGCAGCGGTACTCATTTCTAGTTAGTTCTGTACGATCAAGGAAAGAGTCAGAACAACTATAATGGTGATTTGAAGAATTGATCAAGATAAAAGGACGGAAAAAGAGGTAATGATAGAATGACTGACTATTATGTATTCACATGAAATGTTCTCCATAGAATATTGTGATTCTATGTAAACGAATTATCATAAATATGTTATATTCCAAAGCTAAGTTTAACCAAAGCTCTGATACCAACTGTGATGATCCCAAACTTCCATGGGATGAAAGTAAGGAATAATCATTTGGAATACAACATAAATACAATAATACATGTCACAGATACAACATAGCATAGGTATTTCATAGAGTAACAACATCATAGCAGCGGAAATATAATGTCATCAACCACAGAAAGTCCACAGTCACAGAATTCTAAATTATTACATCAAGTTTGCAGAAAGAGAAATAAATTCCAACTCCAACTTAAACAATGTGAAATGAAACAAGTTTGATGTCTAGAATTAAAAAGAGAAAAATGCAATAGTAGCAAATGATAGATGTCTTTAAGCTCCAAGTCATCACCTCTCCACAAAAGCAAATCCAAGAAAGATAATAAGCAGCTCCAATGAAAAGACTCCAAGCAAAGAATGAACTTGTTTACTTGGCTGCCGGTGTAGAAAGGAGGGCACCAGAGTTTGCAAAAAGGTGGAAAGAAACAATGAGTCAGTCGTGGGACTGGTGCGAGAATTCTTAACTAATTAATCACTATTAATAGGGCAAATCCAAAGGCCACGCCGCTAACGCGGAACGGGTTTGCTCTAATGGACTGCCGTGCATAAAAGTGTCAGAACAAATAATAAGTAAATCGTACAACAACGTTATGCTTTTGAGAAAAATGGAATCGCCATAATACCCATGTCCTATCACACAATGCAACACAAACCAGAGGATAGGGTTTTACCTTATAGTGATTAAACATGCTAAATACGGCAAATACGAGTTTAATAATATTATTAGTATGTATGAAAAACATTTCAAAATAAATGTATCAATCCTAGGACACATAGATACCATAATACTATGCTTCCATACTAGTAATACAAATCAAATCCGTAGGTTCGTATTGGAAGTTTGGATTTCCACCATGAGTCAAGGCTAGGGAGGAGCTCCTTACCAATTCGAGACACTCTAACTAATGTCTCAGGATCCCCCGCAGTGAACCCTTGGATTCTGCAGGGCCGGTTCACACATACAGCTTCATGGATTGGAAATTCCTAAACACACGTTTCTCGATCCTATAGGACCTATCATCCGAGGCGCCTCATTCCATCATCCACATAAGTAAAATGTTGGGCCGTGTTAAAGCCTAATCACCGCTTCTAGCTAGAAAGAAATGTGCTTCTCTCCCTGCGTTCCCTTCTTCCGTTTTAGACTCCGCCGGTGTGTGAGGCTCGCGAAGTCACGCTATACACAAAGCTATGCCTAAACATGCTATGCTTTGATCATCCCACAAGGCCTGCTTTTCAACAAAACCTTGATCCTATGCATCTTAGCATGCCACATCATCACTCCATATCGCACTACCAATCCTTTGAAGAAATATATGAACGGGTGTTAAGCAAGAGAATAAATTCCCCGCCCCCAAACATCCATACATTCGACAAAAGATCAATAACATGATATTTGATAGAGTATGATGTCAGACACACAATCCATTTATTAACTTATGCTCTGGGTCTGAGCGAAAGCCAAACCCGTCAAATCAACACGTACGTTTGGGCAATGACTGTGACCCTTGAGTTGGGAGCAAGTCAAATCAGGGCCTCGATCGTTGTCCATTCGAGGGAAGATTTACGGTCTTCATACGCCATCTTTAAACTTCCATTAATGACGTTTGATTATTTGGGATGAGAGAACTCGGAATTCCCATATAATCCTCATATATATATATATATATATATTTTCAAAATCCTTCTTATTCGTTAATAATATTTTTCTTAACGATTAATTCCTATTTTAATTATTTAAAATAATTAAATTTTAATTAACGACGCTTCAGGTCAATGGACGACCCTGGCGCTGCTTTCAACAAATTTTGATTTTCACATTCCTCAAAATCTAACTGTTGGATCATAACGTATCTTATATCATTGGAAAGAATTTTCCGAGACGGTCCTAATGTTTTCAGTTTTGGGAAAATCCGACGGTCGGATCTTCCGGTATAATCGTTTAAAGATACGATTTCAGAATGTGAACTACCGCGTTCGATTCGATAAATTTTAATTATATTTATATATAAATATAATTCTCTTAACCTTTTATTTACATAAAAAGGTAAATTCCATTTTTACGTTGAGTTCATTATTTTAATTACTCTGTAAATTTCCAATGAACATACCTAACTTTTTACTTACGTATGAAAATGTAAATTTTATTTCACAATGTAAAAGTTCATTCTTTTATTGCATATAAAAATGCAATTTTTTTGCGATGCCAATTCTCATTTTTATAAAAATGTAAATTGTCTATACAATGCAAAATCTACTTTTTATTTACATCCTAAAAATATAAATTTAATTTCATGTCACATTCCTACATCTTATTTACATATAAAATGTAAATTTAATTTACATGTCAAATTCCTACATCTTATATTACATATAAAATAAATGAATTTTATTTCTAATGCTCATTCTCATCCTATGTTACATATAAAAAAATGTAAATTCTACCATACGATGTAAATGCATCTTTTAATTACATAGAAAAATGTAATTTTTATCCTACAGTGTAATTTCCTACATACATTACATATAAAAATATAATATTTAACATACGATGTAAATTCTTGTTTTAATTACATATAAAATTGTAATTTTTATCCGACGGTGTAATTTCCTATATAATTTACATATAAAAATGTAAATTTTAACATACGATGAAATTCACATGTTAATTACATAGAAAAATGTAATTTTTATCCTACGGTGTAATTTCCAACATACATTACATATAAAAACGTAATATTTAACATACGATGTAAATTCATGTTTTAATTATATATAAAATTGTAATTTTTATCCTACGGTGTAATTTCCTATAAAATTTACATATAAAAATGTAAATTTTAACATACGATGAAATTCACATGTTAATTTCAAAGAAAAATGTAATTTTTATCATGTGGGATGATTTCCTATATAATTTACATATAAATATGTAAATTTTAACATAAGATGAAATTCACATGTTAATTACATAGAAAAATGTAATTTTTATCCTACGGTGTAATTTCCTACATACATTACATATAAAAATGTAATATTTAACATATGATGTAAATTCGTGTTTTAATTACATATAAAATTGTAATTTTTATCCTACGGTGTAATTTCCTATATAATTTACATATAAAAATGTAAATTTTAACATACGATGAAATTCACATGTTAATTACATAGAAAAATGTAATTTTTATCATGCGGCATAATTTCCTATATAATTTACATATAAAAATGTAAATTTTAACATACGATGAAATTCACATGTTAATTACATAGAAAAATGTAATTTTTATCATGTGGCATAATTTCCTATATAATTTACATATAAAAATGTGAATTTTAACATATGATGAAATTCACATGTTAATTACATAGAAAAATGTAATTTTTATCATGTGGCATAATTTCCTATATAATTTACATATTAAAATGTAAATTTAAACATACGATGAAATTCACATGTTAATTACATAGAAAAATGTAATTTTTATCATGCGGCATAATTTCCTATATAATTTACATATAAAAATATAAAATTTTAACATACGATGAAATTCACATGTTTATTACATAGAAAAATGTAATTTTTATCATGTGGCATAATTTCCTATATAATTTACATATAAAAATGTAAATTTTAATATACGATGAAATTCACATGTTAATTACATAGAAAATTGTAATTTTTGACATACGGTGTACATTCACTTTTAATTACAAAGAAAAATGTAATTTTTGACATACGGTGTAAACTCACTTTTAATTACGAAGAAAAATGTAATTTTTGACATACGGTGTAAATTCACTATTAATTACAAAGAAAAATGTAATTTTTCCACTATGCAAAATCTACTTTATTTTAACATTATAAAAATGTAAATTCCTTACATCGTAAATTCCTACTTTAATTCACATTAAAATAATGTAAATTACGTAACGATGTAAATTCCTACTTTATTCACATTAAAAATAATGTAAATTTCATACGATGAAAATCTACTTTTAATTGCATAATAAAATGTAATTCTAATTTTTCACAATGTAAATCAATCATCCTAATTACGTAAAAAAATGTAATTTTTATTTAACGATGTAGATCTACTTTTAATTACATAATAAAATGTAAATTAACATCAACTTTTATGTCCAATATTTCTTGCCCAATATTTCGTGTCCAATTCTACCACAACAATATTTTAAATAATACAGGGATCAATTAGAATTAATAACATATGGTTTGTGAATATCAACCAACCATGATTTACAAGATAAACAAATGAATCACCAAACTTAGATCTAACATTTAAACTTGCAGATCTAATATCATAACGTTGCAAACGATTTAGATCCATTACTTAGAATGACAACAATCGTAGATCTATTTATTTTTAACCATTTAAACTTCACACAACGCAATAATAATAATTAAATTAATCAAATTATATTAAAAATAAATTCTCACCTAGCTTGGATTTGAAATGAAGGTTCGGATTCAATCAGATCTCGTGTTCAAGGTCACGGTAGTTTCGGATCTGAAAGATTTCAATTTGAAGTTCATACGAATAAATTAGAACTGACTTTTAACAACTGTCGCTGTAACGCTTAAAAGCGTGGCAAAACTGAGATTGAATTTACCTTTATATTTTCATAAAGTTCAAAACTTTGATTCTAAATATCTCGAGCTACGGTGAATGGATTGAGGCGCCGTTTGTCGAAGATGGAAGGCCTAGGGGAGGCGCATCCGCGCCGGGAGTATGGGGAGGTGCGGCGGCGACGTGTGGGCCTGGCGGCGGTTCGAAAGCCGCGACTTTGGGGTGCTCGGTTCGAGAGCTACAGGGCGCGAGAGGACGTGATTCTTGTCGGAGATGGAAGAGCTCGCGAAGTACTACGAAAAAGTCCAAAGGAGCCTATGCTAATTCTCCATGGATTTGGAGAAAAGGAAGAGAGATGTTTTGAATGAAATGGGTTGTGGCGGCGGGTGCTAAACGAAGAGGATGGATGAATAGTACCGTATAACGTATTTATAAGGGTATTTTCTCCGTATTTTCTATTTTATTTAATTTATTTAATTCCGGAAAATAGGGATTTTTCGTCCGAACTCCAATTCGCGCTCAACGACTGTCGAACAATAGGTTTTGACGCCTTCTGAACGCAATGGCGCTATTGCCGAAGTCCAATTCTGAAGTTAAAAGCATGTTTCTTTTATTCTCAAATTAATTCTTTTATTTTTAATTCGAACGTACTTTCTAATTTTACTGGGGTCACATACGAAGTCAGAAAATCCAGAAAAAATATTTTTGGTTATGTTTTGATGATACGGTCCTAACAAAACTAATTTTATCGAATTCTGAGACTATTTGAAAAATGGCTATTTTTCAGTCAATTAATTTTGACCGAAATTGACAAAACGCAGTTTCTTTTGCCACGCTCACATACTAGCTTCAAAAATCATGAAATTTGAAACTTAGCAATAATTTTACATCCTGAACCCAACAAAAGTGGTTTCGTCGAATTCCGAGGTCGTATGCAAAATGTCGATTTTCAAGGGCGATATATTCTCTATAGCGACCTTTCTGAAAATTCATTTGGCTATAACTTTTGATTCCCGCTATGAAACTTCGATTTTTCAGATTCGTTAGAAAGATATTCATTAACAGATTTAAATATTTTTCATTTCACCAAAATCCCGTTTATTCTTCATCCTGTGTAGTCAGTCAAAGTTCAAGTTTGACTTTTCAAACTACCGTCCTATTTCTAATTCTTTATGTAATTTAATTGAATATATTTGTATTAACTTTGCTCAAAATAAATTTCCATTCATTTTTATTTGAAATAATTTATTTTAAATATTTAAACACCCCTAAAATCTCTAAAATGAAAATTTTAAATTTGCCCCAAATTCCGGGTTGTTACTCTTGCTTCTAAAAGGAGTTGGTTGCGAGCAATTACATCAAGTGCTTGTCTTAAAGTTTGAGAAGATTCCGTTAGTCAGATATCTTTAGGATTAGCATGAGTAGCGTTTGATGATGGTTGATCCAAACTTCTCTTTTTCCAACTTTCTAAGCTCATGATTCAAATGGCTGGAGGGGGCATATGCATTTGTTTCAAATTCTTGCTGTCTAGAACTTTTATTTCAATTGTGATAGAATCCGGTTTAGGAATGTTCGCACTTTCAAAAACTTTCATTAAGTACTCGCCATAGTGAAAATATGTAGTCATTCCATGTGTATAGAGAAGGAGATGGTCCATTATAGATTGCCATCAAATTAATATGGTTCTACCATTAATCTAGCTGTTATGGTTACTTTTGCCTAATTTAGTTCTATTTAAATGAGAGCATTAAAGCCTTAATATGTCAGCCAACAAAGTCTATTGAAGTTATCTTAACCGATTCTGTAATTGTAGGAATCTTTAATGCCAAGTTGAGATATTCTTATTTTTCATTATTTAGTACTTCAAGATTTATTTCTCTGTGCAATACCAAATTTGTTGAGTTGCAAAATAAGGCTTGATAATTATAATCTATAGTTAAGAGCGATTGATTGGAGCTTTGGTTGAAAAGCACATATTAATGTTGACCGTTCTTTTTCATTCTTTTTAGCGTAAATAAGGGAAGACTTAGGCAGCCTTGCACAAGCTATCAAAAAAAAAACTATTTTAACGAATGCAAAAAAAAAAAAAAATAGATCTATGTTTCATAATAAATTGAATCACTTATTCTTGGCGATGAAGGATGTGATATAATGCTATTCAACGTAATGACTGTTAATTTGATTCGTCTTTATTGGTTTAAATTTCCAAATGAACTTGGAATCGTGCATCTTATAAATTCTAGAACCAAACATTGTTATATCCTTAATTTACGGTAAAGTGCATTAAAAATCTTTTTAACTTTTGATTGTTATTGTTTTCGTTCAATCCTCATGATTCGTATCAATTGTAATAAGTCGGTCATTTCCCCACTATATACATTGATAAGTAGGAATAGAAATGTTACCACTGATTTTAATTAGTACAAATACATCCTTATATTTGATATTTTTAAACATTTGTGTAATTTCGGACATGCTTTGTCAACAAATGGGATATGAAACTAACACAGATTTTAAATGATCAACTCTATAGTACCAAAAACGGGAGCATAGAAAATTATAATAGCGAAAGAAATTATCTCATGACTGACATTAAGAGGCAAAAAATTGGTTTTGAAACCATCTTCACTATGATTCGTTGATGAGGACAGAAGTATCTTGCTAAATAGTCAGTCTTACCGGACTTATTCTTTAATTGGCCTTTCTCTATTGTGTAGCACTTTAATACCAATTTTGGTTTGGATAAAGATATATTTTTGTATAAAACTAAAGTTCAATGGCAATAAATTCTCCCCCACATGCATTTAACCGCTAAATAAATGACCTGCTTGCAACATGCTATTATCATTTGACCATCCTATAAATTTTTATTGGTCCCTTTGATTAAAAATTGTCCTTTATGGGAAAAAAAAATCTGAAATGCCTACCTCTTTACGAGGAAGTCAAAGAAATCGTCTACTGTTCCCTTGCACAAATGTTAGAATCTCTGGTCATTCCTGTTATAGAATTGGTTTGTCCCATTTATCTTAATGTCTTGCAAATCTCTAACTATCCATGGATATATCATGGTGAATTTGTTTGGTGAGAGCTTTAGATAGTTTGTTGCCTTTCTGTATGTCTTCATATATACCTCTTTGAATTTCAGTAAGATATCATTTTGACTTGATCAGTGATTGAAGTTCACCATAATAAGTTGATGATGAATGAATTAATTGCTGATATACACTAGGCACATAACGAGAACAAGAAAATTGAACCCGGGGGTAGGGGAGCGGGAGATATTAATCTTCTAACTTAGAAATTTTAAAATAATATAATTTAGACAATGTCATTTGATCTTTGCTAACTTATCTTTATTCCAGTGTGAAAAACGTCGGAAAAGTATTTCAATTGCTTGCATGTTCATGAATTAATTAGTCCACCAATTGATGGTTACATATTGCATACTAATTAATAGAGTGTTCTGTGTTAATTTTTGAACATACTCTGTCCCTTTTTTTCATGCCGGATTTCTGAATAATGTCTTGTATAAGTTGAATTTTATTTTTTTACAATCCGATATCAAGGTAGCCTCATAATTTGATTAGTCTTTCGTATTGGATTTTAATAAATTTTTCCTTTAGTTTTGTGCTCTAAACAAATGAATATCAAGAATTAGATTTCTCCCCAGGAAATTATTTCATATTTTATAGTCGATTTTTAGACATTCAAAGAATGTCGTAATATTAAGATACAACCAAATTAGCATTATTAGATTTTGAGCCAAATTCATGTGCATAAGGCTAATTAATTGAATTTGTCTAAAATTTCCTGATAGCAAGAATGAATAACTGCAGGAATTAAGTGATCAAAATAACAAACTTAATGCAAGATAAATTGTTTGCCCATTTTTGCTTCGTTTTCTCTTCTCTTATAATGTTTACAAATCACACGATACATAATAAAGCAATAGTATCATTTGAAACAATCAAATTAGAAATTATATAGTTAAAATTTGTTAATCAGTATTTGGAAATTCATCCAACAGTGCAAGGAATATTTGTTGGCCCTTTTCATCATGTTTTCCTTTCGTTGTTCGGTTATCATGATATAAGAGCACTTTTGGTTATATCTTCAACCAGAGAAGACACGATAAGATTCTAAATTTGGGCTAAAATCACATGTTAGATTGGACATATTGGATGGTAATGAGTTCTCCTATACCTGCACATTTGAAGCTTACTTTAGTTAGTTATGAATACATCTTTATTGTTAGACACATTAACCCATCTTTTGTTCTTTTTCTCTTTATAGGTAAATAGATGGGTGTAGATCCTGTCTACTTGCGTAAGCTTGCATCTACTTTCAGGTTATTATCTTAACACAATATTTATTTTAGCTTCAACTCTTCTTAGCTGTACATCAAAATGATTGATATTTATATCTATATAGTTATAGCATGTTGGGATGGTTTAAATTTACCTACAATGTAAATGCAAATTTTTTTAGTATTAACATGGTTTTATTTTGAGAAACAAAGAGAACTATTATCCATCTACAATTTTGAGTACCTAAAGATATAAAATTAGCTTTACTTCCTCAAATATAAAATAGTGAACCATATTTCACTACAAAAGAATGTGATATTTAAGACAAAAAGTAGGCACCAAGTAAAATTTTGTCTCTAGTATAGAACAATTTAAAAGACAATATACATTGTCTCAAATGGTAAAACTAGGGACCTGCACTGCATCTCTACTCGGTATCTAAGTTATCTTTCAATCTGTGTTTTCAAAGGGACTTAATCTTAACCGTCCATCTATTAATTAAATAAATCACGTCAATTAGAGTTGCCCACTTTCTCCTCATTCTCATTTTTGTGCTGCAGGGTAATTTCGTGGCCATTCAAACATGTGGAGCAATCTTCCTCAAATCTATTTAAAACATCCTTGATCCAATGTCGAATTAGTTGACATGGAATGAGCGATTGCGAAGGAGTGAAAAGGTTGGTTTTTCCCCAATTTAATTTAATAGATTACTTTTAATTTGTACTGGATGTAGTTACATTTTGTGCAATTTCTATCATTTTTGTCCACTTCACTGCTACTAGGCTTCCCATGCGATTAAGCTGTCTCTTAAACCCACAAGATTAGGTTTCGAAAGAATCGAATCTTCAATCGCCAAACTAGTTTTTTTTAACACTCTTTACATGATTTCAAGGATTTTTTCCCAAATGCATTCGTGTAATTTTGTAGATGACAATAAAATCTGATCTTTTTTTTGGGGACAATGGTGATTTGGAACAATTAGCAACAAGTTAATTGGAATTGCAAGATTATATTTCAGTTCAACTCTTTGGGATTGCTCTAGAATAAGAGGAGAAAGTGTTGATGGAAAGCTAATTGGAAAATATTATTCCATTAGTAACAGGTATTTTTATTGTTTATTTTGACTTCATGAATGTAATATTCTTACTTGTTAATTTAGGTATTGTAACATCTTGGTAATTTTAACTGAATTTAGATCTCTTTGATTTCGAGCATCTGCTTCTGAGGAGGTCAATGAAGTTGTGTGCACTATGTACTATTTCCGCTTTCCCTGTATCTATGATTTCAGTTGTAACACCCCGTGTTTTCTGTTAACAGAAACTAACGAATTTAGGAATAATTAATTTTATTATGAGAATCAAGGGAAACGAGTTACGCCATTGTGTTCGTCTCGGAATTCTAGTTGAGATAGAGTTCGAGTTTGCGTAAATTGGACTTCGTATGAAGAAGATATGGCTGTCGGAAGTTTCCAGAAATTCAAATAAATTCAAACAGCTCGAAACCGGATTCAAAAATTCAAAACAGAAGTCAGAAGCGGGCTAGGCGGGAAAATTCCCGCCCAGGACCCAGGTCGACCAAGGGGTCGACCCTAGTGTCGACCTGCCACCTACAGATCGACATGTGGGTCGACCTAGGGGACAAACTGGGGGGTCGACCTACCCTCCCCCCTCCGGGCAGATCTAAAAGATGGCAATTTTGTGACTCAGTGCTGAGTCATTAGGGCTGAGGTGTCACTCTATCTTGACTGGATGGTCTTGACTGATTCTAGTTTGATCGGATGGCCTAAATTAATCCAAATCTCTATATAAACACATGTAGACTCAAACCCTAAACCTAATCAAAATTAGAACCATGGCCGTCATGCTATCACCCTACAACCTAGAGTAGCCGCCACCAACTAAGAGCAAAGTAAAGCTAATCAACTCAATTTATCTCAAGTCTATAACAACTACAACAACAAATTTGTCTACTTCAAAGGCGAGCTAAATCAATTTCAGAACACAAATCCCAGAACTCAAGACCTTCTTTGAGATGTGAGTTCAATTTCTTTAATAAGATAATTAATAAGTTAACTGGGTTGAGTTATAAATTGGGTTATATGGCTATGTTTGTGAAACATTGGAAAAATGTGATATTTTGTGAATATATGCTAGTTGTTCATAATGACAGTTTTTGTTGTGGATTCCTTTGTATATGCCCAATCACCTGTGTTCAACTTGATTCATGTTTGACATCATTCTATATGCAAGTTTGGGCATAGATTATATGCTACTTTCTATGTGAATTGTACACAAGTTTACATGTGAACCAAGTAAAATGACTATATACAAGCTTAGGTAGAAATTGGATTCACATATATGCAAGTTTACGCCCTTAGATTTAGATCTATGACATACATAGTTTTATGCAAGTTTGTGACTATGGCCTATACAAGTTTGAGTGAAAACTATGTTCATACCCGCAAGTTCACACCTTAAGGTCTATGTTTAGATTCATGACAATACAAAGTTTATGCTACATATGTTGTAATCCTTATTCGTAAGTTAGATCCATTTTGTTTGTTATGCTAATTTGCGATGTTTCTTCCCTTTTATGTCATTAGACTAATTGCTAGTCTAATATATATATATATATATATATATATATATGTGTGTGTGTGTGTGTGTGTGCGCGCGCGCGCGCGTGTGTGTCATGATAAGCAAACGAACAACGTGGGTATAATATTGAATATACACATATTGAGAATTGGCATAAATGGCCTTAAAAAGGCATATAATTAATTTAAGACATTAATTGGAAAAATTGGTATTTATGGACATAATTTTAAGAGACAATTATGGACATAAATAAATCGGAAATTTATTTTACAAATTTGAATAGGGATATTAATCCAATTTAGGGTTAAATGAAGATGTGTAATAATAAACCGCCTAAATCCAGCAGCCACAAATTCCAGTCTAATGTGAGAGCTCAAAGGCATGAATTAAATGCGTAACAGTTGTAAAGACACGAGGTTAGGCTCGTTTATGGTGTAAGACTGCCCGGACCCGCCCGACAAATCCAGTAGCCACAAATGCCAGCCTAATGTGGGTGGTCTTTACAAGTTTACAGTGTTAAGGAATTAAGAAACACTTAACTAGATAAACATGTGGTGGGACATGAGGGGGGGGGGGTTTAAGTGGGTGCCTTGGGTGGCATGTGAAATTAAGAGGGTGCCTTGGGTGGCATGTGAAATACGATTAGATGCACTTAACTCAGATTGAAACATGTAAGAAGACATGAATAAGAATGGGGTTAAGTGGGGAAAACCTTAGAAGGGACCAAGCCTAGGTGGAAAGCTTGTTTCATACATGGGGGCCCTTTTCAAACCAGTAACCCATTAAATATCTTTGTGGGCTCGACCCAAGTCGAGGACGGGACACGCGTACTGGGTTACATTGTAAGAGGACAAAACGGGTTAGCGGTGGCAACACAAGTCCAACGGGGTCATGTGCGTGTGTGGCCCCGGGCTGGTAGGTAAGACGTTGTTGCATCGTGTAGGTATAAGCCGTGCATTTTTGGTGGTATCGGGTTGCCACTTTGGAAAGTGATACACCCCTCTGTGGGGCCAGCACGGGTATCTACAAGTTAGGGAGCCGATCGAATGGAGGTAGTGGGTACACCTAGTGGAAATAGGGGCAGGCGGCACCTATGAAGGCAGCTAGGGGTACACGAAACTACCATTATCATTATTAATTTTGTAGGCGGGATCAACTTTTAGGGTGTTTGGTGTGGTGCAATGAAGTAATTATCTTATAGTGATTAGGTGCGTCTTTAACGTTATCTTTGTTCTTCTTATTTTCTTTGTTTGCTCTGTCATGCCCATTTGTTCACACTCATTTCCTTATTTTCCAGCTTATGCCTTATCCTAGTTACTTTAATGATTATATTGTTAAAGTTATTGCACTCGCCAGACTTTATGTATGACCCACTTTGTTTCCACCTCTTTTCTTCCTCCCCCCTCCAAGGTGCTCAGGGTGGGACTAGCACTAGTGGAGATTGATTTGGACAGCTTTATCCCTTCCTTTTGGAAGTTGCTTGGATTGCTGAAGTAAAGTTCAGCCTATCTTATTTATGGCAATTTTATGTTGGGGTTATGTCTTTTATTTTATGTACTCAGAACTTATTTGTCAAGATGTATAATAAGTGTATTTGGTTTTGTAGTTGGTTTTTGATGTGATGTAACCAAACTATTTCTCCATTGCTATAAAAGTGGTTTTTATTTTCCAAGTACCAATATATTTATCTGTCTTGTTTACTTTTCTGTTCTTTTCACAATAAACGCTCCACCAAAATTAAGCCATTCCCTTTGTGAGTGACCTTAATGGAGATGGGGTGTCACACGTGGTATCAGAGCAGAAGGTTACCAGAACAGATAAGATATTTTGAAAAAATTATTTTTCAAAAAGCGTTTTATAAAGAAATACTTTCAAAATTATGTTCTAACGAAAGCATTTTTAAGAGAAAAGTTTATTTCAAAAACATAACCCCTAAGAGCCATGTATCTTTCTTTCGAAATTCTCTATTTTGAATCTCTTCATTTTCTTTTCAGCATATCAGGAATTCCCAAGATACCCGAGGGGATACCGATACCAGGATGGTTTAGAAGGTATCTGGAAGATAGGGTCAATGTCGCAGGCCCAGCAAATGCTCCTCGTCCTCCTCCTCCTCGTGTTGATACTTTCACAAAGATATGCAAGGACTTTCGGGCAATGGGCGGAAAACCTTTTCACGGGTCGGAGACATTTGTTGAAGCTCGAAATTGGCTAAAGGAGGTGGAAGAATTGTTTGGAATCTTTGAGGTAGAAGATGGAAGAAAGGTCCAGTTAGCTGCCTGGTTAATGAAGGATGAGGCCTCATTTTGGTGGGAGGTCACTAATGGAGAGCGTCCAGTTGATACATGGCCGGATTTCATGCGTAAGTTTGAGGCAAAGTTTCTCTCACGGGCCGAAGAGAATCTATACATGGAAAGCATTTTGGCATTGAGGCAGGGAAATCTATCAGTGAAAGAGTACATCAACAAGTTCAATCAGTTGGCAAGATTTGGCTTGGACTTGGTGAATACACCCAAAAAGAAGGCCTTGAGATTTGTTAAGGGTTTGAACGAGCCGCTACATGGGTTAGCTATGACCCACATCCCTATGGGGGCCACCTTTGAAAGACTGGTTGACATGGCGCTTATGCATGAAGAGGAGAAAGGCGCCAATACTAATAAGGCACCTGAGAAGAAAGGGGATCAAAAGAAACCACAACAGCAACAGCAGAACAAGAAGGGTGGTAAAGACAACAATGACAAGGGAAAGAAAAATGCTTTAACTGTGGGACACTAGGCCATCTGAGCAAAGACTATAGGAAGAAGAAGAAGACTGGTCGTTTCCACTGTGGCGACGCAGGACATCTGATTAGGGACCGCCTAAAGATAGGGAAGAGGGCAATGACTACCTCTGGAGGGCAGATTCAGGCTCTCATGGCACTGGGGTAGGCAAGGGGGCAGGTCTAGGCTCTCGTGGCCCCACCGCTGCAAGAACGAGGTAGAAAGATTTCCGTTGAAAGTTTAGTTTATCTTTTTGATCATCCTGTTCGCACAATTTTTTATTCTGGTGCATCGCACTCTTTTATATCTACTGCTTTAGTTGAGTCACTACACCTAAACACCAATATAGTAGAGGATCCCTTAGTTGTTTCAAATCCAATTGGGGGCTCAGCCTATTTGTCGATGATTTGTTTGGATTTGTAAATATCTATACTTAGCGTCGGGTTTAGATGTGATGCTTATGTTTTGGGCTTCACGGGCTATGGGTTAATTTTGGGCATGGATTGTTATCCAGTAATGGAGCTGTCCTAGATTGTGAAAAGAGAGAGGTTAGGCTTATGACTCGCTTGGGCAACACTCTCGAAATCTCTTGTAATCCCATGAATTATGTTATGCTAAGTTATCTAGAATCGCTTGACGCGTCTGTTGAGAATTTGCAGTCTGTTAGAGTGGTCCGTGAATACTCGAATGTCTTTGAGGAAGTAGAGGGCTTGCCTTCGAAGCAGGATATAGACTTCCGCATATATCTAGTTGATAACGCAAAACTCGTTGCTTTACCCGTTAGACACATGCCTCTAAGGGAGAGAAAGGAGCTTAGCAAGCAAGTTAAGGAGCTACTAGAAAAAGGGTTTATAAGGCAGAGTATTTCTAAATGTGGTGCTCCAGTGGTGTTCGCAACCAAAGCGGACGGTTCACTTCGCCTATGCGTTGATTATAGGGAGCTAAACAAGCTGACCAAGAAGAATAGGCACCCACTGCCAAGAATAGACGATTTGTTCGATTAGCTTGCAGGTGCAATAGTTTTCTCCTAATTAGATCTAGCTACCTGATTTCATCAGCTAAGAGTGGCTGAAGATAGCATTGATAAGATCGCGTTCAGAACCCCGGACGGTTTCTTCGAATGGCTCGTCATGCCTTTCGGCTTGACAAACGTGTTTATTTCGTCGATTTGATGAATAGAGTGTTCCGGGAATTTCTCAATAAATTCATGGTGGTCTTCGTTGATGATATTCCGATTTTCTCGAAGAATGAGGAAGAGCATGCTTTGCATTTAAGGGAAGTCATGGATACTCTCCGTGCACATCAGTTAAAAGCAAAATTCTCCAAGTGCCACTTCTGGAGGGAAGAAGTAAGATTTCTTGGGCATGTGGTGTCCAAAGAAGGGTTAGCTATGGACCCCGCAAAAGTAGTTGCAGTCCAGGATTGGAAGGTTCCAAAGAATGTAACCGAAGTCCGAAGTTTTCTTGGATTAGCAGGCGTTTATCGCAAATTCATTAAAGGCTTTGCGAAAATTTCAGCTCCACTTATAAGGTTAATGAAGAAGAACCCGACTTTCACTTGGGATTTGGATTGCGAAGTCGCTTTCCAACGATTGAAGAGGGCCCTGACAACAGCCCCAGTTTTGACATTACCAGATGGGAGCAAGATGTTTACGGTATACACAGATGCATGCGGTACAGGACTAGGCGCTATTTTGATACAAGAGGGGAAGGTAGTATCTTATGGTGGAAGGCAGTTGAAAGTGCATGAGAAAAACTACCTAACCCACGATCTAGAGTTAGCAGCCATTGTTTTTGCACTTAAGTCTTGGTGACACTATCTCTTAGGTGAGAAATTTGAATTTTATACTAACCATAAATCGTTGAAGTACCTTTTCTCGCAGAAAGACCTCAATCTAAGGCAGCAAAGATGGATGGAGTTTCTCGCCTCATACAACTTTGAGATCTCCTATACTCCTGGCAAGGGCAATGTAGTAGCAGACACCCTAAGTAGAAAGAAGATGACCGTAAGTCCTCTCATTATAGAAAGGAGAAGTTTGGAGTACATAGTAAATTTTGATTTTAGACCCTCTGTTGATTATGTGACTGGCTTGATGGCAATGCTAGAGGTGTAGCTTACTTTTTTGGACTCAATAGGAACCGCGCAACGTGAAGACCCTCAACTAGTTGATGTGATAGATAAGCTGATTAGGGGAGAGACTTCTAGTCACCTCAATAGATGCTCCATCGATGATAAGGGTTGGTTGAGACGGGATGGAAGACTATGCATCCCGCAAGCAAGAGATTTGGTGAAGATGGTTCTGGAAGAAGCACACCATTCCAAGATGACCATACACCCCGGTGGAGAAAGGATGTATAAAGATATCAAAAGAGTTTTCTTTTGCAATGGCATGAAGAGGGACGTAGCTGAATTTGTTTCGAAATGCATGATATGCCAACAAGTCAAGGCGGAGCAGAAGAAGCCTGGCGGTTTGCTTCATCCTGTAGAAGTTCCGCAATGGAAGTGGGAGAGCATATCGATGGACTTTGTTGATGGGTTGCCTAGGTCAAGAAGGGGCAATACCGGTATTTGGGTAATAGTGGACAGGCTCACGAAAAGCGCTCATTTATACCTGTCAAGAGTAGGAGGACCGCCTCGTCTTTAGCTTCCATTTGTCTTAAGGAGATAGTTCGAATCCTTGGGATACCCTACAGCATAGTGAGTGATCGAGACCCTATCTTTACAAGCGAGTTCTGGAGGAGTTTTCAAGAGGCCATAGGCACACAGCTATGTTTAAGCATAGCCTATCACCCTCAAACCGATGGTCAGACGGAAAGGGTGAACAGAGTACTGGAAGATCTTTTGAGACTGTGCATTCTTGACTTCGGAGGATCTTGGGAGGATCATCTCCCTTTGGTGGAATTCGCTTATAACAATAGCTACCAAGCCACTATAGGCATGGCACCCTTCGAAGCTTTATATGGAAGGCCATGTCAATCACCAACTTGTTGGTGGGAGTCCACAGATAAACTTATGCATAGGCCAGACATGATTAAAGAGACTTCAGAGAAAGTGGACTTGATACGAAGGAGAATGAAGATTGCCCAAGATAGAGAGAAATCTTACACAGACAAGAGAAGGACCGACCTTAAGTTTGAAGTTGGGGATAAGATGTTCCTTAAAGTTTCTCCTTTGAGGAATGTCATCCTCTTTGAGTCAGTAGGAAAGTTGGCACCATGATTTGTAGGACCATTTCCTATCATCGAACAGATTGGGACGATGGCCTACAGAGTAGAGCTACCTGAAAGGCTGGCTGGAGTTCATAATGTTTTCATGTCTCTCAGCTACGAAAGTGCTTACATGAGTCGGTAGAAGTTGTGGAGACAAGCATACTAGAGGAAGTCGAAGTGGAACAAGAAGCGACTGTGAGGAGAGTTCCAACTCGTATCTTGGGGATGGAAGTCAAAAAGCTACGCAATCGTGAAGTTAAGCTTGTCAAAGTTCAATGGAGCGACGCCGAGGATGACGCGACTTGGGAGACTGAGGCCAAAATACGTGCAGCCTACCATTTTCTTTTTGAGGGTACATCTTTGACCTCTTTTTCCTTAAGTTCATTCAAGCTTGTATCTATCTTTTTAGTGTATCTCCTCGGTAGTATTCTTTATCCTTAGGTAGAGGCCAATGGATGTAAACATGTATTTGAAACATGTTACGATTGATGGATGCTAGCGGATGCAAGTGTTTGCTAGTGGTTGCTCATGGATACATATACACACATTAGGCACTAGATCGGCTCAATCACTTTCATACTGCATATAAATTGTATGCTTATTTAGATTAATGGATGTATAATGGTTGTGTTATCATATGGATGCTGCATTCGGATGAAGGGTTGCGCAAGCATGTAGAAATAACATGTATCATTAGGGATCTTTTGCATACATAATGGACGCATGGCACTATCATAATTTGCATTAAGGAGGTCAACTGAATCAGTAGACCGTCTGATTTTGCATTAGATACGGACATGTAAACACACTGTGCATATAAACATGAAAGCGTTAGAAGTATTTTAAGGACAATGGATGCCTGTGTTTGATGGTTGAGTAGATGGACGATTGGATGGTAGGATATGTATTCTTCGTAACTTGAAGATTTCACGGTCGAAATCCGTTAAGGAGGGGAGAATGTAACACCCCATGTTTTCTCTTAACAGAAACTAACGAATTTAGGAATAATTGATTTTAATGTGAGAATCAAGGGAAACAGGTTACGCCATTGTGTTCATCTCGGAATTCTGGTTGAGATAGAGTTCGAGTTTTCATAAATTGGACTTCTTTTGAAGAAGTTATGGCTGTCGGAAGTTTCCAGAAATTCAAATAAATTCAAACAGCTCGAAACCAGATTCAAAAATTTAAAATAGAAGTCAGAAGCTGGCTGGGCGGGAAAATTCCCGCCCAGGACCCAGGTCGACCAGGGGGTCGACCCTAGTGTCGACCCCCCTACAGATCGACCTAGGGTCGATCTAGGGGTCGACCTGCCCCCCCCCCCCGGGCAGATCTGAAAGATGACGATTTTGTGACTCAGTGCGGAGTCATTAGGGATGAGGTGTCACTCTATCTTGACTGGATGGTCTTAATTGATTCTAGGTTGATCGGATGGCCTAAATTAATCCTAATCTCTACATAAACACATGTAGACTCAAACCCTAAACCTAATCAAAATTAGAACCATGGCCATCATGCTATCACCCTGCAACCTAGAGTAGCCGCCACCAACTAGGAGCAAAGTAAAGATAATCAACTCAATTCAACTCAAGTCTATAACAACTACAACAACAAATTTGTCAACTTCAAAGACGAGCTAAATCAATTTCAGAACTCAAGACCTTCTTTGAGTTGTGAGTTCAATTTCTTTAATAATATAATTAACAAGTTAATTGGGTTGAGTTATAAATTGGGTTATATGGCTATGTTTGTGAAACATTGGAAAAATGTGATATTTTGTGAATATATGCTAGTTGTTCATAATGACAGTTTTTGTTGTGGATTCCTTTGTATATGCCCAATCACCTATGTTTAACTTGATTCATGTTTGACATCATTCTATATGCAAGTTTGGGTGTAGATTATATGCTAGTTTCTATGTGAATTGTACACAAGTTTACATGTGAACCAAGTAAAATGACTATATGCAAGTTTAGGTAGAAATTGGATTCACATATATGCAGGTTTACACCCTTAGATTTAGATCTATGACATACATAATTTTATGCAAGTTTATGACTATGGCCTATACAAATTTGAGTGAAAATTATGTTCATACCTACAAGTTCACACCTTAAGGTCTATGTTTAGATTCATGACAATACAAAGTTTATGCTACATATGTTGTAATCCTTATTCGTAAGTTAGACCTATTTTGTGTGTTATGCAAATTTGCGATGTTTCTTCCCTTTTATGTCATTAGACTAATTGCTAGTCTAATATATATATATATATATATATATATATATGTATATGTCATGATAAGCGAACAAACAACGTGGTGACGATGGGGGTAATATTGAATATACACATATTCAGAATTGGCATAAATGGCCTTAAAAAGGCATATAATTAATTTAAAACATTGATTGGAAAAATTGGTATTTATGGACATAATTTAAAGAGACAATTATGGACATAAATAAATTGGAAATTTATTTTACAAATTTGAATAGGGATATTAATCCAATTTGGGGTTAAATGAAGATGTGTAATAATAAGCCGCCAAAGACACGAGGTTAGACTCTTTTGTGGTGTAAGGCTGCCTGGACCTGCCCGACAAATCCAGCAGCCATAAATGCCATTCTACTGCGAGAGGTCAAAGTCATGAATTAAATGCATAATAGTTGTAAAGACATGAGGTTAGGCTCGTTTGTGGTGTAAGACTGCCCGGACCCGCCCGACAAATCCAGCAGCCACAAATGCCAGCCTAATGTGGGAGGTCTTTACAAGGTTACGGTGTTAATGAATTAAGAAACATTTAACCAGATAAACATGTGGTGGGACATGGGGGGGTTAAGTGGGTGCCTTGGGTGGCATGTGAAATTAAGAGGGTGCCTTGGGTGGCATGTGAAATATGATTAGATGCACTTAACCAAGATTGAAACATGTAAGAAGACTTGAATAAGAATGGGGTTAAGTGGGGAAAACCTTAGAGGGGACCAAGCGTAGGTGGAAAGCTTGTGTCATACATGGGGGACCTTTTCAAACCAGTAACCCATTAAGTATATTTGTGGGCTCGACCCAAGTCGAGGACGGGACACGTGTACTGGGTTTGATTGTAAGAGGTCAAAACGGGTTAGCGGTGGCAATGCAAGTCCAACGGGGTCATGTGCGTGTGTGGCCCCGGGCTGGTAGGTAAGATGTTGTTGCATCGTGTAGGTATAAGCCGTGCATTTTTGGTGGTATCGAGTTGCCACTTTGTGGAGTGGTACACCCCACTATGGGGCCAGCACAGGTATCTACGAGTTAGGGATCCAATCAAATGGGGGTAGTGGGTACACCTAGTGGAGATAGGGGCAGACAACACCTATGAAGGCAGCTAGGGGTACACGAAACTACCATTATCATTATTAAGTTTTGTAGGAGGGATCAACTTTTAAGGTGTTTGGTGTGGTGCAATGTAGTAATTTTCTTATAGTGATTAGGTGCGCCTTTAACGTTATCTTTGTTCATCTTATTTCCTTTGTTTGCTCTTTCATGCCCATTTGTTCAAACTCATTTCCTTATTTTCCAGCTTATGCCTTATCCTAGTTACTTTAATGATTATATTGTTAAAGTTATTGCACTCTCCAGACTTTATGTCTGACCCCCTTTGTTTCCACCTCTTTTCTTCCTTCCCCCCCCCCTCCCAAGGTGCTCAGGGTGGGACTAGCACTATTGGAGATTGATTTGGACGGCTTTATCTCTATCTTTTGGAAGTTGCTTGGATTGCTGAAGTAAAGTTCAGCCTATCTTATTTATGGCTATTTTATGTTGGGGTTATGTCTTTTATTTTATGCACTCAGAACTTATTTGCCAAGATGGATAATAAGTGTATTTGTTTTTGTAGTTGGTTTTTGATGTGATGTAACCAAACTATTTCTCCGCTGCAATAAAAGTGGTTTTTATTTTCCAAGTACCAATATATTTATCTGTCTTGTTTACTTTTCTGTTCTATGCACAATAAACGCTCCACCAAAATTAAGGCATTCCCTTTGTGAGTGACCTTAATGGAGATTGGGTGTCACATCGGCTATGCTCTTCCTAGTATCTATCTTCGTGCATCTTGATGGATTAAAGTTTAAGCTGAGGCGGTTCAATTTTTTGCTATTTGCCTCTTCAAAATGATCAACCGTAATATCATCGTTGTAACCGCCATCATCTCCTTGTTATTTGCCTCTTCATATTTTTCTGCAAACGCAGCAACATGGAACAAAGCAGACAGAGCTTCTTTCCTTGCATTCAAGGACTCCTTTCCTAATAATAAGCATGATTCATTCTACTACTCATATCCGGATTGGGAAGCAAACTCAACCGGTGACTACTGCAGTTGGAACTACATAGAATGTGACACCAAGGCTGTGTCACTTCTTTTGTGTTGATTGGCGTCAGCTACGTTTTTCCTCCTACTGTGAATCTCAGTAGTAAGTAGCACATATGTTAATTCAAGTACCTTAAAAAAATATACATATCATAACCAGTAAATCCTTATGCATATTAATCACTACAGGCACCACACCGATTGTGTTTGGAGAACTACCAGCACTCAAAACTATACAATTTGAATACATGCCCAATCTAGTTGTTTGTATTTCAGTGTTATGATGTACTTTGTATTCTGTTATTGCATTTTTGTTTCAATTAAGTGTTTTTTAGCCTTTTGTATCTTACAGGCTGTTTTCATTTTTTGTCATATAGTTTTTTGTAGATCATTTTTCATTTCTGGCCCTTATTTTCACTTTTAGCCCGATTTGCAAAATATTGCGAATATGGCCCACTTTTGGCCATGTAGGAGAACTTATGTATGATCAGTTATATTTGATTGCGCCAATATGAACAAACCTTTGGGGCGCAATCCATGATTGCGCCTTGATAGATTTGTTTTTTTTTTAAAAACCAGTCAAAGATGACACTGTTGTGTCTATAGTAGGCACAACTACTTTGCTTTTTCTTTTTTGACCAAAACCTTGGGCTCTTGTCCTAATTCAACACAACTAAACCATTTACACCTTTATATATTACCTTATTCTCTTATATCTCTTCATTTTCTTATATCACTCATACACTTATCTCACCTCATACAAAATGGTTTCTTTGCCATCATCTGTAAACTCCGACGAGGAGGCATATAAAGAGATGAGACTACAAGAGCTCGTGGACGAACTTGAATTCCTACTGGAACTTGAGGAACGATCAGCGATCGAATGGGTGAACGTACAACCTCAACATGAAGATCAAGTGCCACAAGTTCACCTCTCGTACGAGCAAATGGTCACTCAACCATTGCTTGCAGTTGAGGCATATCGAGTACCATATGTTGATCCTTATCCAGTCCGTTGCTATTGCGGCTATACCGTTGAAGTTGCGGTTTGCGCGGAAGGCAACAATATATGTTGGCGCATGCGGGCATGTACAGCCTATCCAAATGGGTGCAATTACACATAATGGATAGATGAACCGTTGTGCCCAAGGGTAGTAGTATATGCATACGTTCTCGAGCGAGAGATTCGACATCTCAAAAATGTTATTGAACAACTGCGGTTTGGGGGTAATTAGTAGTTTGTTTGTCTCAAGTGCGATGGTGTACTAATTTTAGGTCATTTGAGTGGTTGGAATTAATGTATTTGAAATTGTAATGAATGGTTGGAATTAATGTATTTTGAGTTTGCCTTGATTTGTTGAGAAGTGGGCAATTTCCTTTCAGATTGTAGATGAGTCGAGAGCTAAGCCGAAGCCAAATTTATATTCTGGATTCATATTGTAGATAAATAGGGAGCAAAATTGTTATCGACATCCCTTGGTGCAATCAATAATCGCGCTAAGGGTTGCCGAGAGCAAATTCATGTTGCAAACCTCCTAGGGCGCAATCCTTAATTGCGCCCCAGGAGGTTTGCAACATGAATTTGCTCTCGGCATCTCTTGGCGCAATTATTGATTGCGCCAAGGGATGTCGAGAACAATTTCATGTTGCAAAACCTCCTAGGGCGCAAGTAAGGATTGCGCCTCAGGAGGTTTGCAACATGAAATTCACTAACACAAGCACAAAAACAAACATTACCATAAGTCAAACAATACCACTGAGAAGCAACACAAACAAACAATACAATGCAAACAAACAAATATTACCACAAGCAAACTAACACTAGCACTCAACACAAACAAATAATACCATAAGTCCAACCGAATCAACATTAGTTCAAACGTGTTACAACCACAAATACTTTTAAAATGACCACCAAATTAGTTTGAAGTACATGCCAAAATGTAAAGTTAAAACAAATCAAAATGCAACGACTAATTTAATCTTCTCTTAGGCCCTCCTACTTTCGTTCTTGGACCATTGCAAGTCATGGGAGTTGGATCCTGCGACTGGGTTGGCTGAGAAGGACCAGACAGGACTTCTGTTTGGGAAGGCTGAGAAGATGAAGCTAAAGCCTTTTTCCCGTTACGAACGGGATTACGAGTGGACCTACAAGTGGGAACCGCCGGAGGACGTGCAGACGGAGGTGGTGGAGGTTGTGCAGGATTGTTCTTCCTTAAAATCGTCTGGAGAATGCGTTTGATGCCGAAGCACTTTGACTTCGATCGCTCCGGCACCTCCGCCACTAAATCGTCAACCAACTCGGCCGCATGGTAAATTCCATCACTCTGTAATACACAAATTATGAGCATGTCAATTTATATACGGCTTGATGTTAAACAAAATGTACATGCCATATTTCGCTCAAGCGGCGCTCTAGGGATGTATGGTTCCGTGCCTTGACGAACATCTAGAGGCGGGTCTAAGAGAATAACAATATAACGATGTGTGATATTCCAATACCATGTGTAGTATTGCATATCAGATACCTCTGCCGCACTTTGCTCTTGCACATGATCATAGCGATGGTTCCATGTATTGATTGCCGCTTGATAGGCCTCGCTGTCCCTGGCTTCAACCATGTAGTGCGGTGGGTTCTCAGGAATGTGTTGTAGCAAGCCAAACTGTCTCATCACTCTATTCGGTAGATAAGGAGAGACGTCATGAAAACAAATAAGCGGCACGCATGCTATCCAAAGCTGGATAGAAGCAACGCATAATGGTGGTAGATGAGGAAATGCCTCGGTGTAGGGGTTCCATGAAACAACATCGTAATCGAGTACAACAAACTCGTTACGATAGAACTTAACATTATGTCTGGGCGTCGACAACGAACTTTTGGGGCTGAATCACCTATTAAAAACATTTAAGATTTATTACCGCAATTTAAAAAATAACTATCTGCAATTTATAATTCTAGTAATAATACCTTGAAGCAAAAGGCAAAGAAACATCAATTTGCGGCCTCTTCATTGTTATTCTCCCAACCGGGAGATACGACCAAGACCAAGTCTGCAAACAAGTATATGTACAGTAAAACATAAGATGCATATGTGTATAATAGAACATAAGATGTATACGTCTAATAAAACATAAGATGTAATACCTGCATCAATGTAAGACAACCTCCAATGGAATCGCCCGACCTTAAAGTCAACCATGATAGTTCCGCATATGTGTAGCCAAGCACGGCGCTACCCCAAGCATGCTGCCGACATATATCAAAATCCTCTAAGTAATGTAACCGTTTAAGACATACACGAGATTTCGAATGGTCACATATCAAACGTGACGTGATAATGTGAATTATAATCGCACGCGCACGTTGCTCCACCTGTACTTGTGAAGCATCCTATGGAATGTCCGCCACTAGTTGTGCCCTAAACCACTTCATAGTAATCATCTTGGACCCCCACCACGCATCTCCTGGAGGGGATAATCCTAGCAGTCTCTCGCACATCTCGGCATAATCAGCTGGTTCAGGTAGGGTTAATTCCATCTATTGGTATGCCAAGCAGAACCTCTATGTCTTCCAATGTGATCGATATTTCACCGCATCTGAGGTGAAACGACGATGTCTCAGGCTTCCATCGATTAATCAAAGCCGTTGTGAGATGGCGGTCAGTTTGTATTGATCCAAATCGATGTATCATAAGAAAGCCCTCTTGTTCAAGAAGTGCTAACACACCAACATGATTTGAAGTGACCGACTTTAACGAAGACGATTGCTCTACGGTATCAATAGGGTCTTTGCCCTGCCACACAATAACAAAATTGATTTTTTAACTAGTTTAACACACACAATGTCAACGAAGGGATGAGTGCTCTATTCTTACCAACATCAATTCCACGTTGTTTGAACGATGTTGAGACTGTAAATATAAGACGCTCCCGTCTACGGGTCCGACCAACATCTCCGCGTAATCTACATAATTCAGTGCTAACAAATTTAGTATTATGTTTCTCGAAAACAAATACGTGAATACAAATCTTCAATTCCACACAAACTCAGTATAATGAGATCATCTAGCAATCTTCAATTCTACAAAACTACCATGACATTTCAATTTCTATGAGTACCCACAACCCTAAAACTAATTTCTTCGAATCTTAATAAAACTATCATGAAATCCACAATTGTATATGTTAGACAGCAACAACAGGTCATCATTAACTAGAAATGAATTAACTGTGCACAAAATCCCAAAGATAATTAAAAAAACCCTAAATCCAATTTCTGAAAGAACACGACAAAATTAAAATAGATTATTACCTAAAGCTTGTTCTTGTGTCGAAGAGCTTGCCATTTTAATTGAGAACTTGAATTTAGTTGAAGAAATTTTGGTTTTGATTTAATTGAGGTATTGGGTTTTTGGGTTGTAAGTGGAAGAGTTTGAGAAATGAGGAGGAAAGGGTACGTCGACTGCCTTTTTTTAAAACAAATCTATCGGGGCACAAATATGGATTGCGCCCCAAAAGGTTTTTTTCATACTGGCACAATCTTTGATTGCGCCAGTATAACTGATCAGACACAAGTTCTCCTACGTGGTCAAAAGGGGGCTATATTTGCAATATTTTGCAAAATGAGGCTAAAAGCGGAAAAAAGGGGCTAGAAATGAAAATTGCTCTTTTTTGTTTCATGCGCTGTTTGTATGTACTCTGATGTATATCATTGATAGGGAATGGATGTTATTTTATATGAAAAATTCTTTTTTGTACATGTGATTTGAATATTAGGTTGTCTGTCGCATTCATTTCGGTAATATATGCAACGTTTTGTTGCTGTACTATGTGCGCTTTCTGTGCTGTTGTGCTATGTTATTCTGTGAGCATATGGCGATTTTTTGCTATTTGAGCATATGGGATTTCATTTTTCTATCATTGACAGGATATGCTTGATGAGGTAGATTCATTTACTAATCTGGTTACATTATATATGGTGAAAGGCTGCTATTAATACGGGCAATTTCGGACATCTTTATCACCATATGTTCATGGTCTTACTGCATGCATTTGAGACAAGATTAATGTCTTTAGAGAGTATTAAGCTTAGTAACAAAGTTGACACAAATTGGCTGGTCTTAAGTTTCATTGATACAAATATTTTTTGTCCTTATAATATTTGGGACTTGATTCTAGATACCACATTATTTGTATTTATTGGGTCTTAGGGAGAAATCAGAGACAAAATCACTTAAATTAATACCAATAGGCTAAGTATCAAACCACTGTTATTTTTGTATTGTTTCCAGAAACTTTTGTTATTTCTTAAAATAAGAACTAAATATTTTTTCACATGATTTATGCACACTAATATACTTGATGATATAACTCAAAATGGGAAATAATTACTACTAGTTTCTTCTACAATATTCAACAACTACATTATTTAGTTCGTGTAAAGTTCATTTTAAAAGAATCATAATATTTGGTTAGCTGCTCATTGTATTTCTTCATATCCACATTACATATTATACACAAGAATGCATGCACCTGCCACTTTCTTGACTCCAACCATGCATGCATCTGCATATGTCGACTTTAAAAAGAACGCTAGAGCAAGTAATAGATGAATAATCGGATTGTCCAATCATGCCATCCGATGACCTTGACTGTCCATCTTTGTCTTTATCCGTTCAAATAGCTTGAGTTTGGAAGTGTTGAATAAGATCCTGAAATCAAAAGCAAAAATATATGAGCAAATGTATTTAAGCTTGATATTCTTTATTAACAACGGTAGGTACGTCATAAACAAGGCGAGGGCCAGCGAGCTGGCAATATTAATGGGGGATGACTGGATAAGGAGGCATACATCGAGAATGAAGAGGTGGTGCAACGATTACCAAAAAGGGGCATGGAACAAAGTGGTGGCAGTTATAAAGAACGATAATGTGAATGGGAATGAAGCTTTGAAAGGGAAGATAAAGATATTTAATGGGTATTTGGAGGAGATATGGATGGAGCCAAGAGGGTGGGTTGTGGTGGATGAGATGATGGAGGAAGAGTTGAGGATGCTGCGGTTGGGTTGGTGGTGTCTATGTATAAGAATTTCTTACTAAGGTAGGAGGGTAATGCTAAGTATAATTTGACTGATATGGAGGGGATGATTAGTGAATTGTTTGAAGGAAGCGGGAGATGATGCATGTTGGGAAGAAAGCAAAATTTGATATTTGCAATGCTATCAAATGTTTGGATTCCGGAACTGAGATAAGTAGGTTGTATCATCATCATGTGCAGTTGTATGGGACCAATTCTTCTATACCCATTTCCCCTATCCCCATGTCCGTCCAATCAAATCTCTCCATTTTTGCTTTTTTGCACTTAACTACAAAAACAATTCATGGGTTTAAGTGTAAAAGGTGGAAATCAGGAGGCTCTGATTGGTTGGGACACGGGGCACACTGAATTTTGGGATAGAAGAATTGGTGCATAGTTGTATTAGCTTGGAGATTTAGACTAACATTGGAAGATGAAAAGGGAATGAAATCGAGATCAATTCTTCTATGACTTACCCCGTCCCCGCATGTGCCCACCAATCAAATCTCCCCATTTCCCTTTTTTTGCATTTAAGTCCCCAAACAATTGAGGGATTTAACTGCAAAATGCGAAAATCATAGGGTTGTGATTGGCTGGGGACACGGGGCACATCCAAAACGGGGACAAAAGAATTGGTGCGAATGAAATCTGTATGAAGTTCATAGTATAATTAATTTAGTTCTTATTTAAGGAAAAAAAAACTGGACTATATCTATATATAAGACTATCATGTGTGCTCACAGCCTCACACTAGGCAGCCGCGTGGTACATAGGAAGGTGTATTTGACAAACTTTTTGATGATGGTTTCCCAGTGAGATAGACATGTGATTGGATATGGCTTCCAGTTCCAGGATGGCTTGGGAGTTCGTGATGCTAACCACTTAGATGTGGATATGTCCATTTTTTTGTAGTGGAGGTATTGTCCTAAACAGTGACAAAAAATGCAAAAGCATGTTTGTAAAGGTGTTGTTAGCTTTATAATTGTAGTCTTTTTTAAGGTTAACACTGTAAAATCCGTTTATAAAGTGAACTGATTCCTTTTGGAGAAAGTTAGGGGCTGTTCAGCACGATAACGGAAGAGAAAATCAAAGGCAATCATGTCGAAGTATTTTAGCTAATGGAGTTGGTTTGAATTTAATTGGAGTAATTTACAAATTTTCTATTCTATTAAACACTACGTTAAAATACTCCACTCAAATAGTTCGCTTAACACGCCAAACGCATTCTCCGCTAACTCCAATACTCTTTTGAAATACTCCGCTTCCGCTTGCACCAAACACGCCTTAGTATGATTGCATGGATGCACTAGGAATATATATATTGAATTTTTTGTTTGAAGCAATATGTGAAAATAGTTAGGATGCTCCATAATATTAAATGCCGATAGTACTCATCATATCAGTGAAATGAATAAAATGAAATCAAATCTAAAATCCATTATATATATATTAATGGGGTGATCCAATGGTTGAGATTAATTGTGTCACCAACTATGTTCAAATTTTATGTCTAAGTAGACTTTGTCTGTTATATATATATATATATATATATATATATATATATATATATATATATATAAGGCAAGATAATTAACTATGTTAGAAAATTAGAAGTTTGTTCATTTGTCATTTCAAAGTATTGATTATGTATTCTATAAGCATCATAAGGTTTATGAAGGTAGAAAAAAAATTACAAGTAAAATGTTTAGCATGTGTGTTAATGATAGAAATGTAACCTTAGTAGTTCAAGTGGTTAGAGTTGGAAAATTAAAACTGATACTGATCTTATTGGAATATGGTGCTCTCTGAATCGTGTAGACCTCAACTTAAATCGTAATTTTGGAGACATCCTGAAGCTAATGTGTATGAAATGGCATAACTAAGTAGAAGACTGTATTAGTCTCATACAAAATAAAAATGTGTAAGTTCTTCAAGAATAGCATATCTTGGGCATGTAATGTACAATTCTTCTTCTTATTCACTGTAAGTTATTTCCGAGTTGGGAGGAGATTATGTAGATGCAGCTATTATGGGACTTTCAGATTTAAGATGATTTCATTGGTAAAGACTTGGAGCTTGGTGAAGTATGCGATTCTATATGTTGGATTGAAGTGGAGGAAGATAGCTTCGAGTTGGAGAAAACTGTTTGTAAATCGAAGCTCGTACGCAAAAGTTAGAGCCGAAATGGTGTTTGGTGTCTGTTGGCTTCAGAGATAGACGTCTATCGTAGGGTACGACAGACGTATGAGTATGCAGGATAAATTTTCCCGAGAGTTCTGAGAGACGTCTGTCATTCCCACGACAGACGTCTGTCATATTGGGGACAAACGTCTAAGCTATGTGCTGAAGCCCAATCAATTTCCTGGAAGGGACAGATGTCTGTCACCTCCCATGACAGGCGTCTGACGTAACTTTTGGGCTGTTTCGGGCTGGATACTTGACAAATTGATTTGTGAAGACATGGGGGCAATTTCGGTAATTGGCCTGTCTCTATATAAGCTATTTTCAGGTGTGTTAGTGGGAGAGCTTGGATACTTGATTGAAATCAGAGGTTTATTCTCAAGGGTGAATTGGGGTTTATAACCTAATTCCAATTCTTTAATTGTATTCTCCTCAAACTCATTTCTATACTGAAATATAGTGATCATTGGATCAATCTCTTGTATCCCTTTGATCGTGGTAATAAAATACTCTCTCCAAAGTGGATGTACACTAACAAGATGTTAGTGGAACCACTATAAATCCTTGTGTGATTTATTTTTGCAACTTTTGTCATTAGTTTCTTTTTTGAGATTGGGATTTGGATTGTTCATGATTGGTTGATCTTTGTTTGGTGACTAGAGTTATTGTTTTGATTGTTTTTGCAATGGTCTAGTCTTCTGCTAGCGCTTTATGGTTTAGATATTTGATTCGAGTGGTCTTGGATTGGATTAATCAAAAAGGTTCCAACAGCTGGTATCAGAGCAATTGGTGCTTGTTAGGAGTTTTTGTAAATGTCGGAAACAGATAATAGCTCAGTAAGTCCTTCAACCGAAAGTACGAATAGTGTAGCGCCTTATGTACGTGGTTCGTATATGGCGTCAGGTTCTCAATTGGTAATTTACAAGTGGAATGGTGATAATAACTTTGAGAAGTGGCAATGGAAAATGAAAGTGGTTCTTAGGAAGAATCGGTTGCACCGAGTGGTATTTGATACTCACTTATTGCCAAGTGATGTCTTGGATGTTGAGAGAGAGGAGATGGAGGAATGCGCTTACACTACTCTTCAACTTGCTATGGGGGAGAATGTGATCTCCGAAATTAGTGGTGAGACTACCGCTAAAGGTAGTTGGGACAAGTTGGTGGAATTGTGTATGAAGAAATCGCTCACTAACCGTTTGATCTTGTTGCGAATGTTTTTCACCTTCAAGATGAAGGAGGGTAATTTTCTTATGGCACATTTGAATGCCTTTGATGACTTCCTCATTAAGATGAAGGCCATTGATTTGAAGAAAGGCGATGATATTATTGTGTTCGTTGTCGGACCGCTATACGGGTTTCTCAAAAAGTTTGATCTATGGCCAGGATACCTTGACTCTAGATGATGTCAAGACGGGTTTTCTTAGTGAGTAGTTGAGAGATCAAATGAAGGAGATGAGTGAGGGTAGTAATGGAGCTAGTAGTGGTCACGGGTTGTTTGTGGAGAAACAAAAGAATGTGAAGAAAGGAAACCAGGGGCGTTCTAAATCAAGGAAGCCCGATGGAAGAGGTAAATCGAAAGAGAGAAATGGCAAGTGCTTTATTTGCAAGAAACCGGGACATTGGAAGAATGAATGTCCAGACAAAGATAAGAAGGATGTAGCGTCTTCATCCGTGTTAGTGAAGAGTGGGGATGGTGAGATAGATGAGAATGTGTTGACGGAGGTAGAAATTGGTGTTTCGGGTAGCGAATGGGTTCTCGATTTGGGTGTGTCATATCATATGATGCCAAATAGAAATTGTTTTTCGTCCTTTGAAGTCAAAGAGGGAAATGTAATTGATATGGGAAACGGTGCTATTTGCAAGTCGATAGGTAGTGGCTCCATGCAAATAAGGATGTTTGATGGTGTTGTTCGCACGCTCACCAATGTTCTCTACGTTCCGGGACATAAGAAGTCGCTTATATCTTTGGGGTAATTGGATTCTCTAGGATGCAATATCACCGTCGAGAAAGATTGCTTAAGGGTTTCGAAGGGGGCGCTTGTGGTTATGAAAGGTGCTAGGAATCATGGTATATATTTGCTTCAAGGTGTGACCATAGGAGGTGAGACTTGTGTGGGCGTTGATATTTCTCATGACTTAGATGCGACATGGTTGTAGCATTTGAGATTGGGTCATGTCTCAGAGGGGAGTTTGGATATTCTTCGGAAGTGGGAGATGATCGAAGGTGAGAGTTTCAACAAACTAGAGTTTAGTGAGGAATGTGTCATGGGGAAGCAAACAAGGGTATCATTCGATGAAGGCAAGCATGACTCAAAGGAGGTTCTTAAGTATGTTCATTCGCATGTTTGGGGACCGACACCAGTTGCTTCTTTGGGTGGAGCTCGTTATTACATTTCTTTCATTGTTGATTTGTCTCGAAAGGTATGGGTGCATGTAATGAGGGCCAAGTCGGAGGCATTTTTTAAGTTCAAAGTGTGGAAGGCTCTTGTAGAGAATGAGTGTGGCAAGACTTTGAAGGTGTTAAGGACCGACCATGGCGGCGCATATGTTTCTCGGGAATTCTTGGACTATTATAAGCATCACGGAATCTGGAGGCATTTTACTACATCGGGAGATCCGCAATCTAATGGAGTAGCAGAGAGAATGAACCGAACTCTACTTGAGAAAGCTCGATGCTTAAGATTGACATCGGGTTTGTCTAATAGATTTTGGCCGAAGCTTTGCCAACCGCGGTGCATATTGTGAATCGAATTTTGTGCTCGACCATCGATAACAAAAATCCGGAGGAATTGTGGAAAGGGAAGAGTGTTGACTTGAGATATCTTCGTGTGTTTGGTAGCCCGGTTTATGTGAAAGATCCAGGGAATGATAATCTTGGATCTAGAGTATTCAAGGGGATCTTTTTTGGTTTCACAGACGGCGTGAAAGGCTATCGGATTTGGAATCCAAAAACAAAGAAGGTTGTTAATTCTCATCATGTCACTTTTGATGAGTCGGCTTTATTCAAGAAGAATGAGAGCTCATCGGATGCTCCAGATTTGGTTCATGGTGAATCAAAGGATAAGGAAGTCATTCCCACATTCCGTCCAAGTGGTAGTAGAGTTGAAGAAGCTCGTAGGGTTGAAGCGGTTGATGAAACATCACATAGTCCACATGGTTCTTCAAGTGATGTTGGTGATGTACAAGACACTAGAGAAGTTTCGACTCAAGGAGGAGCTGAAAGGGATTTGGGTGATAGTATTGCTACATGGGTTGGTCGACGTGCAATAAGGACTCCCGAAAGATTCAGTGATTGGAACTATGTAACAGCCCACCTCCGTTAAGGTCACTCGCAAAGGGAAGGCCTTAACTTCGGCGGAGCATTTTTGGTACTAGTTGCAGAAAAATTACAAGACAAACAAATAAAGCAGCGTAAAATAAATAACTTTATTGATTAAAACACAGCTTGTACAAAGATTGTTTTACAACATCAATACTTATTACAACAAAGCATCTCTCTTGTTTAAAATAAAGAAGCATAAACTGACAATGATATTCCCCAATAAAGCATGAGCCAGCCATAACAGTAGAAAATGGAGTTCAAAGCAATGCATCAAAGAATCTTCAAGCTCGGGAAGAGTGACAGTCCAAAATGAATCAAACTAGGTCAGACATAAGTCAGGTAAGTCCTGTTATACTTCAGCATGCAAACAAGAAAATGACTAAGACATTAACAAACTGAACTTAGAACCATACCATAGTGATAAGATAATCCTAAAACAAGACAAGGTAAGATTAATGGAATTGGCTATCGCATCAGCTTCTATTTCTCATGCACCCACTAAGGACTGTTTCAACTATCATCGTGTGTTCATGATAAGATGATCCCCCTTTTTATTGTGTATGCAGTCCCTTATCCATCGAGTGTTACCTAGATCCAACTAGGGTTTACTTATCAAGTGCTTCCTAGATTCAACCAGAGTTTACGCTACCCAGGGCCACTACGACGACCCGAAATACCGTACAGACGGAGACAAGGGTTATCTTTGGAATATAACACAGAAACAGATAATAGCAGAACAGAATTAAATAAATACACCAGATAATGAACAATAGAATATACTGGATAAAAGTAATCATCAGAGTTACACAGTATACAGGATCATACTTAGTAAAAATACAGTTCAGCTATACATAAATGTCTATAGCGGAAAACAAACATAATATGTACAATAGGAGCTGAACAGCATAAAAAGAGATAAATGATAGAATCCATCTTCAGCTCCAGCTATCCAGAAAGAACCAGCTAAACCTGAATACAAGGCTGCCCGTGTAGAAAGAGGGGCACCCGAGTTTGAAAGAGAAACAAACTACGAGTCAGTCATGGGACTGGTATGAGAAATCCACTCAACACATATATAATTGGCTAATCACAGGACCACGCCACTTTCGTGGAACGGGTTTACTCCATTGGATTGCCAGTGCTTTAAAACAAATCTTTCTTTTAAACCACGCAATGCATTTTATAAAAATGAAGCCATTATAAGACTCAGTTCCCATCACACAATGCAACGCAAACCGGAGGATAGAGTTTTACCTTATAACGGCCAAAATATGCTTGATATGAATAAAACAAAGGCAATTGATATTACTACTAGTGTTTATATGTTTTGAAAACAATTTCGAATCATAACTATCAATCATAGATGGCATTAATGCCCCATACCACTATGTCGCCATATATAGGTATACAATCAAAACCGCACGATGTCGTATTTGGAAATTGGATTTCCGTCCTGAACCAAGGCAAAAGATAGTCCTTACCGAATTCGTGACTCTCTAGCCCGAGCCATCGGAACAGCCGCAACTACCCCTTGGATCGTCAGGGCCGGTCCACCGATGTGGATTATTATGCCTGAACAATACGTTTCCTCGCCCTTTGGGGCGTAAACGAGCCAACGAATGACTCCATCGGACCCGGATCGTCCGATCAAACCGAGGCGCCTCGCAACAGCAACAACCACATAGGTGAAAAGTATATAAATGTCAGGGCTGGTAGGTTACTGATACCACCCTAGCTAGAAAGAAACGCATGCCCTCCCAAAGGTCCTTCTCCCGTTTCTGGTTCATACCGGGGTGTGAGGCTCGCGATTTCATATTATACACAAAGCTACGCCACACAGGCGGTGCTTTTATCATCACCACAAGACTTTGCTTTTCAACAGAAGCCCTGATCACTGCATCTTAGCATGCCACACAGGCAATTCATGCCATGCGACTGATGTCCATCGATATACAACCTCTGAGCTCGTGCGTTTCAGAGAAGGGCATTAAGCAAAAGAATAAATTCTCCGCCGCCAAACAGAGGTATATTTAATAGAGATCAATCAACACAGAATAAAATCCAATGTCAGACACACAGTCCATTTACAAGTCCGTTCTGGGTCTGAACGAAACCGGAGGCACTAAATACCTCGCAAACCCATCGATCACCACGTACGTCTGGATGATCACCACTCATTATCCATATCTCGGGATGCCTCCCAATTAGGACCTCGGTTACCATCCAAACGAGGTAAAGATCTCCGGTCTTCGACCATCGTCTTCATCTTCGATTTGCTATCGTCGATTCAGTTATTCAGAATGGGAAAAACCCGGTCTTTCTGAGCAACTCGCGTATATAATAAACAAGTGCAACACTAACATATACACGCATCATTTCAATTCATTAGTCACTAACCGTCAATCAGTAAGAGAACGATTTCCCAAATATTAACCCCGAAGGTCGAAACCAACATCAGATCAACACCCAGGAAACCACTCGACTTAGCCAACCTTCAGTTAATTTCTAAATCACATCCATATTGTTTATAATATTTCATAACGATTTATCGCTATTTTTATTTATTTTAAAATAGCCAATATATTCAAAACGACGCTTCGGGCCATAAAGCGACCGTGGCGCTGTTTTTCTTCAAATTTGATTTACACCTATCTGAAAATCTAACCGTTGGATCTTCACAAAATTTACATCATTAGAAAGGTCTTTTCAAAACGAATCCAACGGTTCCAGTTTCGGGAAAATCCGACGGTCGAATCTCCCGATACAATCTTTTGAAGTTTCGATTTCAAAATACGAACTGCAGCGTCGTTATTCGATTAAATATAATTATATATATATATATAATCGTTTCTGGCGCTGTTTTTCTTCAGATTTGAATTAAACATTCCAGACAATCCAACCGTTGGATCTTTACAAAGTTTATGCCGTTGGAAAGATTTTTCCAAAGCGAACCCAACGGTTGCGATTTCGGGAAAATCCGATGGTCGGATTTCCCGCACTAGTTGTTTGAAATCACGGTTTAAAAACACGAACTGCACGGCCACGTTTAGTTTTAATTTTATTTATATTTATATATTTATATAAATATAGTTCATTCAACAATTTCAATATCGTTTTCACTTCAAATATTTTACTAACGCCTTTAAATTTTGGAAAATTTCGCCATAACCTCCTTTGTACGGGAGGGGCTGGGAAAATTCCCAAATAACCACACGGGCGTCTCATGTCGAAAAGAAAGAGAAAAAGCCAAGCGGCTAGCCAACAGGCTCATAAAATCATCACCCAAACAAAACAGCAAATGTGTACCTAATTGTCGGGCACAAAATTTTATCCCTCTCCTCTAGCCCCTTTGCTATCACCTGTTCAACAAATATGCATGTACATATATACATTTCTTATCATTTATCATTTTCGATTCAACTTCATATTTGATTCCATTTGGTTTAAAAACACCATTCACTCTAATGTTGCATGCACAGGTAAAAATCACATCATTAGCTAATTAATGAATATTTCGACTCATGCATATTTATTTGAACGAGTTGCTATTTTTAACACTTCACATTTCAACAATTCATGTATATAATAAAAATGTGATTTTTATTGTAAAGTAATTCATTTCAAAACACTATTATTTTATATAGTCTATATAGATGATAAAAAGGTGATTTTTCTCATAAAACAATTTATTTCAAAATATGAATACCATTCAACACATGAATTTCAATTCAACGAATGAACATCGATTCAACACATGAAGGTTTCCTATAGTTTCTATATATTGATAAAAAATGTGATTTTTATATTTAAAGCACGAAGACCATTCAACACATGAATTTCAAATCAACGAATGAATATCGATTCAACACATGAAGATTTTCTATAGTTTCTATATATTGATATAAAATGTGATTTTTATATTTAAAACACGAATACCATTCAACACATGAATTTCTAATCAACGAATGAATATCGATTCAACACATGAAGGTTTTCTATAGTTTCTATATATTGATAAAAATGTGATTTTTATATTTAAAACACGAATACCATTCAACACATGAATTTCTAATCAACGAATGAATATCGATTCAACACGTGAAGGTTTTCTATTCAACGAATAAATATAGTTTCAGCAAATGAAAATAATTCAAGCACATGAATATTATTCAAAATTTCGGCAGCATAACGGCAGGGTAGTTAAAACCGGGACCGTCCCTAGTACGGCTCCTCGCTCTATCTTAAAACCTCGCGGTTTTTGACAATGGGGATCATGCCTCTAGTTCGCACGCAGGCGGCATGTATACTTTTATTTCATTTCCACAAAATAATCCTATGTGGTTTCAACCAAATATTTCTCAACCACAAACGGGTATTTTTCAACCACAATCAATCAATATCAACCACAAACAATCTCAAACAACCATTCGCTATCAATCAATTTTCACACCAATCACAATCAATAAATATCGTCCATGGTTTATGGAGGGCGTATATATATATATATTTATATATTGCAATTCAATTTTATTTCAACACATATATAATTTTTTACAACGCATATATAACTTATACATCGAACGTACAACTTATACAACGCTTATGCAAGAGGTGTACAACGCTTATATAACTCATACATCGACTATATAATTTATACATCGTTGTTTTCCATATTGTTTTTAAATTAGAAATCTCACATTGGGTTCCACTCCACCAAAAATAGCAGAAGGCTCATAAAAATATGCGGTCTCTTCTAAAATGTAGAAGGCGTCCACACGGTCACGATGTTTCCTGTTTCATCGAATTTCGTTAAGAAACGAAAAAGATATGATTTTTCAAAGTTTGCAACAGTTTTAAACTGTTAAAATCAGTTTGAAATTAAACAGCCGATTACCTTTCAAAATCTTCAAAACTAGGTTTCGATCTTTCGGGCAATCCGTTGATTGTTGCTTCGATCGGCCAACGCCACCTTGTCGGGCTAGGAAAGGCGCACGTGCGCCAGGGAGGAGGGTCAACTCGGTGGGCCCTAGCTGGCGTGGCGGCGGTTTAAATGTCGAAACTTCATGGAGGTGGTTCGGGCGATTTACACAACTATAATTGCTGCTCCTTATATGGATTTGAAGATCTCTCTGAGCTCTACAAAATCCTCAACAGGAGGGAGGCGTAATTTTGCTTGTAGGAGGAGAAACGGAGGAGAGAAGGCACGGCCGGTTTTCCGCCGTAACTCGTGATCGGGGAGAGAGAAAGGGGGGTCTGACGTGGACGAGTAGATTTGTTTTTTTTAATAAAGTTTAAAAATCCGAAAATACCCCTTGCCTCTCGCGAATCCCAATCCAGACCCAACGACTGTCGTCCCTAGCGTTTTACCCCCATTCCGAACACAATGGGATATGTTTCGTAGGCCCATTCGACTGTTTCAGTCAGTTTTCCTTCAAATTAAAATATAAAATATTCAATATTTAATTTGAACGAACATTTCAATTTGCCAGGGTCACAAACTGATTCGAAAAATTCCAGAAAAATAAATCTAGCTATGTTTTGACGATACGGTCCCAACAAAACTAGTTTCGTCGAATTCTGAGACCGTTTGCAAAAAGGCCCATTTCTGGTCGATCCAATTTAACTGTAATTGACCAAAACACGTTTTCCTCTGCCACGCTCACATATTAGCTTCAAAAATTATGAAATTTGAAACCTAGCGATAACTTCACATCCCGGATCCAAAAAAAGTGGTTTCGTCGAATTCCGAGGTCGTATGCAAAATGGCCAATTTCACGGGCTATATAAATTCCATAGCGACCTTTCTGAAAATTCATTCGGCCATAACTTTTGCTTTCCGCTATGAAAATTCGATTTTTCAGATTCGTTAGAAAGGTATTCACTAACAGATTTAAATATTTTTGGTTTAACTAAAATCCGTTTTGTTTTGTACCCAGTACAGTCCGACAAAATTTGAATTCAAATTTTGAAACTACAGCGCCATTTCAGGCCTTGTTTATAATTATAATTAATTATATTCGTTTTCAATTGTCGATTCATACTCACTTTTCATTGCCATTATTTAAAATATTTATTTTAAATATTTAAAATCCATTATTTTAGACAATTTAAATTTTTTAAATTGGTTCAGATTTTCTGGGTCGTTACAATCTCCCCCACTTAAAACTTTTCGTCCCTGAAAAGGAACAAAGTCGAAAGTGGTTTGATAAATCTACAATCACACAACACAACAACCAATCCAAGTGTTTTCAACCTTTCAAAAATATACTAATCACTTTCTATACTCTTTTTAAAATCATTCAGACCATAGAATTTAAAAGTTCACATCCATGGAAAGGAAATAACAACAGAGTAGAGAATTAAATGGTAATGCAAAGTATGGTAAATGTACCTTGCACCGGAGTCAATCAGAGATATCTACTCAGCATCTAGGGTAAGCTTTCTGAATGCTCTCCTCAGTTTCCCAAGTACAATCTCGCCGATCTCCACTCCATTGCACTTTGACTAAGTGAACCTTCTTGTTCCTCAGCTCTTTGGTTTCTTTGCCGGTGATCTTTAGCGGCTCTCTTCTCAGAGCTAGTTCTGGAGTAATTTCAATATCATGTTGAGCTGCTTCTTCCACGATCAAGTCTGGATCATGAATGTGTTTTCGAAGTTGAGATATATGAAATACATCATGAACTCCAGGCAACCAATCCGGCAATTTAACCCTATAAGCGAGAGTTCCAATCTGTTCCAGAATAGGAAACAGACCGATGAATTTGGGCGCCAACTTTCCAGTTTTACCGAACCGGATAACTCCTCTCATCGGCGATACTTTCAAATATACATAGTCGCCAACTTCAAAGGATATATCTCTTCTTCTCCTATCGGCATAGCTCTTTTGTCGGCTTTGAGCGGCGAGTAATCGCTTCTTAATAAAATCGACTTTATTGGTGGCTTCTCGAATCATATCTGGACCCAACACAAGTCTATTACCTGGTTCGACCCAACAAGCAGGAGATCGGCACAGTCTGCCATATAATGCTTCGAATGGTGACATTGTCAGACTCGCCTGGTAGCTGTTGTTATACGAAAATTCATCCAAATGCAGATGGTCTTCCCATGATCCACGGAAATCTAGAACACAAGCCCGCAATAGATCTTCTAAAATACGATTCACCCTCTCAGTCTGACCGTCTGTCTGAGGATGATAAGCAGTGCTCAAGTTCAACTTCGTTCCCAGCTCGACTTGAAATGCTTCCCAGAATTTGCTAGTGAATATTGTATCTCTATCACTGACTATACTGAGCGGCACTCCATGTAGTCTAACTATTTCCTTGAAGTAAATCTGCGCCAGACGCTGAGCAGTTCTGTTTCATCTGACAGGTATGAAATGGGCGGTCTTCGTGAAGCGATCTACGATCACCCAAATACTGTCATTCCCTTTTCTGGTTCTAGGCAGACCATCAATGAAATCCATAGAAATATGCTCCCACTTCCAACCAGGAACTTCTAGCGGTTGTAACAATCCAGCCAATTTCTGTTGGTCGCTCTTGACTAGTTGGCAAGTAGGGCATCGGCTAACGTATATTGAAATGTCTCTTTTCATAGCCTTCCACCAGAATGTTCGTTTGAGATCGTTATACATTTTGGCCACACCAGGATGGATACTCAGCTTGGACTTGTGACACTCGTCTAACACTTACCTTTTTAACTCTAGGATATCAGGAACACAAATCCTTCCTTTCAACCTCAAGGTCTCATCGTTATCTATTTGAAAACAAGAGGGTTCGCCTTTCCGAATCCTTTTGATCATATCCTTAATAAAGTTATCCTCCTTCTGAAGAATCGATATTTTAATCAAGGAAGTCGTGATAATAAAGCTGGTGATCATCTCATTCTTTCGGCTTAACGCATCGGCCACAACATTGGCTTTCCCTGGAGTATATATAATTTCAAAGTCATATGCTGCTAGAAACTCCAGCCAACGTTGCTGCCTCAAATTCAAGTCTTTCTGGGTGAACAGATACTTTAACGATTGGTGATCTGTAAACAGTTCAAATCTCTCACCCAGAAGATAGTGCCTTCAGATTTTCAAGGCAAATACTATAGCCAATAACTCAAGATCATGAGTTACATAGTTTTTCTCATGCGGCTTCAGCTGACGACTAGCATAAGCAATCACTTGACCCCTTTGCATTAACACTGCGCCAAGGCCTTCTCTAGAAGCATCAGTCCAGACTTTTAAATCCTGGTTGCCATCGATGATGGTTAACACTGGAGCAGTCGTTAACCTTAACTTTAGCTCTTCAAAAGCCTCCTCACTTTCTGTAGTCCATTTGAACTTAGAGTGCTTCTTCGTAAGCTTCATTAAATGACCAGATATCTTCGAAAAGTTTTTAACGAACTTCCGGTAATAGCTAGCCAATCCGAGAAAACTGCAGACTTCAGTTGGGGTACTGGGCTGTTTCCAATTCTGAATAGCTATGATTTTGCTTGGATCCACAGTGATTCCTTCTTTCGATACGACGTGGCCTAGAAATTTTACTTCATCTTACCAGAAGATACATTTGGAAAATTTGGCTTTTAATACATTCCGCCTCAGAATTTCTAGAACCTGTTCCAGATGCTTTTCATGTTCGGCCTTTGATTTAGAGAAGATTAGAATATCGTCAATGAAAACCAGAACAAATTTATTCAATACTCCTCTGAAAACTCTGTTCATTAGGTCGACGAAATAGGCTGGAGCGTTACATAAGCCGAACGACATTACTAACCACTCGTAAAATAGGTCGGGACCTCTAAATGTTGTCATTGGAACACACTCTTCGGCAATTCGAAGTTGATGGAAGCCTGTAGCTAGGTCCATTCATGAAAATACTTGTGCTCCATTTAATCGATCCAACAAATCATCAATCCACGGCAATGGATATTTATTCTTTATGGTCTGTTTGTTCAGATCACGAAAATCCACACATAGCCGTAGAGTACCGTCAGATTTAGGGACAAACACCACTGCTGCACCCCAATCAGAGAAACTAGGCCTTATCAGACCTTTCCATACGAACTGTCGTGTTTGATTGTCTAATTCCTCCTTCTCTTTCAAGGACATTCTTCGAATAGCGTGAACTACCGGCCTTGCATTGGGAATCAAAGCAATCTTGAAATCTATTTCTCTCTGCGGAGGTAAGCGAACAACTTCTTCGAATATATCTGCATAGTTCTCGACGACAGGAATGTCTTTAACGAGGTCAGGAATATTCTCAGTAACTTCAGGGCTATTTTCTATTTGGGCTGGAGAAACATTTAGAGCTGCCCAGAAGTCTTTTCTATTAGCATTCTGACCTTCACAGGGAATGGTTATATAATCACCGGATTTAATCTTCGCCTTTACGACTCTGTCGGCGCATTTAACTTCAGCTTCATATTTGGTCAACCAGTCTAACCCTAAGATAAGATCAAACTCTTTAAAATTCATGACGACTGCGATGGTAGGAAACCGATAACGAGAGAAAGAAACCGGCACTCAACAAATCCAACTGAGATCAATGGAACCCCCAACCGGATTCTGGACAGTCATTGGTTCCTTGAGCTTTTTCAAATTCAAATCCAGTTTCTTAGCTGCATCCTTCGAAATGAAGCTTCGTGACGCACCTGTGTCAAACAACACTTTAACTGGAATATCTTTGACAGTAAGCGTGCCTTCTAAAACATCTGGCCTTCCCTGAATAGCTGTGGGCTCAGAAATTTCTGCCACTTCATTTACCTGAACATCATTGGTCTTTTTCGACAGCCAGCAGTCTTGCTTTACGTGACCAGCTTGAAGACAAAGATTACACTTTCTATTTTCTTTAACCTTGTTCTTTGATTTAGGTCCTTCCTTTCTTTGTTTATTTAGAGATCGGCAACTTATCGAGAGATGTCCCTGCTTATTGCAGTTAGAGCATACAGTTGTCGTTACTTGCCCTTTCTCAGATTCAGCCCTTTTTCGATTTGCTTTGGGCTCCTTACCGACTTTAGACATTGTACTGGCCTCCGGACGATTAGTTTCAGGCTCAATTTTATTACTAGAGCTGACTTCTTCTTCGTATTGTAGCATACCTTTCTTTTCTAGATCTTCGTACTGATAAGCCATGTATATCATTTCAGAAAAGGGGAGCTTCACGTTCCTCATTACACTATTCTGATATTTTCTTTGAAGCCCGTTGATAAATCTCATATTCTTCCTCTTCGGATTCTCAATTAGATGAGGAGCAAAATGAGAAAGTTCATTGAATTTCTTATGATACTCGGGAATGGTCATATCCCCTTGTATCAAATAAGAAAATTCATCACATAGTCGCTCAATCGCTTCTGGAGGAGTAAATCTTTCCAGGAAAATCACTTTGAACCTATCCCAGGTGATATCACCTTCTGGATTATTCTTAACAACAGAATCCCACCAGAATAAAGCTTCGTCTTTGAGTGCCCAGGAGGCCAGTAATCTTTTCTGGTCTTCCCTCAGCTTTAATCCTTCAAAGATTTTCTCAGCCGAACGAATCCAGGCTTGTGTTTTCATAATAGATTCTTCGCCCGAGAATGGCTTTCCACCCAGATTTCTATATTTCATATATAGGGCTTCAATATCCGAGTCAGTATTACTTCTTCTGTTTCTGGCACTCATTTTCTAGTTCTTCTATAAACAGCAGATCAAGTGTCAGGTCACAGAAAAGATATTTCAAAATATAGAGACAAATACTTCAAATGTAAATGTGTCTATCGAGGTGTAATTTCATTTTGCTTTACTCATACTAGGATATTACTGATCCTATCTGTATAGAGTTACCCGTCCTAGAACACTACTAGTTCTATTTCTGACGAGTTCGTTCAAATGTTATATTCCAGAACTAAGCTTAACCAAAGCTCTGATACCACGTTGCGACGACCCGAAATCCCGTACAGACAGAGACAAGGGTTATCTTTGGAATATAATACAGAAACAGATAATAGCAGAACAGAATTAAATAAATACACCAGATAATGAACAATAGAATATACTGGATAAAAGTAATCATCAGAGTTACATAGTATACAGGATCATACTTAGTAAAAATACAGTTCAGTTATACATAAATGTCTACAGTGGAAAACAAACATAATATGTACAATAGGAGCTGAACAGCATAAAAAGAGATAAATGATAGAATCCATCTTCAGCTCCAGCTATCCAGAAAGAACCAGCTAAACCTGAATACAAGGCTGCCCGTGTAGAAAGAGGGGCACCCGAGTTTGAAAGAGAAACAAACTACGAGTCAGTCATGGGACTGGTATGAGAAATCCACTCAACACATACATAATTGGCTAATCACAGGACCACGCCACTTTCGTGGAACGGGTTTACTCCATTGGATTGCCAGTGCTTTAAAACAAATCTTTCTTTTAAACCATGCAATGCATTTTATAAAAATGAAGCCATTATAAGACTCAGTTCCCATCACACAATGCAACGCAAACCGGAGGATAGAGTTTTACCTTATAACGGCCAAAATATGCTTGATACGAATAAAACAAAGGCAATTGATATTACTACTAGTGTTTATATGTTTTGAAAACAATTTCGAATCGTAACTATCAATCATAGACGACATTAATGCCCCATACCACTATGTCGCCATATATAGGTATACAATCAAAACCGCACGATGTCATATTTGGAAATTGGATTTCCGTCCTGAACCAAGGCAAAAGATAGTCCTTACCGAATTCGTGACTCTCTAGCCCGAGCCACCGGAACAGCCGCAACTGCCCCTTGGATCGTCAGGGCCGGTCCACCGATGTGGATTATTATGCCTGAACAATACGTTTCCCCGCCCTTTGGGGCGTAAACGAGCCAACGAATGACTCCATCGGACCCGGATCGTCCGATCAAACCGAGGCGCCTCGCAACAGCAACAACCACATAGGTGAAAAGTATATAAATGTCAGGGCTGGTAGGTCACTGACACCACCCTAGCTAAAAAGAAACGCATGCCCTCCCTGAGGTCCTTCTCCCATTTCTGGTTCATACCGGGGTGTGAGGCTCGCGATTTCACGTTATACACAAAGCTACGCCACACAGGAGGTGCTTTGATCATCACCACAAGACTTTGCTTTTCAACAGAAGCCCTGATCACTGCATCTTAGCATGCCACACAGGCAATTCATGCCATGCGACTGATGTCCATCGATATACAACCTCTGAGCTCGTGCGTTTCAGAGAAGGGCATTAAGAAAAAGAATAAATTCTCCGCCGCCAAATAGAGGTACATTTAATAGAGATCAATCAACACAGAATAAAATCCAATGTCAGACACACAGTCCATTTACAAGTCCGTTCTGGGTCTGAACGAAACCGGAGGCACTAAATACCTCGCAAACCCATCGATCACCACGTACGTCTGGACGATCACCACTCATTATCCATATCTCGGGATGCCTCCCAATCTGGACCTCGGTTACCATCCAAACGAGGAAAAGATCTCCGGTCTTCGACCAACGTCTTCATCTTCGATTTGCTATCGTCGATTCAGTTATTCAGAATGGGAAAGACCCGGTCTTTCTGAGCAACTCGCGTATATAATAAACAAGTGCAACACTAACATATACACGCATCATTTCAATTCATTAGTCACTAACCGTCAATCAGTAAGAGAACGATTTCCCAAATATTAACCCCGAAGGCCGAAACCAACATCAGATCAACACCCAGGAAACCACTCGACTTAGCCAACCTTCAGTTAATTTCTAAATCACATCCATATTGTTTATAATATTTCATAACGATTTATCGCTATTTTTATTTATTTTAAAATAGCCAATATATTCAAAACGACGCTTCGGGCCATAATGCGACCGTGGCGCTGTTTTTCTTCAGATTTTATTTACACATATCTGAAAATCTAACCGTTGAATCTTCACAAAATTTACATCATTAGAAAGGTCTTTTCAAAACGAATCCAACGGTTCCAGTTTCGGGAAAATCCGACGGTCGGATCTCCCGGTACAATCGTTTGAAGTTTCGATTTCAAAATACGAACTGCAGCGTCGTTATTCGATTAAATATATATATATATATATATATATATATATATATATATATATATATATATATAATCGTTTCTGGCGCTGTTTTTCTTCAGATTTGAATTAAACATTCCAGACAATCCAACCGTTGGATCTTTACAAAGTTGATGCCGTTGGAAAGATTTTTCCAAAGCGAACCCAACGGTTGCGATTTCGGGAAAATCCGATGGTCGGATTTCCCGCACTAGTTGTTTGAAATCACGGTTTCAAAACACGAACTGCACGGCCACGTTTAGTTTTAATTTTATTTATATTTATATATTTATATAAATATAGTTCATTCAACAATTTCAATATCGTTTTCACTTCAAATATTTTACTAACGCCTTTAAATTTTGGAAAAATTTCGCCATAACCTCCTTTGTACGGGAGGGGCTGGGAAAATTCCCAAATAGCTTCACGAGCATCTCATGTCAAAAAGAAAAAGAAAAAGCCAAGCGGCTAGCCAACAGGCTCATAAAATCATCACCCAAACAAAACAGTAAATGTGTACCTATTTGTCGGGCACAAAATTTTATTCCTCTCCTCTTGCCCCTTTGCTATCACCTGTTCAATAAATATGCATGCACATATATACATTTCTTATCATTTATCATTTTCCATTCAACTTCATATTTGATTCCATTTGGTTTAAAAACACCATTTACTCTAATGTTGCATGCACAGGTAAAAATCACATCATTAGCTAATTAATGAATATTTCGACTCATGCATATTTATTTGAACGAGTTGCTATTTTTAACACTTCACATTTCAACAATTCAAGTATATAATAAAAATGTGATTTTTATTGTAAAACAATTCATTTCAAAACACTATTATTTTATATAGTCTATATAGATGATAAAAAGGTGATTTTTCTCATAAAACAATTTATTTCAAAATATGAATACCATTCAACACATGAATTTCAATTCAACGAATGAAATTGATTCAACACATGAAGGTTTCCTATAGTTTCTATATATTGATAAAAATGTGATTTTTATATTTAAAGCACGAAGACCATTCAACACATGAATTTCTAATCAACGAACGAATATCGATTCAACACATGAAGGTTTTCTATAGTTTCTATATATTGATAAAAATGTGATTTTTATATTTAAAACACGAATACCATTCAACACATGAATTTCTAATCAACGAATGAATATCGATTCAACACATGAAGGTTTTCTATAGTTTCTATATATTGATAAAAATGTGATTTTTATATTTAAAACACGAATACCATTCAACACATGAATTTCTAATCAACGAACGAATATCGATTCAACACGTGAAGGTTTTCTATTCAACGATTAAATATAGTTTCAGCAAATGAAAATAATTCAAACACATGAATATTATTCAAAATTTCGGCAGCATAACAGCAGGGTAGTTAAAACCGGGACCGTCCCTAGTACGGCTCCTCGCTCTACCTTAAAACCTCGCGGTTTTTGACAATGGGGATCATGCCTCTAGTTCGCACGCAGGCGGCATGTATATTTTTATTTCATTTCCACAAACTAATCCTATGTGGTTTCAACCAAATATTTCTCAACCACAAATGGGTATTTTTCAACCACAATCAATCAATATCAACCACAAACAATCTCAAACAACCATTCGCTATCAATCAATTTTTACACCAATCACAATCAATAAATATCGTCCATGGTTTGTGGACGAGGGGCGTATATATATATATATATTTATATATTGCAATTCAATTTTATTTCAACACATATATAATTTTTTACAACGCATATATAACTTATACATCGAACGTACAACTTATACAACGCTTATACAAGAGGTGTACAACGCTTATATAACTCATACATCGACTATATAATTTATACATCGTCGTTTTCCATATTGTTTTTAAATTAGAAATCTCACATTGGGTTCCACTCCACCAAAAATAGCAGAAGGCTCAGAAAAATATGCGGTCTCTTCTAAAATGTAGAAGGCGTCCACACGGTCACGATGTTTCCTGTTTCATCGAATTTCGTTAAGAAACAAAAAAGATATGATTTTTAAATGTTTGCAATGGTTTTAAACTGTTAAAATCAGTTTGAAATTAAACAGCCGATTACCTTTCAAAATCTTCAAAACTAGGTTTCGATCTTTCGGGCAATCCGTTGATTGTTGCTTCGATCGGCCAACGCCACCTTGTCGGGCTAGGAGAGGCGCACGTGCGCCAGGGAGGAGGGTCAACTCGGTGGGCCCTAGTTGGCGTGGCGGCAGTTTAAATGTCGAAACTTCACGGAGGTGGTTCGGGCGATTTACACAACTATAATTGCTACTCCTTATATGGATTTGAAGATCTCTCCGAGCTCTACAAAATCCTCAACAGGAGGGAGGTGTAATTTCGCTTGTAGGAGGAGAAACGGAGGAGAGAAGGCACGGGCGGTTTTCCACCGTAAATCGTGATCGGGGAGAGGGAAGCGGGGGGAGGGGGGGTCTGACGTGGGCGAGTAGATTTTTTTTTATAAAGTTTAAAAATCCGAAAACACCCCTTGCCTCTCGCGAACCCCAATCCAAACCCAACGACTGCCGTCCCTAGCGTTTTACCCCTATTCCGAACACAATGGGATATGTTTCGTTGGCCCATTCGATTGTTTCAGTCAGTTTTCCTTCAAATTAAAATATAAAATATTCAATATTTAATTTGAACGAACATTTCAATTTTCCAGTGTCACAAACTGATTCGAAAAATTCCAGAAAAATAAATCTAGCTATGTTTTGACGATACGGTCCCAACAAAACTAGTTTCGTCGAATTCTGAGACCGTTTGCAAAAAGGCCCATTTCTGGTCGATCCAATTTAACTGTAATTGACCAAAACACGTTTTCCTCTGCCACGCTCACATATTAGCTTCAAAAATTATGAAATTTGAAACCTAGCGATAACTTCACATCCCGGATCCAACAAAAGTGGTTTCGTCGAATTCCAAGGTCGTATGCAAAATGGCCAATTTCACGGGCTATATAAATTCCATAGCGACCTTTCTGAAAATTCATTCGGCCATAACTTTTGCTTTCCGCTATGAAATTTCGATTTTTTCAGATTCGTTAGAAAGGTATTCACTAACAGATTTAAATATTTTTGGTTTCACTAAAATCCGTTTTGTTTTGCAGCCGGTACAGTCCGACAAAATTTGAATTCAAATTTTGAAACTACAGCGCCATTTCAGGCCTTGTTTATAATTATAATTAATTATATTCGTTTTCAATTGTCGATTCATACTCACTTTTCATTGCCATTATTTAAAATATTTATTTTAAATATTTAAAATCCATTATTTTAGCCAATTAAAATTTTTTAAATTAGTTCAGATTTTCTGGGTCGTTCCAGCCACTGGGGTTTATGCTACCTATTGAACGCTTCTCGGATTCAGGGTTTACGCGACCTAGGTCCAACTAGGGATTATGCTACCTATCGAACGATGCCCCCTAGTCTAGGACACACTAGCCAGAGCGGTATATGTTCCTAGACTTTCCCCACGTATATGTCGTGAATCGTTGTCGATGTCTAGATGCACATGTCTTCTATATGTGCGACCCGAGTCCCGTGGTAGGGCTAATCAAGAAACACGGAACTCGGTTGGGAGCTTTCAGATATCTGCCGATTGCAGATGCTAAGGTCTGCTTTTACAGTGGCTATGGTCTCACTAGACCCTTCCCTTAACTAACAAATGAAAGGCACCCAAGAAAAACAAGAATTGGAACTATACGCAAGCCCTCTATGCCCTACAAACCTATTGGCCAACCTCACCCATAACTAGATAACAAGTATATGGTCTTTTGGAGTTCTTTGCCTTTCCGCTTTACGTATCTCGACTGACTTAAGACGGTAGGTAGACGACGAGTTGCTATCACAGGGCAAAACTGGTCTCGCCGAATCACGCTGGTCCATCCTAGTCTTTGGGTGCCTTATTATTGCAACCAAGGCTTACCCTTGGCTCTTATTACGCAGATCTTAACCTCTGTGAGCCCAGGAGGATCATTTTCATCCTCACAGAGGGATACCAAGAGTACCCTCACGTCCCCTCGAAGCTGCGTGCTTCATAACCCAGTTCGTTGGAGCCTTCTTCATGATCAGATGGACGTTCGCTCCTTCTTGGTTTTCTTGACTAAGGTTAACTACTTAGTTCTCCTAACTAAGGTTTACTACTTAGTTTCCTGAATCGTTCATTTTCTTAACTAAGGTTTACAACTTAGTCCTCTTAACTAAGGCTTACTACTTAGTTCTCTTCCTCGTGATGTTGGATTGGTTAAGTGTTATCCAATAGTTTACATTGACTTGACCTACCCATACATCATGTCAAATTGGTTAAGTGTTATCTAGCAGTTCATGTTGACTTAACCCACTCCTACATCATGTCAAATTAGTTAAGTGTTCCTTAACCTTACTCGTTTGTCAGGTTATACTGGTTAATTGTCTCATTAACTTAACCCTGTTTATCTATCATGCTATAACGACTAAGTGTTCTAAGTTCACTCAACCCCACCATCTAGTCTAGTTACCATGTTATAACGGTTAAACATTTACTCAACCTTACCCACTTGTCTAGTCTGCATGTTATAATGTTTAAGTGTTTCCTTAGTTACTTAACCCCCACAAATCTTGCCTTGTTAACATGTTAAGTTGGTTAAGTGTCCAAATTAACTTAACCCCTATCAGTCTTGTCTAGTTAACACGTTGAATTAGCTAAGTGTTTTCTCAATTACTTAACCCCACCCTTCTTGTCTTGTTAACATGTTAAGTTGATTTAGTGTTTCCTTAATTACTTAACCTCACCATTTCTAGCTTGATTGTTCATGAGCTTTAATTAATTAATTAATGCACCAACCACTCACATTAGACAGGTATTGTTGTGGTTACTAGATATGCCGGTCGATTCCAGACAGTTTTACATCACAACTCAGTCTAACCTCGGGTCTTTCTAAGCTTGATGCACTAACCTCTCACATTAGACAGGTATTGTTGTGGTTACCGGATGTGCCGGGCGGTTCCGGGCAGTTTTATACCAGAACTCAATCTAACCCCGGGTTAGGTTCTTCTCTAATTTACATATTTACTATTTATGTAAATTTTCCGTAAATCAATGTAGCCTAGATCATATTCATTTGTCATGCCAATTAACATACATATATTCTATACCCAAAACTTGATTTACCTATCAATTAGCCCAACTTGCAGTTTATACGAATATAGATTTAATATTCCCCCTTTTCAGTTCATGCCCAATCTAGATTAATATTCCAATTTACAGTTCATGTTAAAACTAGATTTAATATTCTAGTTTACCGTTTATGTCCAAAACTTGGTTTACATGCCAATTACATACTTTGTGGCCAATTAAAATTTATCAATTTATGCCCAAGTCTAATATGCATGTAAATCATTCACTATTATAGCCAATTTAGATTATGCCAACATATTTATTATGTAAAATTAACTTAATTAAGCTACACCCAATCCCCGCATCATAATCGTACGTATAACATGATTTCACAAGTTTTCTAAGTACTCATGAAATGACACTAACAAAAGGAATATGGGATAAGAACAAGAATTGATATAAAAGAATAGGCATGCAAAACTAATGGCTCTAACAGGTTCGATGTACATAATAGTGAATAGAAATAAACTAGCCAAGTTACACACTAAACATGAGACCCCGCATAATCAAGGGAATAGGCATAGGTGATTTGGTCCAACATAATGCCAGTTCAAGGTACAATATGATTGGTTAATTGTAATAATGGGAATAGGTATAAGAAACTAACTACAATAGTTATAAGCAATTAACCACAATAGTCATGGGTGACTAATCACAATAATTTCTTAAACAATGTCATAGGCAATAGTCTCACAGTTATGAATCATAGTCGTAGGCAATAGTCTCATAGTCACGAATCATTGTCATAGGTAATAATTTCATAGGCAATAGCTTCATGGTCATAGTCTTAGGCAAAGGTCTCATAGTCATAGTCATAGGCAATAGTTTCATCACAAGAATATAACATAGGAAAATCGCATGAATAAACATGAATCCACATAGATAAACTAACAGGCACCGTTCTAATATCAGTTTCTTACAAGCCATGACTTCCAATTAATGTTCAAATCGGAAATATAACTGTACTTACAAAATATAGGCAAGTCTTGTTTTTTTAAAATCGGTTTTCTGAAGCTGAATAGCTTTCCTTTGATGTAAATTAGTCGTTCTTTTAATTCTGTTCAGATTAGATGAAGACGCACTAGTTCTAGATTAGATTTCAGTAGAGTAGCGATGCCATTCTTATTTTTAATTAGAATAGAGGCAGAGTATAGGCAGAATGAAATTGTGTGGAGAGAAAGCTGGTTAGGGGTGTTTAAATAGGTTAGAGCTCACAAATCCGGTCAGAAAGGTATCCAGGTGCAGAAAAATGGATCTGTCTCCAGATCTGGGAAAAAAAGGGGGGGAGGGGGGAGGTCGACCCTAGTGTCGACCTGTTTACCCAGGTCGACGCCCAGGTCGACCCTAGTGTCGACTTGGGTCATGGGCGGGAATTTTCCCGCCCAGCCCGGGTGTCTGTTTTGAATTTCGAAATATGAATTTTTGAATTTCGGTCTGGTTTTTATTGAAACTTCCGAAGGCCATATCTTCTTCATACGGAGTTCGATTTACGCAAAATTGGACTCTATTCTAAGAAAAATTTCGAGACAAACGCAATGGAATAACCCGTTTCCCTTAATTATTTTGTTACAATTTAATTATTCTCTGATTTGTTACTTAACGTATTTCCCGAAAATTACGGGGTGTTACATTCTCCCTTCCTTTAAATGATTTCGTCCCCGAAATCTCTATGTTAGGAAGATTGTTTATCCTACCATCCAACATCTATCTACTCAACCATCCAATCACAGGCATTCAAGGAAAGGTTTCTAATGCTTTTCATGATCATATGCATAGTGTGTGTATTCGTCCTTATCTAATGCAAAAATCAGGCAGTCTACTGATTCAGTTGACCACCTTAATGCAAATCATGTCAGTGCCATGAGTACATCATGTATGCAACTACTCCTAATCGTATTTTATAACTTCTACATGAGTGCACAATCATTCATACAAATGCATTGTCCATATGATAACACATCAAGTTTCACAAATACATATATGTATATGTAATAAGGAAGTGACTGAGCAAATATAGTGCCTAATGAGTGTGTATATGCACTCAAGAGCAACCACTAGTAACTACCTGCAACCATCAAACATAACATGTTTCAAACACATGTTTACATCCATTGGCTTCTACTTAAGAATTGAGGATAGGACCGGGAGGATATACTTAAAAGATAGAGACTAGTCAGGCAAATAAACTCTACAGAAAAAGAGAGATCAAGGATATACCCTCAAAAAGGGTATGATGCGCGTATCTAGTCTTTAGTCATTTAAGTTGCATCTTCGTGAGCTTCTCTCCACTGTACCTTAACTTCACGGTTGCGAAGCTTCTTGACCTCCATTTCCACAACTCACTAGTAAAGATAGGACCTTGGTCACTTACTGTGCTAGAGGGTATCCAATGTAGTCGAACCACCCTTCCAAGATAAACAGATGTTAAGCATGATACCAAGTGTATATCCTAAGATGATTAGAGGTCTCTTCTCTACTTAGCTTATCCATCATGTTACAAATCTGAGGGTCTAAAGCTAACGGTTGCTATGTGCTTTGTATCCCTCTCAGGGTCAGTCTTACTTAGGGTGCCAGCCCCAACCATTTATTTCTCATGCAAACCATCCTAGTCGAACTCGACATCCCTCAAGTACAAGACCCAAAGGCCTAAACCAATATCAGACAAGCACCCAAGGGATACCTCCTCCGAATTTGGATGATCTATGTGAGATGATACTAGCAAAACAACCAAACAATTGAGCACTTTACCGACTCTGGCCATTTGCTCCAAAATTATCGTTGATCGCATAACTAGCTTTGCATTGTCAACTAAATATATGCGGAAGTCTATCTCGAGTTTTAGGGGGAAAACCCCTAACCTAATCAAAAATATCTTTCGTAGTCATGGGCTACTCCAACGGATTGAAAATCGTCGATAAATACGTAAAGTGATTCTAGGTAACTAAGAAAAACTGATCCCTTAGGATCGCACGAAATCTCGAGGGTATTCCCGAGGCAAGTCGAAAGTCTAACTACCCTCCTTTCACAGTTACTAGCTAACCAATCCATGCCTAGAATCAACCCATAACCCATGAAACCCGGCAACGTAAGTATCTCAAATCCTTACGAACCAAAGATAAATGAGCCAAACCACAAATTGGATTTGAAAAAATAATGGGATCCTCTATCATATAAGTACTAAGGTGCAGAGAACCCATGGAAGCAGATACATACGAATATGAAGTGCTAAAATCAGAAGGAGTACTAACAGGATGATCAAAAAGAAAAAAATCCTTTCAGTAGAAATCTTACTGTCTCCCTCTCAGGTATGCTGACGGTGAGAGCATGCACTTGTCTTACGGAAAATCCTGTCCTTTGTTCTTGCCCTTGCCCTTAATTATGCGACCCTTATACCAAAATAAAGATACTTCCTCTTATTTTAGGTTTTATTATTCTTTCCTCCCCTCCTTTGTGAACCAAGTCCATATCCATGGGTTCTTCATCCTTGTGTAACTTTTTGACATGTCTCTCGAAAGATGCCTCCATCGCACGGAGAACCCTACAAAGCTCGAAAGAAAATTACGGCTACAGATGGAAGTTAGGTGCTTATTTTCCCTTTGACAAGTGTCGTAGTCTCATCAAGCCTATTGAAACATGTCGCGATGAGGTTACCTCCCAGAAAGTAGGAGCCCCAGAGACATAGGAAAGAAGGAAACAAGGATTCAAACAGAGGATCAAAAGATAGTGCATATGGCTTTGGGGAATATGCCTTTAAAACTAAACATTTCTTTTGAAAATGCTTCTTTTAAAACTATTTGAAAATAATTTTTCAAATCTTTTAATCTGATCCGGTAACCTTCAGCTTGATACCAAGTGTAACACCCCACCTCCGTTAAGTTCACTCGCAAAGGGAATGCCTTAACTTCGGTGGAGCATTTTTGGTACTACTTGCAGAAAAATTACAAGACAGACAAATAAAGCAGCAGAAAATAAATAACCTTTATTGATTAAAACACAGCTTGTACGAAGATTGTTTTACAACACCAATACTTATTACAACAAAGCATCTGTCTTGTTTAAAATAAAGAAGCATAAGCTGACAATGATATTCCCCAATAAAGCATGAGCCAGCTATAGAAGTAGAAAATGGAGTTCAAAGCAATGCGTCAAAGAATCTTCAAGCTCGGGAAGAGTAACGGCCCAAAATGAGCTGAGCTATTCCCTCCCTGGCTACCGGGGGGAACGGAAGAAAAGAGGCGAAAACAAACTAGGTCAGACATAAGTCTGGTAAGCCCAGTTATACTTCAGCATGCAAACAAGAAAAGGGCTATGACATGAACAAACTGAACTTAGAACCATAGCATAGTGATAAGATAATCCTAAAACAAGACATGGTAAGATTAATGGAATTGGCTATTGCATCAACTTCTGTTTCTCATGCACCCACTAAGGACTGTTTCAACTATCATTGTACGTTCATGATAAGATGATCCACCCTTTTATTCTATATGTAGTCCCTTATCCATCGAGTGTTACCTAGATCTAACTGGGGTTTACTTATCGAATGCTTCCTAGATTCAACCAGGGTTTACGCTAACCAGGGCTACTGGGGTTTATGCTACCTATTGAACGCTTCTAGGATTCAGGGTTTATGCAACCTAGGTCCAAATAGGGATTATGCTACCTATCGAACGATGCCCCCTAATCTAGGACACACTACCCAGAGTGGTACATGTTCCTATACTTTCCCCACGTATGTGTCGTGAATCGTTATCGATGTCTAGATGCACATGTCCTCTTTATGTGTGACCCGAGTCACGTGGCAGGGCTAATCAAGAAACACAGAACTCGATTGGGAGATTTCAGATATCTCCCGATCGCAGATGCTAAGGTCTGCTTTTACAGTAGCTATGGTCCCACTAGACTCCTCCCTCAACTAACAAATGAAAGGCACCCAAGAAAAACAAGAATGAGAACTATACACAGGCCCTCTATGCCGCACAAACCTATTGGCCAACCTCACCCATAACTAGATAACAAGTATATGGTCTTTTGGAGTTCTCCGCCTTTCCGCTTTACGTGACTCAAGATGGTAGGTAGACGACGAGTTGCTATCACAGGGGAAAACTGGTCTCGCCGAATCACACTGGTCCATCCTAGTCTTTGGGTTGCCTTATTATTGCAACCAAGGCATACGCTTTGCTCTACTTACGCAGATCTTAACCTCTGTGAGCCCAGTAGGATCATTTGTAGCCTCATAGAGGGATACCAAGAGTACCCCCACGTCCCCTTGAAGCCGCGTGCTTCATAACCCAGTTCGTTGGAGCCTTCTTCATGATCGGATGGACGTTCGCTCCTCCTCGTATCCTACTTGGTTTTCTTGACTAAGGTTTACTACTTAGTTCTTTTAACTAAGATTTATTACTTAGTTATTTTAACTAAGGTTTACTACTTAGTTCTTTTAACTATGGTTTACTACTTAGTTTCTTGAATCGTTCGTTTTGTTAACTAAGGTTTACAACTTAGTCCTCTTAACTAAGGCTTACTACTTAGTTCTCTTCCTCATCATGTTGGATTGGTTAAGTGTTATCCAGCAGTTTACGTTGACTTAACCTACCCATATATCATGTCAAATTGGTTAAGTGTTATCCAGTGGTTCATGTTGACTTAACCCACCCCTACATCATGTCAAATTGGTTAAGTGTTCCTTTTCCATACTCGTTTGTCATGTTATACTGGTTAAGTGTCTCTCATTAACTTAACCATGTTTATCTATCATGCTATAACGGCTAAGTGTTCTAAGTTTACTTAACCCCACCATATAGTCTAGTTAGCATGTTATAACGGTTAAACATTTACTTAACCTTACCCACTTGTCTAATTTGCATGTAATAATGGTTAAGTGTTTCCTTAGTTACTTAACCCCCACAAATCTTGCCTTGTTAACATGTTAAGTTGGTTAAGTGTCCAAATTAACTTAACCCCTATCAATCTTGTCTAGTTAACATGTTGAATTGGCTAAGTGTTTTCTCAATCACTTAACCCCACCCTTCTTGTCTTGTTAACATGTTAAGTTAGTTAAGTGTTTCCTTAATTACTTAACCTCACCATTTCTGGCTTAATTGTTCATGAGCTTTAATTAATTAATTAAAGCGCCAACCACTCACATTAGATAGGTATTGTTGTGGTTACTGGATATGCCGGTCGGTTCCAAGCAGTTTTGCACCACAACTCAGTCTAACCTTGGGTGTAACAACCAGAAAATCTGGGCCAGTTTAAAATTTTTATTTTGGCCATTTTAGCGAATTTTGATTATTTAAAATAAATTATTTTAAATAATATCGACGAGAAATTTATTTTGAATATAAATCGAACGTATATATTATATACGTCGTCGTTAGAATATAAATATTTATATATAATTATAAAAGGAATTGAAAATGGCGCGGTAGATCGATAATTCGATTTCAAACTTCAATTGAATGTACCGGGTGCAAAACAATCCGGATTTTAGTGAAACCAAAAACATTAGGATCTAATTGATAATATCTTTCCAACGAATCCGAATAATTGAAATTTCATAGCGGGAATCAAAAGATATGTCCAGTTGAAAATTCTGAATAGTCGCTATGGAATTCAGGCCCTTAAAAATAGACATTTTGCAAACGACCTCGGATTTCGACGAAACCACTTTTGTTGGATCCGGGGTGTCAAATTATTGCTAGGTTTCAAATTTCATAATTTTTCAAATCAATATGTGAGCGTGGCAAAGGAAAACGCGTTTGACCAGTTTTAGTTGATTTTAATCGACTGGAAAATGGCCATTTTTCAAACGGTCTCGGAATTTGACGAAACTAGTTTTGTTAGGGACATATCGTCAATACGAAGCTAGAAAATATTTTTCCGGAATTTTTGAAGTCCGTGTGTGACCCCAGTAAATTAAAATGTGCGTTCAAATTCAATATATATTGATTTATATTTTGAATTGATAAAAACTGATTGTAACAGCCGAACTGGGTTACGAAACATATCTCATTGTGTTCAGAATAGGGGTAATTAGCTAGGGGCGACAGTCGTTGGGTTTGATTTGGTGTTCAAATCGATAGTCAAGAATTAATTGAATTAAATATTAAAATAAATGGTATAAAAGGGTTTTTAAAACCCTAACTTCATTTCCAACCCCGGTCAAACCTATCTTTAGCCGCCATTAGCTAAACCGACGTTCAAAACGCTCCAAAGAAAATCCCATTCGATCTCCCAAATTACTCAAGGAAATTCGCAAGTTATAGAATGAAATTTAAAGAGGATTCCATGCTCCTCAACTTCGTATGGACGAGATTGCAACTCGTGTTGTTTTGCGTTTGATTTGGGCGCTCAAATGGGTTACGTTCGAGGCAAGATTGGCGGCGTCAGAGTCTGTCGAGTTCGCCTGAGCTCAGGTGGTGGGGAGGCGCCATGTAGATGCTTGGCGTGGCGGTCCTTGATGCTGCTTCGGTAGCTTGATTTGTGCGTAATATTGGAAACCCTAGGGGCCAAGATTCAAAGAAGACGGCTGAACCTGGAACGAACACGCTTGAAGAAGAAGACGCAGTGAGCTCCCTATTTTATTTTATTTTATTTTTTTTTAAATTTTTTTACTTAAGTAATTTGTTTAGTAAATCTTGTGTTTAAGTAGAAATTTAATAAATATTTTTTTTTAATTAACATTGTGTTAAATTCAGATTTTTATAGGAACAAAATTTGTTTAAAATCAAATTGAATATAAACATAACAATATTTTTGAGTATAAATATTTTTGAATATAAACATAGCAATATTTTTGAATTTAAACATAGCAATATTTTTGAATATAAACATAGCAATATCTTTGGAAATAAAAATAATTTTTATGAGAAGGAGGTTAGCATAATAATGTGATCTTCGTTTATAAATTAACAAAATAAGAATGTGATCTTTGTTTGTAAATAAAATTATTATTTTTAAAAGATATAGAACAGTATAAAAATACGATTTTTAAAATATATAGAACATTATAAAAATATAATTTTTATATTATAGAAGGGTCAAAAATATAATTTTTATATTAGAATATAGTTAAAAATATAATTTTTATATAGAATGAAGCATCGAAAAAATATGCATGAAGCAGAAATAAAAGTATGATTTTTATTTATTGAATGAAGCAATAAAAATATAATTTTTATTATGAACAGCGTGAAAAGGACTGCAATGGGCATTTCAAACCGATCCAACCGATTCAGCAGTTCAACAGCAAAGCATGGCGGAGTGGAACCCTCTGTGAGAATTTCTCACCTTTCAATTTATTTTTCTATTTATATATATATACTAGGATGCAGACGGTGCTTAGTGGAACCCGACACAATCGTCCACAGACCATGGACTTGTTTGTTTGGTTGCATAGATTAGTTAATTGATGGGATGTGAATTTGGTTGTTTGGTGATTTTGATTGATGTGTGAATGGCGTGGGCCTTCACTAGACCGGGGATAACGCTAGGCCTCGTCCCGTTTCTAGTATCGTGCCGTTATGCCGCCGAAATTTTCTTAAATATGTTAGAAAATAAAAATATCATTTATTTGAATAAATGAACTGAATAGAAATTCATGTGTTAAAATAAAAAAATGTTTTATTGTTAAAAATATAATTTCTAACGTGAAAGTGAATAGATAAATATCTATAAACAAATCGGCCGATTTGTTTATATACACTGATTTGACTGATATTGATTGGGTCGATAAATTTTACACATCGCCCAACTGTACAGATAAAATATGCGTTTGATTGTTTGAAACCCCACACGGGTGTTGGGATGAAATTTGAAGTTCACTCATCCTAATTGATTAAATATGTCGATCGATTGATTGACAGGCTGTTATAAGCGTTAGATATCTATATTTGATGCTTATACAGTGTAGTGCACTTTGGTTGATGGTTGATTATTTTTCAATGCTATTATATGTGTGTAATGTATGAAAATCCATACAATTAACTTTATATGGTAATTGATTGGGCCTCATTCCGATTTGAAAAATAAAGAATATTATAAAATAAAAGTTCATGTGTTGACAATACTCATCCATTGAGATTGGTCATGTGTTGAACGAAATATTTTAGTAATAAAATTTACATCTTTATCGATATAAAATAAAAGTTCATGTGTTGACAGTACTCATCCATTGAGATTGGTCATGTGTTGAACGAAATATTTTAGTAATAAAATTTACATCTTTATCGATATAAAATAAAAGTTCATGTGTTGACAGTACTCATCCATTGAGATTGGTCATGTGTTGAACGAAATATTTTAGTAATAAAATTTACATCTATATCAATATAAAATAAAGGTTCATGTGTTGACAGTACTCATCCATTGAGATTGGTCATGTGTTGAACGAAATATTTTGATAATAACAACTATTTTGAAAAAGAAATATTTGAAATAGAATATTTGAAAATAGAAATTTATGAAGCCGTGTTGATTAGTTTGACGCCATTTTGACGTGAACGATATTTATATCGATTTTATTCATTTCGAAATGAATTGAATATATATCGATTTCGAAATGAATTGAATTGAAAACGATTTCGAAATGAATTGAATATATAACGATTTCGAAATGAATTGAATATATAACGATTTCGAAAAGAATTGAATATATAACGATTTCGAAATGAATTGAATATATAACGATTTCGAAATGAATTGAATTGAAAACGATTTCGAAATGAATTGAATTGAAAACGATTTCGAAATGAATTGAATTGAAAACGATTTCGAAATGAATTGAATTGAAAACGATTTCGAAATGAATTGAATTGAAAACGATTTCGAAATGAATTGAATTGAAAACGATTTCGAAATGGATTAAATTGAAAATGAATTCAAATTGAATTGAAATTTGAATTGAATAGAAATGAATTTTAAAACGAATTTATAAAGAAGAATTCACTTTTGATTTGAATTGAAAAGAAAGTTGAAATTGCTTTTGAAGCGATTTTAAAACTATTTATATAATTCGTTTTAAATAGAAATCGACGAAGTATATATTATATATATTATATATATAATATAATGGCCTGAATAGAACGCGCCGCGCCGCGGCAGTTCGTGAATTTCGACCATTTATTTCAAACGGACATTACGGGAGATCCGACCGTCGGATTCTCCTAAAACCGGAACCGTTGGGTTCGTATCGAAAAGAGCTTTCTAACGAATATTAGAAATTAGAAATCTAACGGTTGGATTTGGAATTATGTCCAAATCAAATTTGAAAAAGGTCGTTATAAGTGCAGTTCGATGGCCATTGATGGAAATCGACTGTACGGGCCTTGATAAAATTATTAAAAATAGTAATAATTTGTGTTAAATCATAAGAAATGATTTAGAAAGAATTGAGATGAAAAACTCCATATTTGAAAAGATAAAAATAGATTTTTATCGAAATGAACTAGTTTTGAACTAGAATTATAATTCTATTTATTTTTAAATAAATAAATTGAATTCAAAAAGGGTTTTAAAAATAACCAAAATTTCCAATGATTGCATTGGAGTGGATTTGAATCGAAATTGTCTTCGGAATATTTCGATGTTGGAATTCGGGATTATACAGATGTTGTTATGGAAATTTGAAAGATATATATATATTTATATCGTTATTTCCAATACGACATTTGTTAATCGTAGAATTTGATATTGAATATAAGCCGATATATTTTCTATTCAGAGCCTTATATTGAATATCAAATGTGATTTGGGTTTGTCGTGAATGATGTCTTCACTAACACTGTTCTTGAACCCAGCTGAGAAAAGATTAAATCTTTTTATTTAGATTTAATGAAGTGTACCAATTAAACAATATTTAATTGGAATTGAATTGATATTGATTCTTGGGTTTATCGTGAACAGTGTTTTAAATAACACTCGTTCTTTAACCCGATAATTAATGGAATGTGAACTTGGGTTTATCGTGAACCGTGTTTTTAAATGACACGGATTCTTTAACCCCGTTAACAATTAAAACTAAGCGGAGTTTTAATGAATCTTTAATTAGATTGAAATAATCGAGAATGGAGTATCACCAGTTTTTTTCCAGGCGATAGTTAAATCTTTAATTAGATTTGAACGTGAAATGGTAATTGAATTTACCGATAACACCATGGTGTTAGATATGAAGTATTACCAGTTTTACTTCATGGGATGAATAGGTTGGGATTGGGGAATTAAAACCAATGATTACTACGGTAAGGTTCGCTAATCCCGACTAGTTTTGAATTGATATTCAAAAATAGATTAAAGAATAAATTCAAGAAATTTATCTTGGATAAAATTTATGGGAACCTTTCCCTATGAATGTGAAGTTAGAAACTAACTGTCGGTTAGCTAAGCAGAATGGTTTCCTGGATATTGATTTGATGTTGGTTTCGGCCTTCGGGGTTAATATTTAGGAAATTATTCTCTTGATTAATTTACGGTTAGTGACTGATGAATTGGAATGAGGCGTATGTTGTGTTTGTGTAACACTTATTTAAAATATACGCGAGTTATTTGGAAAGACCGGGTTTATCCCATTCTGAATAACTGATACGACGATAAGTCGAAGATGAAGACGGTGGTCGAAGACCAGAAGTCTTCACGTCGCTTGGGTGATTACTGATGATCTTGATTGGGCTGTACACCCAAGAAGATGGAAACAGTTAGTGATTGTCCAGACGTACTTGGAGATCGATGGATATGCGAGGTACTAGGTGCCTCCGGTTTCGTTCAGCCCCAGAACGGACTTGTAAATGGACTGTGTGTCTGACATTGGATTTTAGTCCGTGTGATTGATCTCTATTAAATATATATTTGTTTGGCGGCGGAGAATTTATTCTCTTGCTTAACGCCCTTCTCTGAGACGTACGAGCTCTGGGGTTATATATTGATAGATATCAATCGCATGGAGTGAATTGCCTGTGTGGCATGCTAAGATGCAAATGATCAAGGCTTCTGTTGAAAAGCAAAGTCTTGTGGTTGATGATCGAAGCACGGCCTTTGTGGCGTAGCTTTGTGTAACGTTGATTCGCGAGTATCACACCCGGTATGAATCAAAAACGGGAGACGGACCTCAGGGAGGGCATGCGCTTCTTTCTAGTTAGAAGTGGCGTCAGTGGTTTTACACGCCCTGACGAGTTTGACTTATGTGGTTGTTGCTATTGCGAGGCGCCTCGGATTGATCGGTCGTTCTCGAACCGATGGAGTCATTCGTTGGTTCATTGACACCCCAAATGGTGGGGAAACGCAGTGTTCAGGAATTTTAATCCACATCGGTGGACCGACCCTGTCGCTCCAAGGGTCACTCGAGCTCTGATCCTGAGACACGGGCTAGAGCGTCTCGAATCGGTTGAGGACTATCTTTTGCCTCGGTTCATAGATAGAAATCCAATTTCCAAATACAAGATTCTGTGGTTTTATTTGTAGAGCCTAGTATGGCGACATAGTGGGATGGGGCGCTCATGCCGCCTATGATTGATACTTATGATTTGAAGTTGTTTTATACACTATGCACTTATAATAGTATCAAACGATTTGTTTTAACCGTATCAAGCATTCTTTGCTGTTATAAGGGAAAACCCTATCCTCGGCTGCGTTGCATTGTGTGATGGGACCTGGGTCTTATAACAGCTTCATTTTTCTTTATTTAGCATTGCGCTGTTTGTTTTATGCACTGGTATTCTTGGGAGGAAACCCGTTCCGTGTTATACGGCGTGGTCCCTTGATTTACCTAATGATTTAAAATAAAGATTAATAATTGTTTTAGTTCTCACACCAGTCACATGACTGACCTGGAGTTTATTGTTTTAACCTAAACTCTGGGTGCCCTTATTTTGACACGGGCAGCTAGTAGTTTTGGTTTTGCAGATTTATATTCACAGGACCCTGGTTTACAGCTGGAACGATATCCGGAAAGCTTTGTATCCGTATATCCCCTTCTAGTTGTGTATTGTATTATTTTCCGCTGCGATGTATTTAAATGTAATTTAAATCTCTGATATTTCTGTGTAATATTCATTTATACTCTGTATATTCTTGTAATCTGATGCATTGGTGTAAATACAATGAAATGTTCTTCTGTATGTGTTCTGTTGTGGCTTGTTCTCGAACTATCCGACGCTTTCCTTTACGGGGAAGTTACGGGTTTTCACATTGGGTCTTTCTGGGCTTGAAGCACTAACCTCTCACATTAGACAGGTATTGTTGTGGTTACTGGATATGCCGGGGGTTCTAGGCAGTTTTATACCACAACTCAATCTAACCTCGGATTAGGCATTTTCCTCTTCTCTAATTTACATATTTACTATTTATGTAAATTTTCCATAAATCAGTTTAGCCTAGATCATATTCATTTGCCACGCCAATTAACATACTTATATTCTATATCCAAAATTTTATTTACCTATCAATTAGCCCAACTTGCAGTTTATACCAATTTAGATTTAATATTCCTCTTTTTCGGTTCATGCCCAATCTAGAATAATATTCAAATTTATAGTTCATGTCAAAACTAGATTTAATATTCTAGTTTACCGTTTATGTCCAAAACTTGGTTTACATGCCAATTACATACTTTGCGGCCAAATAAAATTTATCAATTTATGCCCAAGTCTAATATGCATGTAAATCATTCACTATTATAGCCAATTTAGATTCTCCTATTTATTATGCCAAATTAACTTAATTAAGCTACGCCCAATCCCCGCATCATAATCGTATGTATAACATGATTTCACAAGTTTTCTAGGTACTCATGAAATGGCACTAACAAAAGGAATAGGGGATAATCACAAGAATTGATATAAAAGTATAGGCATGCAAAAATAATGGCTCCAACAGGTTCGATGTACATACTAAATATGAGACCCAACATAATCAAGGGAATAGGCATAGGTGATTTGGTCCAACATAATGCCAGTTCAAGGTACAACATGATTGGTTAATTGTAACAATGGGAATAGGCATAAGCAACTAACTACAATAGTTATAAGAAATTAACCACAATAGTCATGGGCGACTAATCACAATAATTTCTTAATCATTTTCATAGGCAATAGTCTCATAGTTATGAATCATAGTCGTGGGAAACAGTCTCATAGTCACGAATCATAGTCATAGGTAATAATTTCATAGGCAACAGTTTCATGGTCATAGTCTTAGGCAAAGGTCTCATAATCATAGTCATAAGTAATAGTTTCATCGCAAGAATATAACATAGGAAAATCGCATGAATAAACATGGATCCACATAGATAAACTAATAGGCACCATTCTAATATCAGTTTCTTACAAGTCATGACTTCCAATTAATGTTTAAATCATGAATATAACTGTACTTATAAAATATAGGCAAGTCTTGTTATTCTAAAATCTGTATTCTGAAGCTGAATAGCTTTCCTTTGATGTACATTAGTCGTTCTTTTAATTCTATTCAGATTAGAAGAAGATGCACTAGTTCTAGCTTAGATTTCAGTAGAGTAGCGATGCCATTCTTATTTTTAATTAGAATAGAGGAAGAGTATAGGCAGAATGAAATTGTGTAGAGAGAAATCTAGGTTTGGGGGTGTTTAAATAGGTTAGAGCTCACGAATCCAGTCAGAAAGGCATCCAGGTGAAGAAAAATGGATTTGTCTCCAGATCTGGAAAGGGGGGGGGGGGGGGGGGAGGTCGGCCCTAAGGTCAACCCTAGTGTCAACCTATTTACCCAGGTCAACCCCCAGGTTGACACTAGTGTCTACCTAGGTCCTGGGATGGAATTTTCCCGCCCAGCCCGGGTGTCTGTTTTGAATTTCGAAATCTGAATTTTTGAATTTCAGGCTAGTTTTTATTGAAACTTCTGTAGGCCATATCTTCTTCATACGGAGTCCAATTTACGCAAACTTGGACTCTATTCCAAGCAGAGTTTCGATATGAATGCAATGGCGTAACCCGTTTTCCTTAATTATTTTGTTACAATTTAATTATTATCTGATTTGTTACTTAACGTATTTCCCGAAAAATACGGGGTGTTACAAACTTCTTAGCTTTTGTGATCATTTGGACTATGCTCTCAATGTAGTCTAAGATGAGCCGATGTACCTTGATGACGTCATGGAGTTGAGAGGGAGCTCGAAGTGGATTTGCGCCATGGAGGAAGATATGCAATCGTTAATGAAGAACCAAACTTGGGAGTTGGTTCCACTTCCTCAAGGAAACCATGCTACAGGGTGCAAATGGATTTACAAAGTGAAGGATGATGGAAGCTACAAAGCAAGGTTAGTGGCAAAGGGGTTTGCACAAAGAAAAGGAAAGGAGTATGATGAAGTTTTTGCACCAGTGGTACGTCATACTTCTATCCGGTTTTACTAGCCGTGGTTGCTATCAATGACTTGGAGTTGGAGAAACTTGATGTGAAACCCGCCTTCTTGCATGGAGACTCGGATAAAGACATCTACATAGAGCAACTGGAAGGGTTTGTTGTAGATGGTAAGTCTAAAATGGTTTGCAAGTTGAAGAAATCACTCTCTGGATTAAAGCAATCACCTAGACAATGGTACAAGAGATTCGATCATTTCATGCTTGAAAGTGGCTTCCTTCGAAGCAACAAGGATGCTTGCGTATATTTCAAGAGGTTGAGAAATGATTGTTGGGTGTATTTACTCTTGTATGTGGATGATATGCTCTTTGCTTCCAAAGGTAAGAATGAAATCAACAAGTTGAAGACGCTTTTGAAATTCGAATTCAAAATGAAAGATCTTGGAGAAGCAAGGAAAATCTTAGGCATGGAAATTGGAAGGGATCTAAAGCATTTTGAGTTAAGATTGACTCAAAAGGAATACATTAAGAAAATGCTTTGTCTGTTTAGCATGGAGAATGCAAAGGCCTTAAATACACCTTTACCTTTGCATATGAAGCTTTCGGACAAGGGATCACCTATCGGGGATAAAGACAAGGCTTATATGGCAAAGGTGCCATATGCAAGTGCGATTGGTAGTTTGATGTACGCAATGGTGTGTACAAGGCCCGATATTGCAAATGTTGTTGGGGTAGTTAGTCGGTATATGGCTAATCTGGGGAAATCACATTGGGAAGCTGTGAAGGCTATTATGAGATACTTGAAAGGCACAACATTTCATGGTCTTGTTTTTGGGGGTAGTGATGAGAGGAGCTGCATGTTGGTTGGTTATTGTGACTCGGACTACGCCGGTGATAGGGATCGGAGGAATCAACTTCCGGGTATGTCTTCACACTTGGCGGGACAGCCATTAGTTGGAGATTAAGATTGCAAATCGTAGTTGCTTTATCCACTACGGAGGAGGAGTTGATTGCAGCGGTGGAAGCAGCCAAGGAGGCACTCTACTTGAAGCGATTGTTGTGTGACATGGGTTTTGAACATGAGAGTGTTGATGTTCGATGTGATAGCCAAAGTGCTGCCTATTTGGCGGAGAATTTGGTATTTAGCTCACAGACCAAGCATATTAAGGTGAGGGAGTCGTTTCTTGTGGCCATGGATGAGGGTAAGCTAGTATACAGCATTGCCGGTTGGGAAGTTCGAGCATTGCTCGAACTTAATTCTCTTGTTGACTTGCTAGGTGCCACGGGGTGGCACGGGGTGGAGAGAGTGATTTTGTTTGTTGATGATGGAAAGGAATAGCGGTGAGAGAATGGAAATCTATCTTCATGGTAAGTACTCGTTACACTCCTGAGTACATTATCTTTTGGTGAGACGGATTTTTGGTTTGAATGTTTTCAAAACTACATTGGCGGGTGGGGGCTTTGCCCAAACTCGTTGGTGTAGTGCAATGGGCGGTGGCCATGCCGGAGCTCCTTGGGGAAACATTTAAGTTTGCTTGGTAGAAGGTAGAAGGAAATGCTTGGATGCATTGGGGTTTGGAGTTGAGATGGTTATAATATCGAGGTGGAGTGTTGAAGTATGCGATATTATATGTTGATTGAAGAGGATGAAGATAGCTTCGAGTCGGAGGTGACCGTTCGTAAGGCGGAGCTCGTACGCAAAAGTTAGAGCCAAAATGGTGTTTGGTGTCTGCTGGCTTCCGAGACAGACGCCTGTCATAGGGTACGACAGATGTCTGAGTATACAGGGAAATTTTTCCGAGAGTTTTGACAGACGTCTTTCATTCGCACGATAGACGTCTGAGAGAGAGACAGACGTTTATCATATTGGGGACAGACGTCTGAGCTGAGTGCTGAAACCCAATTAATTCTTGGAAGGGATAGACATCTATCAGCTCCTACAACAGACATCTGACATAACTTTTGGGCTGTTTCGGGCTGGAAACTTGACAAATTGATTTGTGAAGACATAGGGGCAATTTTGGTAATTGGCCTATCTCTATATAAGCTATTTTCAGGTATGTTAGTGGGAGAGCTTGGATATCTGATTGAAATCAAGGGTTTATTCTCAAGGGTGAATTAGGGTTTATAACATAATTCCATGAAACACCCCACCTCCATTAAGGTCACTCACAAAGGGAATGCCTTAACTTTGGTGGAGGTTTATAAGTAAAAGCCACATATGAACTCAAGACAAATACAATTACACATATTTTAAACAGCGGAAACCGAACAAACTTTTATTTCATCAATACGTGTATCAAACAAAGATTTCAATAATTGTCTCAAAATACTTTCAACATTACAACCTCATAACTGCCTTGATTATTAAAGAAGCATGAAAACATAAATAAAGTGACAAAAATCCCCATAGTGATATCCAAAGCCATTATCCGAGCAAGAAAGATCCAAATCATACATCTACGTTCTTGGTGCTTGTAAAGAGCCTGACTGAGTTGAGCTGTTTCATCCCTGTGGACCTGGGGGGGGGGGGGAACGAATGAAAAGAAGACGAAAAGAAAATAGGGTCAGACATAAAGCCTGAGTAAATCTAGTAACTCTTCAATATGTGAATAAGAAAAGGATATGATGGATATAAACTAAAAATAGGAAAGTGTCACAGGCTAAGGAAGTGTCGAATGTACTATCACACCCATACTATATCTCTGCACCTACTCAAGTTTATTCTAACTGGCACCCCATGGTGAGGGTGAAGTGATCCCCATTCTTATTAAAGATCGGCTCCTACTCGCGTTAACATGTGTCATACGGCCCCCAAGAATTGTAGATACCTATGTTGGTCCCACCATGGGGTGTATCAAGACCCATGGCGGCGGCCCCGACACAAAACTAGAAGACATAGGTTATACTACTGGTGTCCCCAATGCCCTGGTTGTCTGCTCCGGAGTGTGTGCACGCCCGCACCCCGTTAGACCTGCACTGTGCACCCACCGCTGTCGTTTGACCGCTTACAATTAGCCCAGTAATCGTGCCCCACCCTACCTAGTTTCAAGGTAACGTTGATACCTAACTTTGGGTTACTGCTGAAACGGGTCCCTCGTTACTAGGATTTTCTAGTCAAACATGTTAAGTGGTTAAGTGTCTATATTTACCTAACCCCACCCATCAATTCTTGTTAACATGTTGAATTTGGTTAAGTGTTATAGTTGACTTAACCCTACCATCTGTCCTTAGCCTCTTAGGAGCACCAGACCACTCACATTAGACATGTATTGCTACGGTTATTGGATATGCCGGTCGGTTCCGGGCAGGTTTACACTGAAGCTCAGTCTAACCTCGGGTCCTTAACCACCCACATTGGATAGGTATTGTTGTGACTACTGGACAGCCGGGCGGGTCCGGGCAGGTTTACATCACAACTCAATCCAACCTCGGGTTAAGCATACCGTGTTTTCTAAATTTACATATTTTATTACTTTTCAACTACATGTAAATGTCATATCTTTTATTTTTGGGTATTTCAATTCATACCGCTTATGTGTCATAATCATTGGCATGTGCCAAACATGCCAACGTATATTTTCATATTTTACACCCAACGTTATTACCCCCGTTTATACGTTCGCAATGTTATAACAAGTGTTGTGCTCGACACAATTCAGCCCAACCTTATAAGCGTAAGAAAAGGGGAAATCAAGAATATATAATATTTTTCAACATATAAGGGTGTGTGGCGCATGAACTTGCAATTTAGCGATTCTAACATAAATGATGGGTCATGTGAACTTGCATTCAAATCAAAATATAACTAAGTAGGTGACATATGAGATGACATAGTTTAGGCTAATACAAACTTGTGTTTTAAACATGTTTAATTTGGCATAATGTCAAACACAAGACTAGCATGATGTATGTTCACCAAAATGTACAATTTTAACATCTAATCAAATAGCCTATGAACTTGCATAGTTTATGAAACATAGATCCAATTATACTTGCAAATAGACAAAATCTTGCATAGTTTATGAAACATAGATCCAATTATACTTGCAAATAAACAAAATCTTGCATAGTTTACGAAACATAGATCTAATTATACTTGATGAAACATAGGTTCAATTATACTTGCAAATAAACTTGCATAGTTTATGAAACATAGATCTAATTATACTTGATGAAACATAGGTCCAATTATACTTGCAAATGAATTTGCATAGTTTATGAAACATAGATCTAATTATACTTGCAAATAAACATAAGAACAATATCATAGGTTTTGGATCAAAAAGGTCCATAACATGTTTACATAAATTCCAACTTAGACATAGTCCGTGCCATCGCCATATACATAAAATGACCAATTTCTAATTTTCGCCACAAACTTGCAAGTACAATCGTTCAATAGGCTTGCATCAATCAATTTTATGCCACAAACATCAATACATAAGTCATGATAGAACCATCACAATACATAGAATAATAACACAATTCTATTTTCATATACATCGAATCACATCACAGTTTTTATTCATATTCTGAAAGGTTACTATACTTACAACGTGTGATGAATTTTTGTTTTCTGATTTTTGTTATTCTAATTTGGAGATGCTCTCCTTTGGGTAGCAAAGTTGCGTTGAATGATTTGATTAAGCTTTGATCTTCTTTTAATTTGATTCGTCTCTTAGGCTTGTTGGCTTGTCTCTAGGGTTTCTAATTGACGGCCATTCCTAGTTCCTTTCCAGCAGCATGACGTCTATTGTATTCTATTATTTGTGTGAGTTTAGGGTTAGGTTTGAGTTGTATTTATAGGATTTCAATCTAATTAGAGCCGTCGATGAAGCTAGAGTGAATCCAGACTATCCATCTCAAGAGAAGCCAATCAAAAAGTGACATGTAAGCCCTAGTGACTCAGCCAAGCATCAGAATTCGACCAGACCCTGATCAGGCCAGCCAAGACCTGACCAGCAGGTCATTCTGACCTGGGCGCACTTGGCAGGTGCGCCAGGCCAAAAATGTAATGGCGCACTTCCCAAGTGCGCCATTTCATTTCTGTTCTGGCACACTTCCCAAGTGCGCCAGTGCATTCTGACACGTTTTTCTGGTTTTTCGCCCAACTTCGTTCGTCCATATCTTCTTAATACGATATCCGTTTTACGCAAACTTGAACTCTATCTCAAGCAGAATTTTGAGACAAACGCAATGGCGTAACCCATTTCCCTTGATTTCATCATTTATAATTAATTATACTTCAATTCGTGAAGCTTAACGTTATAGAATTCACGGGGTGTTACATTCCAGTTCTTCAATTCTATTCTCCTCAAACTCATTTATATATTGAAATATAGTGATCATTGGATTAGTCTCTTGTATTCCTTTCATCGTGGTAATAAAATACTCTCTCCAAAGTGGATGTACACTAACAAGATGTTAGTGAAACCACTATAAATCCTTGTGTGATTTACTTTTGCTACTTTTGTCATTAGTTTCTTGCTTGAGATTGGGATTTGGATTGTTCATGATTGGTTAATTTTTGTTGAGTTATTGTTTTGGTTGTTTTTGCGAGTCTAACAACGGTCTAGTCTTCCTCTAGAGCTTTATGGTTTAGATATTTGATTCGAGTGGTCTTGGATCATATTAATCACAATGGTTCCAACAGAGCTTTCAGTGGTTACTTCTAAAGAATCCTCAATTTCAATGTATTATCCTGGTGATTTGGCTCCATTACCTCCGATTTATTTTATTGTACATAGGAACAAATCATAACAAATATTATGTTTTTGTTCTGTTACCATTTGATATAGTGTGCAAGAGTATCAATTTGTATAGTAAAATGATGTGAGAGATTACGTTTTGAAATTCGTTTCTCGATATTCCTACTTAGATTTAATTTTACATGATTAGTTTATATGATTCAGGTACTATGATATTATGTGCTGTATGGATTGATCAAACAATAAATATACTGAAGAAAATTTATGTTAAACATATAATTTCAGTCATGTCAATTTGATTTCAATTAGATTGGTTTTCAGTGGTATGTACAAAATAAAAAAGATACCTATTTTATTATGTTTTACTTTTTACCAATGTGTCCAATTCAATCATGAAACTGTGCTGGAAAATAATGTATGAATAATAAACCATAAAAAATTTGCAACATGTGCGTAGAATTTGTAATTAGTATAAATAAATGGTAACAACTTGCAGCTATTCATGAACCAGCATATACAATAACGGCATTTACAGCAGAATGGTGGTTTCGGAGGATGGAAGAACAAAAAAAGCATTAGTAATCCCACTAACCCAGCGGTAAATGAAAGAAAAAAAACACTAAATGGGATCAGTTTCCATTTTTTTTCAACCATAAATGGTAAATTGAAATACCATTTAATCTATAAATGGTTTTCAGTTTACCCTGAAAACCATTTACGGATCCTCACTCAAAAAAAAAAGTGTGGAAAGTTCTTACTTCTCCTCCTTCCCCACGCTCGAATTTACATTGTTGTGGCACGAGTGAAGGAGAAAAAATGGGAACATTCTATTTTCTTTTATATAATTATAACTTAGTGTAGGTGCATGTGTTAGTGGGTTCCATGCGTATGAGCCTCTGTTATGCGTCAGTTAGCCATGTATGCAAACCTTCGGTTTGCTTTGTACTATGCGCCAATGCTTTATGTAACAAAGATTTCACATTACACCGCAAATGTCAAAATACTTTTCAACAATAATATTTCATTAATCCATTGTTTATAATTAATGATCAAATTATTTCATTGTATGTTACTTTGGCTACTGTTTCAATGTATATTTCATTAAGCTATAATTTCCATAATCAGTTACTGCTAACATGTCTACTATAATTTGCTGTAACTCACCTATTTAACCTTCCTTTCATTTACGATGTAGCTGTAAAAATTTCCTGCTCCATGTGCGAAGCACGGGTACACACTTGTGAAATTTAAAATTTGAGATATGTTTAACTAGATGTAATGAAGAAATAACGTTCGTAATCTATCTATTACATTTAAGACTTCGTATATACATTAGATAGGCGTATATTGAAACTTTTCACGTACTAGATTGTCGAATCTCGACATTCAGTAAAATACTCACAATTCTTATAATAAGCTACATTTCAAAATAATTACACTTTAAAACATTCATTTCTACTTCAGTATTATTCAACTTATATTAATTTGCCAAATCATTTTATTATTATCTAAACATTTTCAAACACTTATCTGAACAGTTTTAAGTATTCCTCAATTTTCAATTGGAATCATATAGTCATCCCAGTTTCAAAACTCGAAAATATATACTGATGGTGTTGTGGAACTTAGTGAAAACACAACATAGTATGATGTTATATGCTTGTATAATGTAAGATGAAAAAATGTGGAGGTACAAAAAGAAGAAAATTTTCTTGGACATCGCAAGTAGTGAAGCATCCCTATAGCCCCTTTAATTTCCATCATGATTCCATTTCTCTCTCTTCCCATAAACTTATTTAATTATAAACAAGTGGCTCACGCTAAGGTGAAAGGATGTTATAAAATATGGGTGCCCACGAACTCTTATATATATATATATATATATATATATATATATATATATATATATAAGTTGATGAAGAAAGATGGATCAAAATGTTATCCTATGATTTCCATTTAATAAGGTCAAAATGATAATTGATGGTTTTTAGGAGTCCATTGAAAATGAATTGCCTTTGTACGTAAAAGCTAGCTAAATCAGTTCTTTGATCAGTGGGTGTGGAGGGACATTAAAAGAATCATTCAGCTTGAAAGACCAGTATAGAGGGTCAACATCAATGAAGTTTGTGAGTCCACGTTTTAATAGGAAAAAGGAAAATGTATGGTGTTAGTAAAATATGGAAGTGGTGATTACTTTGGTTATTGATGTCACAGTTAGTGATGCAGGGTTGTGGTGCACATGATGTGTTTGGGTTGATAGTTTTGATGGCTGTATCAGCTGATATTTAGCAGTGCTTTGAATTTTTCGGATTTGACGATCTGCGTCTGTTGCATTTGAAACTTTGAAGTACATTGGAATGTTTTCTAAAGGTGCTTTGAATGATTTTAGTGATTGTAACGCCCCACCTCAGTACTCGCATTAGCCAAGGTCATTGCAAGCAATGATGTCAATTAACCCGAAGAATAAGGCTAACATGTCGGATTATGTGGTATTAGTTTTTAAATTTCATGACGAAATCCAACATATCTAATTCAAGTTCAAATCCACTATACGGTGGCTGTATATAATTCGGAATCAATATAAAATACATAACAATGTATCAGAGTCAGACATAGATATCCACATTGTAACACCCCATAATTTTAAAATATGACATAAGGGATAATTAAAAAATAATTAATTTTTAAAAGAAGAATTGAGCGAAATGGGTTACGCCATTGCGTTTTTCTTGAAATTCTGCTTGAGGTAGAGCCCGAGTTTGCGTAAAACAGATATAGTATGAAGGAGTTATGGACAATAGAAGTTGGGAAGAACAATCAAGAAATGGGCTAGAATAATTGGCGCATTTTTGAAGTGCGCTAGAACAAAATTGCACTGGCGCACCTGGGAAGTGGGCCCAAACCGAGCCAGATCTGCAGAATTCTGGAGAGTTCCATAATGACGTGTCTTTTTGGGATTGGCTGGATGACGTATTTTTCTGGTCGGGATGGTTCATATGGTTCCTAATCTAATCTAAGGTCCTAATTCACCTAATACACCTATAAATAAACACCTTAACTGAACCCTAATCTCATGGTTATCATCCATGGTGCCTCCATGATGCTCTAATCTAAACTAGCCTTTTTCTCCACCAAAACAAATCAGAATAGGAGTATTCCAATTAGAAGATCAGATCTACAAACCAAAGTAGAGATTATTCAAGATCAGAATTGCTATAACAACACCTAATTCTCTTTTCTAAGAATCCCATCCTGTGAGTCTATGTTACTTTCACATAAAATTAAATTAAAAAGTATTTGTGATAGGATTGTAAATTGGATCTGATGTATATACCTGTAAATAAGATGAATCATATCAAGTTTTGTAATTTGTTATTCTTCAGATTCATACCTAATTGCTATTATCATATGCCTATCTGATCTATTTTGTCGTTATTTATTTCACATGCCTATTTGTATGTTATGCCAATTTTGATGTTTTGATTCCCTCCCCTTCTCCTTTCCCTTTTTCCTTTTTGATATTAATCTACTGCGAGCCTAAGCAAATTGCGTTGAGATTTACGTACGAATAATTTTGGAACGATTGGGAAAAGTTTGGGAAATATGGAATGAAATGAGATTATTGGCACAAATTGTTGATTAATATGGAAATTGGTTTGGGCATAATTGAGTATAACTTGTATATATGAGATTTGGCATAACTTGTAGATATGGGATTATAGGCATAATTTGGATTAGAATTATAAACATAATTTAGATTGAAAATTATGGGTGACTGGAATATATTATAATCCAAGATTTGATATTGGGGCTTGAATTAAGAAAGTAATTATAAATGCCTAAGACACGAGGTTAGATTCGGATTGCGGTATAAGCCTGCCCGTAACCGCCTGGAATACCCAACAACCGCAAAATGGCAAGATAACGTGAGAGGTCAAAGGCAGAAATTAGATGCGTAATAATGCAAAGACACGAGGTTAGATTCAGATTGCGGTATAAGACTGCTCGGAACCTCCCGGCATATCCAGCAACACAAAACGACAATGTAATGTGGGAGGTCTTGCAAGATTACGGTTATAATGAATTAATCAACACTTACCCAAGATAAGACATGTGATTAGACATGGGGATAATAAAAGGTTAAGTGGGTAACATGGGTAGCATGTGAAACATAATTAAAGCACTTAACCAAGATGAGACATATGATTAGACATGGGAATAAAGAGGGGTTAAGTGGGAATTCCTAGTGGGGACCAAGCTTAGGAGGGAAGCTTGTGTCAAATGTGGACCCTTTTCAATCAGTAACCCATTTTAGTATCTATATGAGCTCGAACTAGGTCGAGGACAGGGACACGCCTACTGGGGTTGATTGTAAGAGGTCAATAAAGGGTTAGCGATGGCAGTGCAAGTCCAACGGAGTCATGTGTGTGCGTGGGTCCGGGCTGGTAGGTTAGATGTTGTTGCATCATATAGGTATAAGCTGTGCATTTCAGTAGTATCGGGTTGCAATCTTGGGGAGTCATATACCCTATTGTGGGACCAACACAGGTATCTACGAAGTTAGTGAGCCAATCGAATGGGAAGGGTAGTGGGTCCAACTAGTGGTGGTAGGAGCAAGTGGGGACACCTAAGAGAGCAGCTAGGAGTACACGAAGCTACCATTATTATGATTAGTAGGGATGGATCATCTCTTAATATGTAACTAGTATGTTGGTACGGTGCAGAGCATATCTTACAGTGGTTAGGAGCGAAGTCGATGTTCTATCTTACTTACCTTGTTTACCTTATCACATCAGCTTATGTTACAGTCATCTCTTATATCCAATTTATGTCCTTATCCTGTTACTTTACTGATTATATTGTTAAAGTCAATAGACTCGCTAGACTTATGTCTTACCCTTTTTTGTTTTGCCTCTTTTCTTTCTCCCCCCAGGTCCTCAGGGTGGGATTAGTGAAGCTTGACTTGGATCTCTTTCTTCTTGAAGTGTTTGGAAGTGTTGAAAGTAATGCTCAGCTTTATTTCTTTTCATTATGGCTATTTGGAGTGGAATTATGGTTTTGCTTTTATGTACTCTGATAATAATATTGTTCAAGATGGATATTTGTGTACTTCGCTTTAGTATGAGGTTTTGATGTTGTAACCAAACATTTTTTGCTTTTCCACTGCAATGAATAAATTTTGAATTTTTAAGTACCATTTTATATATCTGTCTTATGATGTTCTGTTATATACTCTTATAACGCTCCATGAAAGTTAATGCATTCCCTTAGTGACTGACATTAACGGACGTGGGGTGTTACACGTGGTATCAGTGTTGAATGTTACCAGAACATATACAAGCTTTTGAAAACTGTTTTCAAAAACATGCTTTAAAGAAGGTATTTTCCAGAGAAATGTTTATTATGAAAAACATAATTCCCAAAAGCCATATATCTTTCTTTCGATTCTCTATTTTTAATCTCTTCCTTTTTCTTTCAGCATGTCTAGGGAACCCGATATACCCGAGGGCGTACAGATACCAGGCTGGTTCAGAAGGTATCTAGAGGCGAGGGCCACTTCCGCAGGCCCAACACACGTTCCTCCTCCCTCAGCTGCAGCTGCTCCTCCTCCTTCTCCTCCTCCTCCCCGTGTAGATGCTTTTTCTAAGATATGCAAAGACTTCCGTGCGATGGGTGGAAACCCGTTTTATGGAACTGGGACGTTTGTTGAGGCTCGGAATTGGCTTAAAGAAGTGGAGGACTTGTTTGGTATCTTTCAGATAGACGATGGAAGGAAGGTTCAACTAGCTGCTTGGTTGATGAAGGATGAAGCTTCCTTTTAGTGGGAAGTAACTAATGGAGGACGTGCAGCATATACGTGGATGGATTTTAGACAAAGGTTCAAGTTGAAATTTCTTTCACAAGCGGAGGAGAGTTTATACATGGAGAGGTTCTTGGCTTTGAAACAAGGGAGTTTGTCTGTGAAGGAGTACGTTAACAAGTTTAACCAATTAGGAAGATTTGGGATGGAATTAGTTAATACACCACATAAAAAAGGCCTTTAGATTTGCCAAGAGTCTGAATGAACCATTACACGGGTTGGTTATGTCCCACATTCCTATGGGGGCTACTTTCGAGAATCTTGTTACTATGGCGTTGATACATGAAGAGGAGAAAGGTGCTAATAAAGCATAGGATAAGAAAGGGGATCCAAAAAAGGCACAACAACAACAAAAGAAGGGTGATATTTTATGGTGGAAGGCAGTTGAAGGTCCATGAGAGGAATTACCCTACATAAGACTTAGAGTTAGCTGCCATAGTTTTTGCGCTTAAATCTTGGCGCCATTATTTGCTTGGTGAGAGGTTTGAGTTGTATACAGACCATAAGTCACTAAAACACCTGTTCTCTCAAAAAGATCTAAACTTAAGGCAACAGAGGTGGATGGAGTTCTTAGCATCCTACGATTTTAAGATTGCATATACCCTTGGTAAGGGTAACGTTGTAGCTGACGCCTTGAGTAGAAAGAAGTTGACTTTGAGTCCTTTGTTTGTCGAGCGGCAGAGTTGTAGTATGTTTATACCTTTGGCTTTAGACCATCTATCGATTATGTACCCGGTTTGTTAGCACCATTAGAGGTGCGACCTATGCTTTTGGGACAATAGGTGCGACACAGCGAGATGACCCACAACTGATAGAGACAGTAGACAAGCTCATAAGAGGGGAGTCTTCGAGCCATCTTAGTAGATATACTATAGATGATAAAGGTTAGTTGCGTAGGGATAGGAGACTTTGCGTATCACGAGACAAGAGTTTGAGAAGGACAATCCTTGAAGATGCACAATGTTCTAAGATGACCATACATCCCGGTGGTGACAAGATGTATAAGGACACAAAGCGAGTTTTCTTTTGGGACGGAATGAAGAAGGAAGTGGCTGAGTTCATTTCTGGATGCTTAGTGTGCCAACAATTTAAGGCTGAGCAAAAGAAACCTAGTGGTTTGCTTTACCCTTTAGAGGTTCCACAATGGAAATAGGAAAATGTTTCCATGGATTTCATCGATGGGTTGCTGAGGTCAAGGAAGTGTAATACGGGAATTTGGGTAGTAGTAGATAGACTTACCGAGAGCGCCCATTTCATTCTCGTTATGAGTAAAAGAACAGCGGCATGGTTAGCATTTGTTTATCTCCGAGAGATAGTTCGTCTACATGGAATACCTTCTAGCATTGTGAGCGATCGAGATCCCATTTTCACTAGTGAGTTTTGGAAGAGCTTGCAAGAGGCAGTAGGAATGTAATTGTGTTTGAGCACCGCTTATCACCCTTAGATGGACGACCAAACAGAAAGAGTGATTCTGATTCTAGAAGATCATTTGACGTTATGCATCTTGGACTTTGGAGGGACATGGGAGGAACACCTTCCATTAGTAGAGTTTGCCTACAACAACAACTATCAGACTAGTATTGGCATGACACCTTTTGAAGCTCTATATGGATGACCTTGCCAATCGCCAACTTGTTGGTGGGAATCTACGGATAAGGTTTTGCTTGGGCCCGAGATGGTTAGGGAAACTTGGAGAAGATAGACTTGATTCGAAGACGCATGAAGACGACACAAGACCGACAAAAGTCATACGCTAATAAGATGAACCGATCTTGAGTTCGATGTTAGAGACACGGTTTTTATTAAAGATTCACCATTGAGGAATGTAGTTCTTTTTGGATCTGTAGGGAAATTGGAACCAAGGTTCGTAGGGCGATTCCGCATTACAAAAATAATAGGACAGATGGCCTACAGAGTGAAGTTGTCTGAGAAGCTTAGTGGTGTTCATGACGTATTTCACGTGTCCCATTTGAGGAAGTGTTTAAACGATACCTCAGAAGTAGTACAGCCGAGCATGCTTAGAGAAGTGGAAGTAGAGCGAGATGCCACGATCAGACGAGTTCCCACATGCATCCTTGGATCGGAGGTCAAGAAATTACGCAACCGAGAGGTCAAGTTGGTTAAAGTCCAATGGGGAGATGATCAAGGAAAGGCGACTTGGGAAACTGAAGACAAGATACGTGCATCGTACCCTTTCCTTTTTGAGGGTATGTTCTTAACTTCTCCTTTTTCTACCGCTTTGTTTATACTTATTCTATCATTTAGTGTATCCTCTCGATTATATCTTCGAACTTTAGGTAGAAATCCTATGGTTGTAAACATGTGTTTGAGACATGTTATGTTTAGTGGATGCAAGTGAATGTAAGTGTTTGCTAGTGGTTGCTCGTGGATGCATTTACACACACATTAGGCACTAGATCGACTCAATCACTTTCATATTGCATATGGGTGAGTGTGCATATTTAAATTAATGGATGTATATTGAATGTGTTATCATATGGATGTTTCATTTGGATGAATGGTCATGCACTCATATAGAAATGATATATATCATTAGGATTCTTTTGCATACATAATGGACGCATGACACTATCACGTTTTGCATTAAGGAGGTCGACTGAATCAGTAGACCGCCCGATTTTGCATTAGGATAAGGACATATACACACACTTTGCATATGTTCATGAAAGCATTAGAAATCTTTTAAGGACAATGGAGCCCGTGATTGATGGATGATGGATGGTAGGACATACATTCCTTTTAGCTTCGAGATTTCGGGGACGAAATCCTTTAAGTAGGGGGGAATGTAAAACCCCATAATTTTAAAACATGACATAAGGGATAATTAAATAATAATTAATTTTTAAAAGAAGAATTAACTGAAATGGGTTATGTCATTGCGTTCATCTCGGAATTCTGCTTGAGATAGGGTTTGCGTTTGCATAAAACGGATACAGTATGAAGGAGTTATGGACGATAGAAGTTGGGCAGAACAATCAGGAAATGGGCCCAGATAATTGTTGCACTTATGAAGTGCGCCAGAACATAATTGCACTGGAGCACCTGGGAAGTGCGCCCTAGCCGAGCCAGATCTGCAGAATTCTAGAGAGTTCCATGACGACGTGTCTTTCTGGGATTGGCTGGATGACGTGTTTTTTTTTTGTCTGGATGGTTCAAATGGTTCCTAATCTAATCTAAAGGTCCTAATTCACCTAATACACCTATAAATAAACACCTTAACTGAACCATAATCTCGTGGTTATCATCCATGGCGCCTCCATGCTTCTCTAATCTAAACTAGCCTTTTTTCTCCACCAAAACAAATCAGAATAGGAGTATTCCAATTAGAAGATCAGATCTAAAAACCAAAGTAGAGATTATTCAAGATCAGAATTGCTACAACAACACCTAATTCTCTTTTCTAAGAATCCCATTCTGTGAGTCTATGTTACTTTCACACAAAATTAAATTAAAAAGTAATTGTGATAGGATTGTAAATTGGATCTGATATATATACCTGTAAATAAGATGAATCATATCAAGTTTTGTAATTTGTTATCCTTCAGATTCATACCCAATTGCTATTATCATGTGCCTATCTGATCTATTTTGTCGTTATTTATTTCACATGCCTATTTGTATGTTATGCCAGTTTTGATGCCCTCCCCTTCTCCTTTCCCTTTTTCCTTTTTGATATTAGGCTACTTCGAGCTTAAGCATATTACATTGAGATTTATGTACGAATAATGTTGGAACGATTGGGAAAAGTTTGGGAAATACGGAATGAAATGAGATTATTGGTATAAATTGTTGATGAATATGGAAATTGGATCGAGCATAATTGATTATAACTTATATACATGATATTTGGCATAACTTATACACATGGGATTTGTAACACCCCGCCTCCGCTAGGGTCACTCGCAAAGGAATGCACTAGCTTTAGAGGGGCATTATTGGTAAACATGCACAGAAATATCACAAGACAGAACATATAAAATAGCTGAAGTAAAATCAAACTTTCATAACATGAATAAATAAGGTCTAAAGCCTTTTACATCAGAGTACATCAAAACCTGTCTTGCAATAGTAAAGAAGCATAAAGACATTTTCATAAATTATTCCCCAAGTAAAAACAGTAAAGTAGCCATTAGCCAAGAAAAGTCCAAGTCATCCATGATGACCTTCAAGCAGAAGAAGTCCGAACTAAACAACAGTATTTCCTCCCTGTAACCTGGGGGGAAACGGAAGAAAAGAGGCGAAACAAAACGGGTCAGTCAAAAAGACTGAGTAAGCCCTATCTACTATTAGCATAAAAACTATTAAAGTTAACTGACATGAGAAACTGAGATGAACATAAGCATGATAACAAGATAGATAAGCTAAATCAAAATAACAGGATGAACTACTGAACTTAGATAAACTAAGGTGTCATGATAAATTACGATGTCAAGATAAAACAAGGTATCACATCGTCAGGTTTCTATCAAGTATAATATCCCCAAGATATCTGTCACGTATAACGCCCCGTGATATCTATCCTGTAATTTAGCTCTGCACCTACCGTACTAGTATCCCCACCGTGTCATGTGTTAACCAAGAATGAGCCTCACTCAAAAGTCGTGTAATGGTCCATGTCAACCTAATATATCGCATATATAGGTTACTCAACTTGTATGTTTTATTCCATGTAAATGTTCAGTCCCTTGTCGTAGACCATACGGGCTTTCCCATGAGATTCTATATTACTTTAACATAGTTCCATGATCCTTAAGATCGGTTTGGACTGTTACCCTAAACCTAGCTAGGGTCTTCCAACATGAATTATTGTTTGTACAACTAGGACTTATGCTACCTAGGGCTACTAGGGATTATGCTTACCTATTGCACGTTTTCGTATCTCGGTTTGGGTTCAACCACCTAGGGCCACTAGGGATTACGCTAACCGCCAACCGCGCCCTTTTTCCCATGCATTCATCGTGAATCGCTTTTCCATGACTGTATGCACATATATCACATCGTGCCATCCGAGTCATGTCGCAGGGCAAATCAAGAAATACAGGACTCGGTCGGGAGCTTTCGATTTATCTGCCGATGCAGATGCTAAGGTCTGTTTTTCTTATACGTGGCTATGGTCCCACGAGACCACTCCCTCAACTAGTGAAAGACAAGACAGGATAAATCCTGTATGAGAACACAACACTGGCCAACCCACATCCAAGCCTTACCGCAACCATAATTAGATAGCAATTATGGTCTTTTGGGTGTTCTCTGCCTTTCCGTACGTACACGCTTGACCAAAGATGGTAGGTAGCCTGACGAAATGCTATCTAGGGTACGACCGTGTATCGTCGACTATCCCCTATCCATCCCCGTCTTTAGGTCGCTCGTATAGCAACCAAGGCATACTCTTGGTTCTTCTAACGCAGACCTTAACCTCTCATGAGCCTAGTATAATCACCTGGTAGCTCATAGAGGGATACCAAGAATATCCTCACGTTCCCCGAAGCCGCTGCTTCGTTACCCAGTTCGCTGGAGCCTTTATCTAAATCAGATACTTGCTCCTACTCGTATACTTAAACGATGACCTACCGTATCAGGTTACTCATCTATCTATGAACTGGTCTAAATTTCCTTGACTAAGAATCATTACTTAGTTATTCTTCAACTAAGGTTTACCACTTAGCATTGTTCCCGTTGTCCTTGTTAACTACGGTTATCCACCTAATCCTCAGAACTAGGGTTTACATAATGGATTAAGTGTCACTTAAGTTCATGACTTAACCCATCTACAAATCCTGTCAAAATTGGCTAAGTATCCAAGTTCAAGGCTTAACCCTACAAACCATGCTCAAGTTGGTTAAGTATATTAAGCAATTCACGACTTAACCTCGTCCAATTATCATTCTAGATTGGTTAAGTATATATTAACTTGACCCTATTAATTTACTTAGTCAGATCGGTCAAGTGTATTCAAGCGATTCGTGACTTAGCCTTATCATGTTTTCACGTTATATTGGTTAAGTATTGGTTAACTTAACCACAATAAATTAACGAGTTAGATTGGATAAGTATAGGTCACTTAACCACATCAATTCATCATGTTTAGATTAGTTAAGTGTTTAACTTAACCCCATTAAACAACCAAGTGGGATTAATTATGTCTAGGCTAACTTAACCCCATCCGATTTCCATGTTTAGACTAGTTGAGTCTAATCTTAACCCCATTCGTTAACCGTATTTTTCGGTTAAGCGTCATTAAGAAAACTTACTTAACCTTACCAAGTTATCGCGTTGGATTGATTAAGTGTTGGTTAACTTAACCCCATCCACTAGTCATATAAAAATGGTTAAGTGTCATTAGGCAAATCAAGTTACTTAACCTACCCAACCTTGTCATGTTTTGTTAAGTATCATTAGCCTAATCAAATTACTTAACCTATTTGTCCATGTCATATTTGGTTAAGAGTCATTAATCAAATTAACTTAACCCTATCATGTGGCATTAATTACTTAATGCACCTTCACCTCTCACATTAGACTTTGTTGTGGTTACTAGTTAAGCCGGTCGGTTCCGGGTAGCTTTACACCACAACTTGGTCTAACCTCGGGTTCAAGCACAACATGACCAACTTCTCACATTGGGTCCTATTGTTTGCAACTACTAGTTAGGCCGGTCGGTTCCGGGTAGTTTTACGTTGCAGACTCAACCCAACCTCGAGTTGGCCACACTTATATTATCTAAGTGTCATGTCCATCATGTTTCCCAAAACATGTTACAAGTTTTCAAGCATTTGGGTAGACCTAACTTAATAGGTAAATTCCCAAAGGGTAGACCTAACTTAATAGGTAAATTCCCAAGCTTATGTTTTTATGCATACTTACATGTCAACTTCCATGTTATATTTCAAGTCATGTTTTCAAGTTGTATTTTCATGTCATTAGAAATTACCCATAACATAACCCAACGCTTTTAAACTCGCATATACGTTCGTGACAACGTAATGGATTAAAAGAAGAGACTTGGCAAAGGCATGACAAAAATGGATATTAAGCCACAAGTTAATCATGGTGGCAAATGAGGCACAAATGTGTTCATTAACTTGCATGTTACATTCTTAAGCCTCAAAACATGCATAAACCCAAACTTGGCACATAAGCGAATCATGGTAACAAAAGATATGGAATGATGACTAGTAACTCGCATATATCATCATATAAGGGTTATGACTTCATATGCAAGTTGACATAAAGGTTATGAGGGTTCTCATGTTGCCTAATGCAACATTTCAACATAAAGGTTGTAGCTTTTAGCTCACAAGATCAAGATAATGACTTCATAAACTTGCATGACATGATAGCATGTATCATACTCAATGATCAAACCCAAACTTGCAACATGAACATTTAACTTCATAGTTAATATCTAAGAGTAGGGAAAGGGCTTACATTGCTATGAAGGCACAAAAGATATGACAAAGCCCTTATGCAATCAAATAGACCCAAAATGCAAGCTCTAACATAAAAACCCTTGAGCCAAAATGATCAAAACCCTTGCTTTATGATTCAAAGATAGAAACTTGACTTGAATGCAAGCTAATGACACTCATACAAGCTTGAAAACACTTGTATGCATGGAAAATCTCTCATAGAAACCATTTAGAAATTTTATGAAGAGAGTGGAGGCCATGAGAGGTAAAATTTTGCCATAGTTTAGTTGCATGAATGAAAAATGAGGATTTAGGATAGGTAAGGGTCTTATTTATAGATTAGGCAAGTGTTTTAGGCCATAGGATTAAACCTAGATTCAATCCAAGCCATCAAAGCATGTCTTGGGGAAGAAGTCAAGTGTAGGAACCATCTAGGGCCTTTAGATTAAACATGAACCATGAGAACCATCCAAATGCAAAATTTTCATTTGAGCGAATCGGCCCACGGGTTGACAGCCAAACACCCTGGATTAACCCCTAGTCGACCCAGCAAGCTTGGGTCGACCTCAAAAATCGGCCGGTTCGGTTATTCCCCACTCCCAATTCGCTATTTTGAACATTTTTGCATATTTATTTATTTAATTTTCAATTATATATATATATATATATCAATATATATATATTTCTCTGCGCAACCCATTTCACTTAATTAAGTATACTTTAATTTGGGAATTTTTCGTGAAACTTCGCGAGGCCATATCTTGGTCATACGGACTCCGATTTTCGAAAACTCGGACTCTATTTCGCGTATTTTTCCGAGATGAACGCAATGGCATAGCCCGTTTCCCTTGATTCAGATTTTACAGTTTAATTCTGCCTCCATTTATGTTATAACAGGTTATTGAAAATATGGGTTGTTACATTCTCCCCACCTTTTAGGATTTCGTCCCCGAAATCTCCAAGTTAGGAAGAACATATCCTACCATCCATCATCCATCTACTCAAAACATCATCCACAAGCAACCATTGTCCTTAGATGATTTCTAATGCTGTATGAATATTGCAAAACGTGTGTGTACATGTTCCTTAGCTAATGCTAATGATCAGGCCTGAATAATCTTTCTAATGCAAAATATGTATAGTGCCATGAATCCAACATGTATGCAAATAGTCCTAGTCATATAGATACTATATGCGTGCACAATCATTCATTCATATGCAACAACCGCATGATAATACATTCGATTTCATCCATAAACAAGTATAAATACTCGTGCATATGCAATATGAAATGTGACCGAGTCGAGCTAGTATCTAATGTGTATTCGCGCATCCACGAGCAACCACTTGCAACCACTTGCAACCATATCAATCATAACATGTTTCAAATACATGTTTACATCCATAGGGTTCTACCTAGAATTCCCTGAAACAGGGTCGAGAAGATAAACAGGACAAACTCCTTACAGGGTTTGTAACGGAGAATCGGACCGAGAGGATGTCCACAAAAGATAGCCTACAAGTAAGCTCTACAGAAAACAGGGATCAAGGATATACTCCCAAAAAGAGATATCATGCGCGTATCTAGTCTTTGACCATCAAAGTCGTCTTTTAACTTCACGATTTTGTAGCTTCTTATTCCTGTTTCCATAACATGAGCTGGAACTCATTTCTTCGTCACCTCTCGTTCCACTTGCACTTATCCTTTTCCTAGAATACTTGACGCAAACATGACTGCGTACTCATGATCTCATGCAAGCTTTCCAAAATTCACTAGTGAATCTTGGATCTCGTTTATATACTATAAGGCATTCCATGTAGAAGAACTTTCTCTTGAAAGTAAACAGATGTCAATCAGGTTATCATGCACACTTACTAGGGTAATCTCTATAACCCATGCATAAATGAAGTAAACCATCCGTCTTATTGGCGAACACCACTCGATCGGGCTTCAAATTTCCAATAAAGGCATCAAGGGATTCTAAGTAACTAGTCATGACAGAACCTCAAAAAGGTTACCCGATACTTCGAGGGCATTACCAAGGCTAGTCAAAAGGTCTAACTACCCTCCTATCAAAACCGAGAATGGCACCCCCTACTGGATAACCACTTCATCCCTAGAATCCATCCATAGCTTATAAACATAAGCATTATTTCCAAACTCAACACTTGGCATAGACATTCCCAAATCCAAACAAGTCATGTATAAATGGACTGATTCTCCAATAGGACTTTGAGACAAAAATGGGATTCTGTATTACGCTAGTACTTAAGGTGCAGAGACTCAACTATCCAAGCAGACTTAAATGATACGAACAACGAAGTCCTAACGGGATGATAGAGAAGAAAAGCTAAACCTTTAACAAGATCGTTACCCTCCTTCCGAGGTACTCTAGAAATGAGAGCATACTACTGCCCTCCCGATGATCTTGTCCTTGTCCCATAATACTTAACTATCCGCCCCGTTTTACCATGCCAAAGGTACTCTCTCGTCATGGGTTACATTGTTCATCTTTCTCCCTCCTTTGAGGACTAACCCATACCAACAAGTTGCTCATCCTTAAGCTCGTATCCTTTATCCTTCTTTCTCACGATCCTTTCTTATAACGCGGCCACTGGTCTCTCGAGAACCACCTCCATCGTATGGAAAGCACTTTCGTAGGTAGAAAAGACTAGTCGCAGTTAAAACTACTGTGACTACAGATGGAGGAAAGAAAGGAAAAGAGACTCAATTAAGGAAACAAGGATAGTGCTAATGGCCTTTGGGGAATAGCCTTTTTCTTTTAAAAGAAAATTTTCTTGAAAAATGCTTCTTTGTAAACGTTTTTTTTTTCAAATAGTTTTCAGAAGGTCTTTAAAAACTTTTGCCCAGTCTGGTAACCTTCTGCTCTGATACCACGTGTAACACCCCGCCTCCGCTAGGGTCACTCGCAAAGGAATGCACTAGCTTTAGAGGGGCATTATTGGTAAACATGCACAGAAATATCACAAGACAGAACATATAAAATAGCGGAAGTAAAATCAAACTTTCATAACATGAATAAATAAGGTCTAAAGCCTTTTACATCAGAGTACATCAAAACCTGTCTTGCAATAGTAAAGAAGCATAAAGACATTTTCATAAATTATTCCCCAAGTAAAAACAGTAAAGTAGCCATTAGCCAAGAAAAGTCCAAGCCATCCATGATGACCTTCAAGCAGAAGAAGTCCGAACTAAACAACAGTATTTCCTCCCTGTAACCTAAGGGGGGGGGGGGGAAACGGAAGAAAAGAGGCGAAACAAAACGGGTCAGTCAAAAAGACTGAGTAAGCCCTATCTACTATTAGCATAAAAACTAGTAAAGTTAACTGACATGAGAAACTGAGATGAACATAAGCACGATAACAAGATAGATAAGCTAAATCAAAATAACAGGATGAACTACTGAACTCAGATAAACTAAGGTGTCATGATAAATTACGATGTCAAGATAAAACAAGGTATCACATCGTCAGGTTTCTATCAAGTATAAAATCCCCAAGATATCTGTCACATATAACGCCCCGTGATATCTATCCTGTAATTTAGCTCTGCACCTACCGTACTAGTATCCCCACCATGTCATGTGTTAACCAAGAATGACCCTCACTCAAAAGTCGTGTAATGGTCCATGTCAACCTAATATATCGCATATATAGGTTACTCAACTTGTATGTTTTATTCCATGTAAATGTTCAGTCCCTTGCCGTAGACCATACGGGCTTTCCCATGAGATTCTATATTAATTTAACATAGTTCCATGATCCTTAAGATCGGTTTGGACTGTTACCCTAAACCTAGCTAGGGTCTTCCAACATGAATTATTGTTTGTACAACTAGGACTTATGCTACCTAGGGCTGCTAGGGATTATGCTTACCTATTGCACGTTTTCGTATCTCGGTTTGGGTTCAACCACCTAGGGCCACTAGGGATTACGCTAACCGCCAACCGCGACCTTTTTCCCACGCATTCATCGTGAATCGCTTTTCCATGACTGTATGCACATGTATCACATCGTGCCATCCGAGTCCTATCGCAGGGCAAATCAAGAAATACAGGACTCGGTCGGGAGCTTTCGATTTATCTGCCGATGCAGATGCTAAGGTCTGTTTTTCTTATACGTGGCTATGGTCCCACGAGACCACTCCCTCAACTAGTGAAAGACAAGACAGGATAAATCCTGTATGAGAACACAACACTGGCCGACCCACATCCAAGCCTTACCGCAACCATAATTAGATAGCAATTATGGTCTTTTGGGTGTTCTCTGCCTTTCCGTACGTACACGCTTGACCAAAGATGGTAGGTAGCCTGACGAAATGCTATCTAGGGTACAACCGTGTATCGTCGACTATCCCCTATCCATCCCCGTCTTTAGGTCGCTCGTATAGCAACTAAGGCATACTCTTGGTTCTTCTAACGCAGACCTTAACCTCTCATGAGCCTAGTATAATCACCTGGCAGCTCATAGAGGGATACCAAGAATATCCTCACGTTCCCCGAAGCCGCTGCTTCGTTACCCAGTTCGCTGGAGCCTTTATCTAAATCAGATACTTGCTCCTACTCGTATACTTAAACGATGACCTACCGTATCAGGTTACTCATCTATCTATGAACTGGTCTAAATTTCTTTTACTAAGAATCATTACTTAGTTATTCTTCAACTAAGGTTTACCACTTAGCATTGTTCCCGTTGTCCTTGTTAACTACGGTTATCCACCTAATCCTCAGAACTAGGGTTTACATAATGGATTAAGTGTCACTTAAGTTCATGACTTAACCCGTCCACAAATCCTGTCAAAATTGGCTAAGTATCCAAGTTCAAGGCTTAACCCTACAAACCATGCTCAAGTTGGTTAAGTATATTAAGCAATTCACGACTTAACCTCGTCCAATTATCATTCTAGATTGGTTAAGTATATATTAACTTGACCCTATCAATTTACTTAGTCAAATCGGTCAAGTGTATTCAAGCGATTCGTGACTTAGCCTTATCATGTTTTCACATTATATTGGTTAAGTATTGGTTAACTTAACCACAATAAATTAACGAGTTAGATTGGATAAGTATAGGTCACTTAACCACATCAATTCATCATGTTTAGATTAGTTAAGTGTTTAACTTAACTCCATTAAACTACCAAGTGGGATTAATTAAGTCTAGGCTAACTTAACCCCATCCGATTTCCATGTTTAGACTAGTTGAGTCTAATCTTAACCCCATTCGTTAATCGTATTTTTCGGTTAAGCGTCATTAATAAAACTTACTTAACCTTACCAAGTTATCGCGTTGGATTGATTAAGTGTTGGTTAACTTAACCCCATCCACTAGTCATATAAAAATGGTTAAGTGTCATTAGGCAAATCAAGTTACTTAACCTACCCAACCTTGTCATGTTTTGTTAAGTATCATTAGCCTAATCAAATTACTTAACCCATTTGTCCATGTCATATTTGGTTAAGAGTCATTAATCAAATTAACTTAACCCTATCATGTGGCATTAATTACTTAATGCACCTTCACCTCTCACATTAGACTTTGTTGTGGTTACTAGTTAAGCCGGTCGGTTCCGGGTAGCTTTACACCACAACTTGGTCTAACCTCGGGTTCAAGCACAACATGACCAACTTCTCACATTGGGTCCTATTGTTTGCAACTACTAGTTAGGCCGGTCGGTTCCGGGTAGTTTTACGTTGCAAACTCAACCCAACCTCGAGTTGGCCACACTTATATTATTTAAGTGTCATGTCCATCATGTTTCTCAAAACATGTTACAAGTTTTCAAGCATTTGGGTAGACCTAACTTAATAGGTAAATTCCCAAAGGGTAGACCTAACTTAATAGGTAAATTCCCAAGCTTATGTTTTTATGCATACTTACATGTCAACTTCCATGTTATATTTCAAGTCATGTTTCAAGTTGTATTTTCATGTCATTAGAAATTACCCATAACATAACCCAACGCTTTTAAACTCGCATATACGTTCGCGACAACGTAATGGATTAAAAGAAGAGACTTGGCAAAGGCATGAAAAAAATGGATATTAAGCCACAAGTTAATCATGGTGGCAAATGAGGCACAAATGTGTTCATTAACTTTCATGTTACATTCTTAAGCCTCAAAACATGCATAAACCCAAACTTGGCACATAAGCGAATCATGTTGACAAATGATATGGAATGATGACTAGTAACTCGCATATATCATCATATAAGGGTTATGACTTCATATGCAAGTTGACATAAAGGTTATGAGGGTTCTCATGTTGCCTAATGCAACATTTCAACATAAAGGTTGTAGCTTTTAGCTCACAAGATCAAGATAATGACTTCATAAACTTGCATGACATGATAGCATGTATCATACTCAATGATCAAACCCAAACTTGCAACATGAACATTTAACTTCATAGTTAATATCTAAGAGTAGGGAAAGGGCTTACATTGCTATGAAGGCACAAAAGATATGACAAAGCCCTTATGAAATCAAATAGACCCAAAATGCAAGCTCTAACATAAAAACCCTTGAGCCAAAATGATCAAAACCCTTGCTTTATGATGCAAAGATAGAAACTTGACTTGAATGCAAGCTAATGACACTCATACAAGCTTGAAAACACTTGTATGCATGGAAAATCTCTCATAGAAACCATTTAGAAATTTTATGAAGAGAGTGGAGGCCATGAGAGGTAAAATTTTGCCATAGTTTAGTTGCATGAATGAATAATGAGGATTTAGGATAGGTTAGGGTCTTATTTATAGATTAGGCAAGTGTTTTAGGCCATAGGATTAAACCTATATTCAATCCAAGCCATCAAAGCATGTCTTGGGGAAGAAGTCAAGTGTAGGAACCATCTAGGGCCTTTAGATTAAAGATGAACCATGAGAACCATCCAAATGCAAAATATGCATTTGAGCGAATCGGCCCACGGGTTGACAGCCAAACACCCTGGATTAACCCCTAGTCGACCCAGCGAGCTCGGGTCGACCTCAAAAATCGGCCGGTTCGGTTATTCCCCTCTCCCAATTCGCTGTTTTGAACATTTTTGCATATTTATTTATTTAATTTTCAATTATATATATATATATATATATCAATATATATATATTTCTCTGCGCAACCCATTTCACTTAATTAAGTATACTTTAATTTGGGAATTTTTCGTGAAACTTCGCGAGGCCATATCTTGGTCATACGGACTCCGATTTTCGAAAACTCGGACTCTATTTCGCGTATTTTTCCGAGAAGAACGCAATGGCATAGCCCGTTTCCCTTGATTCAGATTTTACAGTTTAATTCTGCCTCCATTTATGTTATAATAGGTTATTGAAAACACGGGTTGTTACAGGATTATAGGCATAATTTGGATTAAAATTATAAACACAATTTAGATTGGAAATTATGGGTGATTGGAATATATTATAATCCAAGATTTTAAATTGGGGCTTGAATCAAGAAAGTAACAATAAACGCCTAAGGCACGAGGTTAGATTCAGATTGCGGCATAAGCCTGCCCGGAACCGCCCGACATATCCAGCAACCGCAAAACGGTAAGTTAATGTGAGAGGTCAAAGGCAGAAATTAGATGCGTAATATTGCAAAGACACGAGGTTAGACTCAGATTGCGGTATAAGCCTGCCCGGAACCGCCCGGCATATCCAGCAACTGCAAAACGGTGATCTAATGTGGGAGGTCTTGCAAGATTATAGTTATAATGAACTAATGAACACTTAACCAAGATAAGCAATGTGATTAGACATGGGGGTAATAAAGTGTTAAGTGGGTAACAAGGGTAGCATGTGAAACATAATTAATGCACTTAACCCAGATGAGACATGTGATTAGACATGGGAATAAAGAGGGGTTAAGTGGGAATTCCTAGTGGGGACCAAGCTTAGGAGGGAACCTTGTGTCAAATGTGTGGACCCTATTCAACCAGTAACCCATTTTAGTATCTATATGAGCTCGAACTAGGTCGAGGATAGGGATACACTAACTGGGGTTGATTGTAAGAGGTCAATAAAGGGTTAGCGATGGCAGTGTAAGTCCAATGGAGTCATATGAGTGAGTGGGTCCGAGCTGGTAGGTAAGACGTTGTTGCGTTGTGTAGGTATAAGCTGTGCATTCTAGTAGTATCAGGGTTGCCACCTTAGGGAGTGATACACCCTATCGTTGGACCAGCACAGGTATCTATGAGGTTAGGGAGCCGATCGAATGGGAAGGGTAGTGGGTACAACTAGTGGTGGTAAGAGCAAGTGGAGACACCTACGAGAGCATCTAGGAGTACACGAAGCTACCATTATTATGATTATTAGGGAGGGATCATCTCTTATATGTAACTAGTATGTTGGTACGATGCAGAGCATATCTTATAGTGGTTAGGAGCGCAGTCGATGTTCTATCTTACTTACCTTGTTTACCTTATCACGTCTGCTTATGTTACAGTCATCTCTTATATCCAATTTATGTTCTTATCCTATTACTTTATTGATTATATTGTTAAAGTCACTAGACTCGCCAGACTTATGTCTGACCCCTTTTTGTTTCGCCTCTTTTCTTTCTCCACCCCAGGTCCTCAGGGTGGGATCAGTGAAGCTTGACTTGGATCTCTTTCTTCTTGAAGTGCTTGGAAGTGTTGAAAGTAATGCTCATCTTTACCTTTTTTCATTATGGCTATTTGGAGTGGGATTATGGTTTTGCTTTTATGTACTCCGATAATAATCTTGTTCAAGATGGATGTTTGTGTACTTCGCTTTAGTATGAGGTTTTGATATTGTAACCAAACATGTTTTGCTTTTCCGCTGCATTGAATAAATTTTGAATTTTTAAGTACCATTTTATATATCTGTCTTATGATGTTCTGTTATATACTCTTATAACTCTCCATGAAAGTTAATGCATTCCCGTAGTGACTGACATTAACGAACGTGGGGTGTTACACACATTACTAAGGTGGAAATAGACATGAATATACTATATAAGAGTAAATACAAAGATAGTGGTCAAAATTGATCCACTATACCTCAAAGTATAGGTTCATGTTCTAGCCAATGGAATATGCAAACGTAGAAGTCTCACATACATATAATCGAGATTACTACAATAATATTCTAATTGCAAAAAGCCAAAAGGTGGTCCCTGCTAGAATGCCAATTTAAGCACTTATCACACTCGGTCTAACCCGAGTATTATTTATAAAAAAATAAACAATAAAAGATTAGTTTAATTGTACTCATCATAACAAACTGAAATAGGATAAAGATAAAATCAGAAAATGACATATAAGAAACAATAACAATATTCACATGTAAAATGTGAAGGCTCGATATGTTCAGAAAATGTGGCAAAGAAATCTCAGTGCTATGTTACAATATCTCATCCAAAATCATAAAGCAACTCCTATGATATGATATCACGTATCTTGCCGATACTGAATGATCTGAAGATCATGAACTGAAGTTCCTTAAGATGATCCGAAGATCATGAATCAAACTTCCTCAGGATGATCCAAAGACCATGAACCGAAGTTCCTCAAGATGATCCAAAGATCACTGATATATACAAATGAACCGAAGTTCCTCAAGATGATATGAAAATAATCAATATAGTGAATGAAATGAAGTTCCTCAAGATGATCCTTACATCATTAATGATCAAAATTGATCAAGTATAATGTAAGCTACGCTAAGCTAGTAAATGTAAGAGTAAAGCTATGTGTCCTATAACCGCTTGCTCTACTCGAATATTTACGAACAAGTATATTCCAATAGAATAACGAAATGATTATTGCCATAATTTTCAGTCGAACGAGTCCAAGAATTAACCACCGAAGCAGACACAAGGGTTCATAGTCCTTATTTTACTAAGGCATTTAATTAGATTTCTCATACGAACAAGAAAAGTTTATCAATTATATACTAGTAGATTTGTTATAGCCAAAAATTTAATACACCATAACCATACAATAAAGACAATAAATTGAATATTATATAATTAAATATTCAAAATAAGGTAAAACTGCCTTTACCATTGCGTTTGTCTTGTAATTCTGGTTCAGATAGACACCGAGTTTACGTAAATCAGATAATGTATGAGAAAGATATGGACCTAAGAAGAATGTGTATATATATAGGATATACATTAATAATAATTCAAAAAGAAAATTAGCGCAGGAACTAATGGTCATGGGATGACCCATCCCAACCTAGATCAACCTATGGTCAACCCATGTCAAGAGAGGTCGACCCACGGGTCGACCCGGCAGGTAGGGGTCGACCCATCAATATGCAGGCCCGATTCTGGAAGATGTATTTGGACTGCTATATATTAGGTTTATTGGATGAGTTGTATAGCCAGATTTAAAATCCTAAAATCTAACGGTTAAGAATTAACTAAGTTAATCTATAAATAGGGGCTCTCTCTCGTTTTATCTATATACAAATATTCTTCACCTCTCTCTACCTCTAAGGCTATATTCTAAATTAATAAATAAAATGGGAAGACGTTGCTGAAAGATAGGTTAATAGAGACATGATCTATAATCAACATACAACCTTTTTCTTTCAAGAACTATTTTTGAACTTAATACCTAGCCCTGTATTTTCAAGTTACTTTCAGATCTGATATCTAGAAATGTATTATGACAGGAAATAAAATTGGATCTAGAGCATACTGTACCTATAATTTATTTTCTATACTTTTCTTTCACTATTATTCATCTATGCAGTTATTACAGTAATATATGTTCTTTTACTGTCAGTTGATTAATCAGTCATGTTCACATATACCTATTTTCCTTATCCCTATTGTGCTGTTTAATTTATTTCCAGTCTTATTTATATGCCTGTTTTATACAGTTTGATTTGATTTTGTTCTTCTCCTTCTATTTTTTTCCTTTTTATTTATGCTAAGCATAGCCATCGAGAGCCTAAGCCATTTCCAATTTAAGATTGTGTATAATTGAATTTGGGATAATATGAAATGACAATGAAAAAGGAGAATTCATACATATTATGAATTGAGGAATATTGACTATAAATATGGAATATAATCAAAAGGAAGAATATACATATATGTATACATGTCAGATTAGAGTTAATATAGAGGTTAAATAAATAACATGATAAGAAAATATAAGTACTAGATGTAGGTTAAGTAAACTAAATCACTATATATATGTACATCTGATGTAACGACCTAGATTTTTGATCATTCAAATCGACAATAAACCACACATATCGACCCAAGCAAATCACCAACCAGGTAGTTATTGGGAAAAAGAAGAAAAAGGAGAAAGAAGAGAAAACAAATAACAGTGTTCTCACAGTGGAAGGATAACATATAATAAATAACTAATCGCTAAAAGCATTTGAAGTATATACATTTGGCTATAACATACAATGTTTATCAGAGTTACACATATACAGATTTACATAACATGGCAGCGGAAACAATATGCAGCAGAATATACATATGTATAATAGACATATATACTGAATCTTCGTCGTCGATCTCCAAGGCCAAAAAATCTTCGCTAGCTGCAACTTCTACTGACCCGAGTGTATTGCATAAAAAGAAAACATAACAAACACTCGGATCAGCACTAAATCATTCTCATATTAGTCAAATTAAAATATGAAATAACCTGAGTGTCATGGGTACAGTAACTCAAGAGATGTTACGGGATTTTCCATCTCTCAAGGATCCGTTAAACTAATACATACATAGTATAATACACTATTATTATAATGTTTATTCAGCAAAGTAAACATAATGAAAATAGCGTAAGTGAAATTACACTTTTACCCTTACACCGTTTATAGTACCATAGTCTATATAGTACCGCAAACCCACCATAATCGATGGTATCAGAGGGCACTCCATAGGTACGATACAAATCAAAATCGTATGGGGCTCGATAAGGATAAATATGACAAGGCACTCGAGGCAACGCCCAAGGTAGGATTCTACCAATTTCACTCCCGGACCGGTGGTAACGCATAGTAGCCACTACCGCCTACCTCGGAACACACTCCCATATCAAAAGGGCGCTAATCATCATCATAGTCATAGAAATAGTATCGGAGGAGTGCGTCCGATCAAAGGTGCTACCTTAATTAGTCAAGGTATAACTCATGTTCTAGTCATTTCAATTATGACCCAAGGTCAAGGCTTTTTCGTCATCGTTCATCTTCGTCAATCCAAAATCGCCTCCAAGTCATCATATTTCATTCTGGATATGTCATAACGTTCACAGTTGTTAAAGTGGTATCGATACTGACAGAGAGTATGCCATTTGTCGACTCCGGTCTCTTTGACAACCAACATTTACATTTTTCACATCGGTTATTTTACTTTTCACAAAAGTTCGCTTTCATATCAAAATATCATATTTTTTTTCGAACCCAAATTATATTCAATAGAATATAATTTCATATCATGTATCATGAATCATACCAAAACCGATGATATTCCAAACTAGAATATATGTCTATCATTATATTATAATCATATAATATTTCACAATCAATTTATATTCACGTCTAATATACTTCATATCAAAGATTTTAATTATTTCAATTCGATTTGTGTTCGAAATCCATTCATATTCAAATAGAATATATTTATATATATATTTCATTAGAACTCATTTAAATCCCTTAGGAGATCCATTCATATTCGAGTAGAATATAACTTACGTTTCCATATTGAATTGGTTTAAAATCGATTCATATTCAAATAGATTTATTCCAACTCCATTTGAACCAACGGTTTAAATCCAACACTTTCCATTCGAAAGAAATTTACAACTTAAAAAATAAAATTTTGAAAATAGATGCTTATGAAAATCTTTATATAATATATATATATATATAGAACATGATAGTTAGAATAAGATAATATAATTTGGATCACTATGAATATACATAAATTAAATAAAAAATTTGAAAATTAGTTTAAGTAATAAAATATAAGGAAGAATTTAGTTATAACAAAATAGTTTATATGAAAAAAAAAATTTTAATAAGTAAAATTTTAAGAAAAGGAATAGTTTATTTGAAATCACAGTGTATGTATATAATCAAAATTCTTTAAACCATAATCGTTCCTTCCTTCCGAACTTCAAATGCTTGAATCTATACTCTAGTGTCAATGGAGTTTGCATAATTCAATATCTTGTTCCAAATGCCATTAAACCCCATTTTTCACACCAAAATTACGGTGATTTCGAATATCCTCAAATGATGTTCATTTCAAAACTAAATTCATGAAAAACTATCAATTCCAAACCTTACCGTAACATTTGAAAACTCCAAGGTATATCAAAAATCCCACTTTACAAAGTCTCGATTTGTTTGAATAATTTGACCCTGACAAATTCATTAACATTCAAATTCATGTTTAAAGGAAACACAAAAAAACCTTATCAATATCGACACATTTCCATTAAGTAAAAATTCTTCATCAATAGAATTTCGAATATTTAAAATCATTTAACCAACCGATGTTCATATATAATTTTCTATCCTATGGCTAAGTGACATTAAATTTAATTCTTCGATATTCAGGGATGGATATATATCATTTCAATTCAAATCAGGGTAACAGATATTTATTATTTCAATCTACGTTCTTGATTTAATTTAAATCGATAAATCCTGGGTTTCTTAGATGCCCGTAACATCAAGGGTAAAAAAATGGGAATTATCGTCAACATGATCATAGAACATCCATATACTGAATAAAGGAACATTTCAAGCAATATCAATTCAGTAATCAAATCAACCAAGGCATCCATCTCTTTATTCCATGATAAATATTAAATCATTTCACGGGTTAACAAATGTTGGAATTTCTACAAGAAATTTAATTAACTACAATAACTAGTTATCACCATACATTTGTAGATTTACATACTTGCATGTCAGTTTTTAAGCAAAAAAATCATCAATCAACACAACCATGCAACCAAACTTATTTCACAATTTAATTTAATAAATATGGGAATAATTTAGTTAGTCATTAATGAGAAATCACTCACCTTTGGGTCTTTTTTGGATCAGACGTCCAAACAAAGCTCCAAATTTTTCTATCTCCAAACGCAGCCAAATTAGTTTCAAAACGTTTGCAATTTCGCCACGATCCCAACGCAACAAACCTTGCTCAAATCCGAGTTCAGATGAACAAGTTATTAGTGTTATAAGTTACGATATATATATATATATATATATGTATATATATATATATAAATTCACATAATTCAAATGCTTGAATCTATACTCCAGTCTCAATGGAGTTTGCATAATTCAATATCTTGTTCCAAATGCCATTCAACCCTATTTTTTCAATTTAGAGGAATCAAACCCATATTCACACCAAAAGTACAGCGATTTCGAATATCCTCAAATGATGTTCATTTCAAATCTAAATTCATGAAAAACTATCAAATCCAAATCTTTCCATAAAATTCGAAAACTCCAAGGTATATTAAAAATCCCACTTTACAAAGTCTCGATTTGTTTGGATAATTTGACCTTGACAAATTCATTAACATTCAAATTCATGTTTAAAGGAAACACAAAAAAAAATCTTATCAATATCGACACATTTCCCTTAAGTAAAAATTCCTCATCAATAGAATTTCGAATATTTAAAATCATTTAACGAACCGATGTCCATATATAATTTTTTATCCTATGGCCAAGTGACATTAAATTTAATTTTTCGATATTCGGGGATGGATATATATCGTTTCAATCCAAATCAGGGTCACAGATATTTATCATTTCAATCTGTGTTCTTAATTTATTTTAAATCGATAAATCCTGGGTTTGTTAGATGCCCGTAACATCAAGGGTGAAAAAATGAGATTTATCATCAAAATGAACATACAACATCCAAATATTGAATAAAGGAACATTTCAAGCAATATAAATTCAGTAATCAAATCAACCAAGTCATCCATCGCTTTATTCCATGATAAATTATAAATCATTTCATGGGTTAACAAATGTCGGAATTTCTACAAGAAATTTAATTAACTACAATAATTAGTTATCACCATACATTTGTAGATTAACATATTTGCATGTCAGTTTTTAAGCAAACAAACCATCAATCAACACAACCAAACTTATTTCACAATTTAATTTAATAAATATGGGAATAATTTAGTTAGTTATGAGTGAGAAATCACTCACCTTTGGGTCTTTATTGGATCGAACGTCCAAACAAAGCCCAAATTTTCCTATCTCTAAACGCAGCCAGATTAGTTTCAGAACATCCGCAATTTCGCCACGATCCCAACACAACAAACCGTGCTCAAATCCAAGTTCATATGCACAAGTTATTAGCGTTATAAGTTATGATATATATATATATATATATATTCACATAATTTAAATAAAATATTTATATGGAAAATCACCACGTCAGCACGCACCCTTTCTTCCCACTCCTCTATCGTTCTACTACAGTAACCTATCCGTAATTGACCCTGAAAAGCCCAATTTTGACCATAAATTTCCACTGCCTCTGACCACTAGTTGACCTGAAACCACCGCCGTTGCAACCTTCTCGACAAGTCGCTCCTCCCCCACCAGACATCAGCAACTCCGATGGTACCCTGGATGCACACGACGGTAGTGAAAACCCGGGTCTTCAAACCCTACGATGCAAAATCCCATCTCCTTTGGCCATGTTACAACCTGCGACCGCCATAGGACAACCCCTCAAGCCATCCTCTACAATACCTAGGTCGTTGATTCTCTGATTAACCTCTAAATCAAAAACCCTAATTCGAGATCTAGGGTTTTGATTTCTAGCACATTTGACTGCGAATTTCGGCCAAACGAAGTATTTCATGTTAGAAAAATTGGTACCAGTAGCTTCGTACCGTCGAGGCCTTCGATTTGGTATATAATACGATAGGTTTTGGAGAGATTTTATTTTGAAGCCTGTATTTTTTTATTTCTAGGGTTTGGAGATTTGTTTTCAGCCATCGGAGAGAGAAGTTTAATGGAGTGAAACTATACATATGTTGAACTGGATGAGGCAATAGTAAATGGGTTTTATTTCTATATATATAGAAGCCCAATATGATAAACAACAATTATCATATTACATTGTTTCCCTTCACATTTTATCCAGTACGGCCAAACCATAAGTCTGATCATAACGAATTTTGGAACTCTACAACAATCCATCATTAGGGATCTGATGGCTCTAGTTTCGCTGAATTCCAAGGCAGTTGCGAAAATCGTTAAATTTCACAATTAATTAATAAATAAAATATTCAATTATTCATTTAACTGTTTTTAATTCAATTTTAATATTCGTTAAATTCTATTTAATCCAATCATAACCTAAGTGAATTTTTTTATAAATCGATTTCACAAACTTTTAAGTTCCCAAACATGATTAATTTCGAGTTTTAGATTTGAATTGCGATTACAGATAAATGAACTCGATTAAAATTCAATTTCTAATATTAACCTTAGAATTTCAACGTCTACCAAATTAAATTAGAATTCCAATTATAAATTGAACAACACAAATTTATTTACTTAATAAAATATTATATTCCAAATTACACATTTCCATTATAACTCAAATTTATTCAATTATCCTAATAATAATTAAAAATCCAACATTTTATGATATAAGCTAAATAAAAATCTTATATATATGTTCAATCCAGATAATTATTATTATCAAGCTCAACAAATTTACATTTTACCCATTATTTTTCAATTTAATTATACCAAATGTAAATTTTAAATATATGCATATTTATGGGTTGTTACATCTGGGTAGGTGCTTGTTTTGGGGAAGGGTTTGTACACATAATAACGTGTAATAATACAACCATGCTTATTAATGGACTTAAACCCGCTAAGTTAAACTTGATTATTAATAAGCTAAAAGGTCTCTTGTTCTGTTGTTGTATCGAGTTTTAGGGACTCTTATATCATAGTTACTTGGGGACGCAAGCATAGGGGGGTTGGCTTGTGTCAATCTTACTGTGTGGAACTTATATCAGTCACTACCCCAATTGGTATCTTGTTAGGGGGCCTCACACTAGGTAGGGGCTAGGGAATGCTTTACTGAATTGGACAGTAAGAGGTTCAAAAAGAGGAAAGAGTGTACGAGCGCGTTTGCGTGGAGTCATGAGCGTTCATGGATCTAATTACGGAAACTAAGATGTTATAACACAAGTAAATAGGTTTGTGTTCTACAAATTTCTGGGTTAGGGAGTGATACACCCTACTATCAGGGCTGCCACAGGGTATTTGTGTAGTAGGGAGCCTATCAGATTGGTAGTAATTATGGTAACACCTAATCCTATTATGTAATTAGGGTAACACCTAATCCTGATATACTAGTATTGGTGTAGAGTAAACGTGTTCTCGGGATATAAATGAGAAGTTTTACTCGATCCTTGTTTTATCTTATTATCTTGTACTTATATGCTGCTGTACTTTCTCATCCAGTCTTATTTATCTGTCTTGATACCTCTATATTATGCATACACTGTCAATCATTGGAACTCGCTAGGCATTATGTCTGACCTATTTTGATTTTCTTCTTTCTATTCCTTTTCCCCTAGGTCCTCAGAGTGGTATCACTCCGCAGTGATAGGATTTTATTTCAGCTTAGATCAAGACTGCTCCCGATTTGTTGTACCGCTTTAATTATCTTTCTACTTTGTTATGGCTTGTAAAAAGGGATATGGTTTTACATTATTGTGCGCTGATGTTTGGCATTATAAGACAAATGGTTTTATTTGAAGTATTTAGTATTTGATGATGTAACTGGTTTGGAACAGTGTTTTTCTTTTAATAATAAAAGTTAATTTTCCGCTGCAATTTATATATATCTTGTGAATTTTAGTTATTGTTTACCTATTGCACTTCATGAAATTCAATGCATTTTCTTATGAGTGGCATTAACGGACGTGGAGTGTCACATTTGGTATTAGAGCTGAAGGTTACAAGATCAGAGAATTTTTTTGAAAAATGATTTTCAAAAGCAAAGTATTTTCAGATAAAAACATATTTTTGAAAAACATATCCCCTCAAGCCATATTCAATGCTCTTTCGATCTCATTTTGAATCTTTATCTCTTCTCTTTTCAGCATGCTTGGGGTACCCAATCTTCCTAAGGTAATTCTACTATCGAAATGGTTCCGTAGGAATTTAGGGGCAACGGCACGTGCCGGAGTTCAAGGTGATTCCCCACCCCCAACTGCAGCTGTAGTAGCTCCACCCATAGTTAACTTTTCTAAGATTTGTAAGGACTTCTGCGCAATGAGAGGCAAGCCCTTTGGTGGTATTGATGGTTTTTTTGAGAAATTTAGTTGGCTTAGAGAAACAGAGAAGGTGTTTGGTCTTTTTGAGCTCGATGATAGGAGGAAGATACAGTTGGCCGCTTAGCAACTGAAGTAAGAAGCTTCATACTGGTGGGAGGTGACACAGACAAGACAGCCAGTAGTTACTTGGGAGGATTTTAGATAGAAATTTGAGATGAAGTTCTTATCTCAGGCAGAAGAGGGAATGCAGATGGATTAAAAAATTTGCTCTTAAGGAAGGAAGTATGTCTGTTCAAGAATATGAAACAAAGTTTAATCTGCTAGTAAGACTCGATTTGGACTTGGTGAATATTCCCGATAAGAAGGCTCTTAGATTTGCAAGAGGGTTGAGTCAACCTCTCCAAGGACTAGCACTATCACATATACTGATTGGGGCAACTTTCGAGAGGCTTGTTGACATGGCTCTGATGCACGAGGATGGCAAGGACGAGAAGAAAGAAGTCAAAGCGGAGGAGACATAGCCTAAGGCTGAGAAAAAGAAGCAGTGGCCCAAGAAGGAAACACAAAAGAAAGGAGGAAAGCCTGATAAGGCTCAGATCAAGACATAGGTTAAGTGCCATAGTTGCAGAGCTTTGGGTCATTTTGTGATAGACTGTAGAAAGGCGAAGAAAGCTTGTTTCAGTTGTGGTCAAGCTGGACATTTCACTAAGCAATGCCCTAGCAAACAAGGACAAGGGGAAGGATCTTCTAGAGGGCAAGTGCCTTCTCTTGAGGCTTGTGGACCTGATTGAGGTAGGAAAGTCACAGTCGAAGGTTTGATTTTCCTGTTTGACTATCCCATTAGATCTCTCTTCGATTCTGGTGCTTCTCATTCATTTATATCCAATTCTATGGTAGATAATTTGCACTTAGATGCTAGTATTACCACTGATCCCGTTGTAGTCTCAAACCCAATAGAAGATATGACTAATTTATCCATGATATGTTGGGGTTTGAGAATTTATATCTTGGGTGTTGAGTTAGAATGCAATGCACATGTTCTTGGCTTTTTGGGTGATGGACTGATTCTAGGAATGGACTGGCTAGCCATGTATGGTGCCATTTTAAATTATGAGAGGAGATTTGTTAGACTTCTGACGTGCCAAGGGAGAACTCTCGAGATTTCATGTGACCCACGAGGGTCAGTTATGCTCAGTTTCCTAGAATTTCTTGATGCTTCTGTTGACGATTTGCGATCAGTACCCATAGTTAGATATTATCAAGACGTATTTAATGAGGCTAGGGGATTACCTCCGAGGCACGAGATAGACTTCCAAATTTATTTGGTAGAGAATGTGAAGCCAGTTGCTTACCAGTACACCACATGGCTCCTAAGGATAGGAAGGATCTCAACAAGCAAGTAGGGGGAGCTATTCGAGAAAGGCTTCATTAGATGGAGCATATCAGAGTGGGGGGCTCCAGTCGTCTTTGCGACTAAGGCAGACGTCTCACTTCGTCTATGCATGGACTATAGATAATTGAATAAGTTCACTAAGAAGAATAGGCACCCACTTCTGAGGATTGACGACTTGTTTGATTAGCTAGTAGGTGCATCAGTTTTCTCACAGATGGATTTGGCAATGGGATTTTATCCGTTGAGGGTGGCAGAGGACAGTGTTGATAAGATCGCTTTTAGAACTCCAAAGAGTTTCTTTGAGTGGTTGTAATGCCTTTTTGGATGACCAATGCATCCAAATATTTTGTGGACTTGATGAGTAGGGTATTTAGAGAGTTTCTGAACAAGTTTGTGGTGGTCTTTGTGGATGATATTATGATCTTCTCAAAGAATGAGGAGGAACATGCCCTACACTTAATAGAGGTTCTACGTACTCTTAGATCGCATAAGTTTGAGGAAAAAATTTCTAAGTGTCACTTTTTGAGGAAGGAAGTAAGGTCCTAGGGCATGCAGTCTCCAAAGATAGGATAGTATAGACCCCACTAAGGTTGTTGCAATTTAAGATTGAAAGGCTCCGAAGAATGCGATGGAGGTGAGGAGTTTCCTAGGGTTGGTGGGCTATTTTAGGAAGTTTATCAAAGAATTTGCAAAGGTATCTGCCCCGCTCACTCGAGTCACGAAGAAGAACTTTGCTTTTTATTAGAGCATTGATTGTGAGGATGCTTATCTGAGATTGAAGAGGGCTCTAACATCATCCCCAGTTTTGACTCTCCGCAATAGGAGTAAGGTGTTTACGGTCTACACAGATGCATGTGGCACATGACTTGGTGTTGTATTGATGAAAGAAGGTAGGGTAGTGTGCTACGGTAGCAAACAGTTGAGAGTTCATGAGAAGAATAACCTTGCCTATGACCTAGAGTTGGATGCTATAGTGTTCGCATTGAAGTCTTGGCGACATTATCTACTTGGAGAGATATTTGAGCTATACACGGATCATAAGTCGCTCAAATATTTGTTCTCATGATAGGATCTCAACCTAAGGCAGCAACAATGGATGTAGTTCCTATCGTCCTACGACTTAGAGATAGCCTATACCCCAGGCAAGGGAAATGTAGTGGTGGACGCGTTGAATAGGCAGAGGATGACTTAGAGTCCTGTATTCCTAGAAAGGTAGAGCTTGGAGTTTATATCGACCTTCAATTTTAGTCCATCTACAAATTTCATATTTGGATTGTTAGCATCATTGGGGTGCTACCTACTCTCATGCAGCGTATTGAATCTATGCAGCAAGAGGACCCGCAGGTAGCAAACGTCATGGATAGGTTTAGTAAAGGAGAGACCTGTAGTCACCTAAGTAGATACCCGGTGGATGATAAAGGGTGGCTATGACGGGATGGAAGGCTCTATGTTCCCCGAGATAGAGATTTGTTGAGGACTGTCCTTGAGGAGGCTCATCATTCTCGGATGACTATCCATCCGAGTGGCGACAAGATGTATCGAGACATGAATTGAGTTTTCTTTTGGGCTGCTATGAAGAAGGTCATAGCGGAATTTATGGCTTGATGTTTGACTTGCCAACAAGTAAAAGCTGAGAAAAGGAAACCTGGCGGATTGCTTCAGCCCTTGGATGTCCCAGGAAGTAGGAGAGCGACTCTATGAACTACCCAGATCGAGGAACGGCAATACTAGTATTTGGGTGATGGTTGACAGACTTACGAAAAGTTCTCATTTTGTTTTTGTCAAGAGCAAGAGGATAGCAACTTGGTTGGCATTCGTATACCTTTGAGAGATAATCCGACTTCATGGGTACTTTCTAGTATAGTAAGTGACTATGACACTATCTTCACTAGTGAGTTTTGGAAGAGCTTACTAGAGGCACTAGGTAACAGCTACGTTTGAGCACAGCATACCACCCTCGGACCGATGGACAAACTGAGAGGGTGAATAGGGTTCTTGAGGATCTTCTGAGACTATGTATCCTACATTACGGAGAGACTTGGGAGGAGTATCTCCCATTAGTTGAGTTTTCCTACAGCAACAGTTATCAGTTAAGCGTAGGCATGGCACCCTTCGAGGCACTATGCAGACGACCTTCCAGATCATCGACTTGTTGGTAGGAGTCTACGGACAGACTTCTACTGTAACGACCTAGATTTTTCAGTAATTTAAAGTTGAATATTTAAACCTAATTTAAATATTATAATTGGAATATTAATGAATTTTAATATCGAATTTGTTTATAAAACGAAGTTTGAACATTAAATTTATATTTAATTTAAAACGAGCTCTTAACAGCACGGTAGTTCATAATATCGAGTTTTGAACTTTAGTTGAATATACTGGATCCGATAAAAGTCATAATTCCGTGAAACAAGAAATGTTTGAATCTAGTTGATTATAATTTTCATGTAAAAGAGAAAAATCGAGATTTTATGTTATATATTGTAAGTTATTTCCAAATCAAATTTTAAAATAGTCGATATGGAATTCGTTAATAAACGATAACGTTTATTTACTAAATATTAAGGTTATATATATATATATATATATATATATATATATATATTTGAATATCGTTTAACTTGAAATTGCAAATGTTTAGTTTGAAATTTACATTGGTTTATATTTGAAGTTGTAAATGATACTCTATTTGGATGTTTACGATAACAATAATTTATTTTTATTTAATCGATTTGTCAATTTAATTTGGATATCAAGGATAACCGATTATCTAATGAATTCTGTTTTCAGAAAAATTTATTTTATTAAATCCATAATTGTTTATTATTTTAGTTTTTTACTTTTCAAGTTAATTGGATCTATTTTGTGATCGTACGCAATTTAAAAGCGTGTCGATTCAAATATATGAGTTACAAAGGAATTTTCACAAACGATCTCGTAATTCAATGAAACCTTTTTCATCGTGTCCGAAATATTTAATTATGATAGGATGTAAATTTTGGTTTCAAACAGAGATCGTATGAAGTGGTTTTTGTGAGAATCTTACGAGGTAAGTTCGTGAACAATAAAATAATAATAAATACTCCTTATAAATAGCCCAACTGAAGACCCTCTCACGTAGTCAATATATTTCATGGTCAACGTTAATTAGTGCCTCCATATACTAAAACAACTACCAGAAAACTCCATCGATTTCTTCCTAATCCAATCACTTATGCCAAAAACATTCAACTACAAATTTCTTGAGCTCATCGAGAGCTTCAGAACTGACGGCCATGATCAATTTAAAGTGACGTGGTGGTGGGAGTTCCACTTGGAAGCTATGACGGTTCGTGGCATATATCTGGAGAATGGTGGAGTTTGAAGAGCCGATACTTTTGCTAAAGGAGGAGCAGGGACCGATGCAACTCTCGGTGTTGTCTGATCAGCCGACGATGGTGTGGAGGAGGGTGCGATTGTGGAAGTGTATTGCATGATGGGTTCTGTGAAGCTATTAAGAGATGCTGGAGAAAGGGTCGGCAAAATTTCTTTGCAAAACAGAGTAATTATGTGTTTAACTTATAATTAAGACAATAAATCCCTAATTTAAGCAACTAATTATATCATAAATTATTTAGATCATTGTTTAATGTTAGACCAAGTTAGGATTTGGCAAAACATTGAGCAAGTTGAACAAAGCTGCGAGAAGAGAACATTTTGGCGGCTTGGGTTATCAATTTAAATTAATTAACTAAGTAAATTTTAATTAAGGGTTAATTATAAGTTTTAAATTGTTAATTTATTGTTTAAACTTTGTGCAGCTGAACGCCGAGTAGTGGAAGTGATCGGTGCTAATTGGAAATAGTAGGAACGAGTACGAGAACCAAATCAACCATATAATTCCTAATGTAAAATAATTAGTATCTAAATTAATATTTAATCAAGCAGATTAACTATTTACAACTAAATGGTGAATGGATATGGGTGAGGCGGGTATCAAAATGAATCATGCTGGTGTGTGTTGGTTGTTTGTCGTAAATGAAGACAAGCAGAGAAGGAACACGAAGTCGTAAAGAGCGGTAATCGGACTTATTAAAAGTAATTAAGTAAACAATTAAAAGATTTATTTATTTTAAATATAAACAGTATGTTATAGTTATAATTTGTGCATATGATAACAGGATTGAACCAAACAAGCTTTATTTGAACTGTATTGCCGAGATGTGCATTTTGGAGTCAGTCTGGGTAGACCTAGATTCATCTGAGAATTCTAATTAAATTAAAAACTTGTTTAATTTTAATTAAACGAATCGCTTAGCGACAAAACGGGAAATAATGCGAGTATAACTCACCCAGTTTATCCGACTTATATTTTATAAGTCGGTTTAATATTTGTGTGTTATGATTGTTTATTGTTGGATGATTGTTGCATATATATTTATATATTGACTGATCTAATTAAATTAAACATTCATTTAATTTAATTGAAACCCAATTGTTATTTTAATGATTATTTCCAATTGAGATAACTTACCTTGTTCGTCACATTTATAAAATAAATGTGTCCAATTTAATGAATTGTTGAATTATTTTGTTAATGTTAAATAAATTGGTTGATGTTAAATAGTCGTTATTTACCATTACAGAAATAATTAATTAAATTGAATTGAATGAGTTTATTTGAGATAACTTATTTGGATGCAGGGAAGAACAGGTTGGAGCAATCCAACTGGATTCCTCAAATATATTATATGTTATTTACTCTCATATTATCATTATATGAACAGTTCAGATTAGATGGTTGATTTGGTTGATGATCGTTGACTGAAATTTCAATGTTTTGTCTTGTTTTAACCAATGAGAAATATTGGTCGAGTAATTGATAGTATATAGCCAATAAATCAGTCGTTTTATAAATACTGATTTACCGTCAGGTGTAGAAATGAAGTTATAAAATTTATTTTATAATTGTAGATGGATTTTTAAATCTATTATTTGGAATAAAATTTTATTAAAAGGAAATAAATATTTATTGTTTATTATTGGAGTTTATAAGAAATTATTAAATGGTTTTATAATCAAATTCTTATGTTAATAATATTTACAAACAGATAAGTAGAAATTAACCTAACAATTAAGAGTTGAATTAACTGTTTTTACGAAATAGATTAATGGGATTATTTAAATTAATTATATTTTAACTAATTTAAAGGAAGGACTAATTGAAACCGGTAAACGAAATAATCGTGTTTTGAGTTGGCTAAGTAGTTTGTTTTAACTAGGATTGACTATTAAATTAGTTTGTTTTCAATTTACCTTATGAAATAGTTTAACGAATATTTGTTTTAATTTTAATTAAGATTTTAAAAAGAAATTAAGTACTGATTATTTTAGAAGTTAATTACCTTTACAGTAGTTAATGATGAAGTAAATTATTATTTAAGTGTAGTTGTAGTGAAATCTAATGGAATTGTAAATGGAATTTATATACGTGTTTTATATTGAAACCCGAAATTTTATAGCGAAGTTATAAAAGGGATTTTAAGCGAATATGACAGCTTAAATTAAATGTTTACTTAATATTTGAATTAAGTAAAGGAAATAAAGATAAAAGTGGTTTATATTAAACTTGAGTTTTGTAAACAAGGTTTATAAAAAGGGATGTGAAGTTAAAGCGTTAATTTTAAAATTAACTTTATTAAATAATAGAATTAAGTAAACTGGATGAATTTTAAATAAGATTCTAAAAAGGGAAATGGTTAAGTGGATTGGAAAAAGGGATTTTTGAAATGGTATGGGGTAAAGGATTTACGAATAAGATTTTTTTATAAAAATCCATGTTATAATATAAATTGATTGAAGGAATTCAAATTATAAGAGGAAGTTTAATAAGCATTTACTTAATCAATGAATTAAGTAATAATGTAAAGGAATTTGTCAAAAATAAGAAATGAATTATAAAATCATGGTTTAAGTCAAATAGTTAAATGGGATTTGGCTTGATATGAGAATCCATATTGGATTTTGAATTATAACTCATATTTATCTTAAGATAAGAACGTTGTTGATCAAGGTTTGAGATGTAAATAAATACTCCAACTTGAATGACTTCATGATTATCTGAGGGTGATATTAGTTTATAATGGAAAAGAGGTTAAGAAAAACTTATTATTACCATATAAGAAATAATAACGCAGCGTTAATTGCAAGATTTGAGAATATATAATGAGATTTCCAAAGTAACAGAGATGGGAAGATTTAAGAATATATATAATAAATTTCCCGATGTAAAAGAAATTGAAAAGTGGAGTTTTTGGAATAAGTTTAATCTAAATGAATAATGGTTGATTATTGTTTTCAAATAATGAAGCAAAGGAGATTTAATAACATTATTTTACGAGTGATAAGAGGAATTGATTTCCCAATTATAGATAATGAAGAATAGGATAACAAATGTTTTGAAAATGATAGTAAGATAGAAAATTAGATATGATTATATAATATTTTCCTAAATATGGAAATATAATAGTTTCGAAATAATCTTATGTAAATAAGAATTGAAAAGTTATATTCATAATATTGAAGGTGTTAGAGGTTTAAAATAACCATCATAAATCGTTTTTAATTAAAGAGGCCAAGTAATGCCGAGTATTGAACCAGTGAACTAATTTATTTCTCATGATTATTTATTTTGTAGTTCAATAACCGACTATCAAATCTGACCTATACGATTGTTGATATCGAAAAATGGGGATCGAATTTATATTTGAAAAACAATTTCTAGCCAACAAATACATGGATGACTGAAGACCATTGATCTTCATGAGCAGAAGAACTACTTATCAAATTTCTCCGACTTATAACTAGAGTTATTGCATTTGTGATTCTGTGATAATTGAAAGCTTCGGATTGTAAGGACTACTCGCTACTGATCCTTGGGGTGATAACCTATATAGGATGTGGTAGGAGGGTACCTTCAGTTCATCCTGTTCTTGGATGAATTGTATGGACGAATGTCTGTCAAAGTATTTTATAAAAACCACGTACATTGATTTTTATAAATATACCAAGTCGGTGGCAAAGAAGGGAACTTCTTTTATACCCCGAATGTATTTGTGGACGTCAATTAGTGATTTAGTGAATCTGACGATGTGACATTCAAAGTGAATGGTGGCCAGAGGTTCTACACTAATAAAAAAAATTGTGACCTCAAGCCTCATCAACCGAGAAATGGTACAAAATCAGGTAAGTCGCATGGCTTTATGGGTCACACCCATCAAAAGGGTATATCTTTACCCAATCTGGAGAAATCAAATGCCTTTGGTTGTCCCTTTAATTTATTTGTATGCTATTGATTTGGTTGGCTGGCCCATAATCGTGATAATGATAAATTCGGTACTCTCAAGAGAAGTGAAGGACTGGTCATGTTTATCCTGGTTTGCAAGATGTTCTTGTTGAACCCCAATGTATTCATCTTTGGAGGTACATTGTCGGAAAGGTGGTTGCCCATACCTTGCCACATAAATCTATTATCCAATAAGAGCCCGCTGTTTTGATTGTATACTATGTATGTGGAGCATAAGATATAAGCGTTCTGCTAGATTGTTATTTATTTGTATTTAGACACTATTATAATATCAGAAGAGATATGATTTCAAAGATGTTTTGAGTTATTGTAAGGTAAAAACGATCTACGTTTATGTGTGGGTTGGTCTTATGATTATACTTCTCTTCCGAAAGGATTTTACTTATAAATCAAATTGGATGATACTTATAAACTTGGGGAGTTTTCTCACTCTGGTTCACCAGACTGATCCGGCATTTGTAGTGCTTGGGTTAGACCGGGTTTTACAGGTTCAGGTTATCAATTGCTGTGAAGAGACAAGATGGAAGAGTTCAGACATATAATATTATATAGTTACTATTCCTATGTGCGTTGTACATGAGGACTGGGTATTACAATTTATAATTGTCCAGATGTGTTGATGTACTCTGATGATTGTAAATATTTTTTTTACAAGCTCTCAATAAAGATTTATTTTTATATTATATTTTATTCCACTACGATGCGAGACTCTGATTCTGTGTTAGATCTTCTTCTTATTCTTCTATTCTTAACATTCTTTCTTATATTCTTCTCGCTCTTTAATTTATTTTAGTTAGCATCTGGGTTTCCAGTGCATTTTGGAGTAGACTTGGGTTGTTTGGTCAGCTCAAAAGGTACGGGAAATTTGGGTTGCTACATTTGGTGTCAGAGCATAAGCTTTAGTAATAACCTTGGCTCTGTGGTGTAACTCAATAGAGATAGGGATAGTAATACCCTAGATTGAGTTTGAGTGTATACATATGAGAACACGTATTTGTAAATTTTATATATAAATGTTTTGTATTGTGTTATTTGATCGGTTCAATTTTGATCTGACAATGCATACAATATTGTTTTGTAAAGAGGGTAAATGAAATAATTTTACCCAAAATATATTTTTGTATAGAAAATAAATAATTTTATCATATCATCGAGATATTTGTATGTTTGGTTGATTTGAGTAAAATTCAAATTGTATTATGAATTGGAATGGTTTAATGCAACCCAAAGAAATTTCACATATAGAGTTTGTGAATAAAAATAATAATATAAGATTCAATGAATCAGAATTTGGTTAGAACAATCAACTAGTTAATTGGATTTGAAATTAGAACTTAACTTGGTTAAGTGAAATTAAATTAAGAATGATATTGAAATTAAATGAAATAGATTAGGAATTTGGAAATTTAATGAATAAACTTTAAATAAAAATCAATCGGATATTAAACGATTGATGTTCAAATATGTTAAACCAACGTAAGTATTAATATTGAATGTAAATTCAGTTGGTTTGATTGAGTTGGTTGTGCATCGGTTATTGATTAATTGTTTGTTTATTGGATGATAGATGGGTTGAATAAATTTAATTAATAGTTTAATGGAATTGAATGAATTGTAAACTGAGAAATGACTTCTAGGGTTATAAATTGAAAGGGAATCACATATGAATTGAAACTGAATGATTTAACCTTGCATTTTACAAATGAATTGATGTTCATGTTTGATTTTGGGAACTGGTATAGTTAACTTGTTGATTAATGAAATATTATTTAAAAATTTCATGTAATGATTATTTACACGTTGAATTGAGTTAAGTAAAGGAGCCAGAAGGCTTTGAAGTTGATTTTGGTTGAATAAATCTCAATAAGTTAAGCAAGCATGCTCAATAGCGCCCGTATAGGGTACGCTTACGCGAAAATATAAAATTTGGGTTTTTGAATTTTGATTTCCGACCGTGTGGGTCGATGTATATACATTATTTATTCTGCGATATCGCGGAAGTCTCTCCAAACAGGGGAGACTCTACCGAAATTTTCCGAGAATCTAAGATGTTAGAAACTTTTCATATTTTTGAAATTTTTATTAAAGATATTGAATTGGTTTTTGATTTATAATAAATTGGACTTTTCAAAAGTGATTGGGTTTGTAACATTTTTTCTACCTTAGTAATTTCGGGGGCGAAATTCTTTTAAGGGGGGAATGTAACGACCCAAATTTTTCGGTCATTTAAAGTTGTATATTTAAACCTGTTTTAAATATTATATTTGTGATATTAATGGATTTTAATATTGAATTTGTTTATAAAACAAAGTTTGATGGTTAAATTTATATTTAATTTAAAACGAGGTCTTAATAGCACGGTAGTTCGTAATATTAAGCATTGAACTTTAATTGAATGCACTCGATCCGATATAAGTCAGATTTTTGTGAAACAAGAAACATTTGAATCTAGTTGATTATAATTTTCATATGAAAGAGAAAAATCGAGATTTAATGTTATATATTGTAAGTTATGTCCAAATCAAATTTTAAAATAGTCGCTATGGAATTCATGAATAAACGATAACATTTATTTAATAAAAATTAAGGGTTTACACATATATATATGTATATATATATATATATATATATATATATATATATTTGAATATCGTTTAACTCGAAATTGCAAATGTTGAGTTTGAAATTCATATTGGTCTATATTTGAAGCTATAAATGATACTCAATTTGGATGTTTATGATAATAATAATTTATTTGTATTTAATCGGTTTGTCGATTTAATTTGGATATTAAGGATAACCAATTATCTAACGAACTCGGTTTTCAATGAAATTTATTTTTTTAATCCGTAATGATTTATAATTGTAGTATTTCAATTTTCAAGTTACTTGGATTTATTTTGTGATGTATGCAATTAAATGCGTGTCGATTCACATATATGAGTTTCAAAGGAATTTTCACAAATTATCTTGGAATTCGACGAAACCTTTTTCATCATGTCCGAAATATTTAATTATGCTAGGGTACAAATTTTCATTTCAAATGGAGATCGTATGAAACGGTTTTTCTGAGAAGCTTATGAAGTAAGTTTGTAAACAATGAAATAATAATAAACACTCGTTATAAATAGCCCAACAGAAAACCCTCTTAAGCATTCAACATATTTTCGTGGACAACGTTAATTAGCTCCTCTGCATACTAAAATAACGACCGACAAACTCCATAGATTTCGATCAATTTCCTCTTATCCAGTCATTTATGCCAAAAACTTTCAACTACAAATTGCTTGAGCTCATCGAAGGGTTCAGAAATGACGACCATGATCGAATTTATAGTGTCGTGGTAGTGGGAATTCTACTTGGAAGCTACGATGGTTCGTGGCATATAGTTGGAGAATGGTGAAGTTTGAAGGGCCGATACTATTGTCGAAGGAGAAGCAGGGACCGACGCAACTCCCGGTATTGTTTGATCGGTCGACGATGGCGTAGAGGAGGGCATGGTTGTGGAAGTGTACTGCGTGATGGGTTCTGTGAAGCTGTTACGAGATGCAGGAGAAAGGGTCTGCACAATTACTTTGCAAAACAGAGTAATTACGTGTTTAACATATAATTAAGATAATAAATCCCTAATTTAAGCAACTCATTATATTATAAATTATTTAAACTGTTGTTTAATGTTAAACCTGGTTAGGATTTGGCAAAACATTGGGCAAGTTGAACAAAACTGCGAGAAGAGGACTATTCGGCGGCCTAGGTTATCAATTTAAAGTAATTAACTAAGATTTTTTTTGATTAAGGGTTAAGTATTAGTTTTTAACCATTAATTTATTATTTTAAACTTTGTGCAGCTGAACACCGAGTAGTGGAAGGGATCGACCCTAATTGAAAACAGTAGGAATGAATGCAAGAACCAAATCAACCGTATAATTCCTTTTTTTGGCAAAGCCAGCGGGGATTAATGGCCCCTATCATATATTTATATCATAAGAAGGTCTTACAACATAAAGCATTACATAATATTAGAATAATAAGGGTAGAAAAAGGGGGTAGATCATTTCCACTTGTTTTTGATAGAAATATCAAAATCAAAGGAAGACATGTTGATTTCATTGCCAATTCTTCTCATTGCTGCATAATAGACTTCCATCCTGCTTCTTCTATTTCGGTTGAAAACCCGAGCATTTCTCTCATTCCACACTCCACTTATGACCACTTTGAGCATGATTAGAAGCTCATAGGAGGTATTATTTTTCCATCTTGTTGCTTTATAGATGTTATGCCACTCCTCTTTGCTGTTTAAACTAGGCGCAGCAAAGCCTCCTTTGCTTTTTATTTTCCTCCAAACATAGTTGGAGAAAGGACAGTTAAAATATAGATGAATACCCTCCTCTTCTCCCATTGTACACAATATGCACCTGTCAGAGACATTTATTCCCCTTTGCTTCAGTTTTTTCATAGTGTTTAGGCCGTTATAGCATACTTTCCACATTACAAAGATCAGCTTTTCCGTATTTCTCTCATTCCATATCCTTTTATACCACGGACATCTGCTCATCGTCTCTTCTTCAATTAGCGCCGAGTACACAGACGCAATATTATGCTTCCCTTCATTCTCATTCCACACGTATTCATCTTCATTCGCATTCCTGTATTCCTTATTGTTGTATTTCCCTCATAACTCATTCACATGAACACTATGTGTGCTCTCAAGCCTTATCCTCCCATTTGTGATGCAGTTCCTTGCCTTCGCATTTATTGGAATTCCAGTACTCATTCTGTCATTGTAACTAATTACATCAGAAAGTATCTGTCCGTTGTCTATCCATGGGCTATTCCAAAAGCTTGCATTACTCCCCTCTGATATATTGATTTTTAACATAGCCTTTGTTTTTTCTCTAACCTTTATTATCATTTTCCATACCCAACTATGATGTGCTTTTGGCTTTACAGTCCAGATGTTGTCATCTTTCAAATTGTGTGTCATACACCATTCAACCCATATTGATTGCTTTTGAGTTACCAGGTTATCATAATGCTTTGATAACGCCGCCACATTCCATAGTTTGATGTCTTTTAATCCCAACCCACCCTTCTTTTTTGGTCTTTCTAGTTTTTTGTGCGCTATCGGAGTAAGCTTTGATGAGTGGACTGTACCAAACCATAAAAAGTTTCTCATCGCTGTTCTCATCATTGATAGGAGTTTGTTCGGCAGTAGTAGTGTTCTAGACCAATATACCGTCATGGAGAATATAACCGATTTAAGAATCACTAGCCTACCTGACTGTGTTAGATATCTATTTTCCCAACGCGCAAAGACAAGGGTTATCTTGTCATAGAGAGGCATGCATAGCGCTTTTGTAATTCTTTTTGTCGATGAAGGAATTCCTAATTATGTCATATCATTATCAATGGAAGACAACCCAGTTATGGAGAGGCAAACAGAGGAGTGATGAGGAGAAAGACCTGCCAATAGAATTTTCGATTTGGAGCAGTTCATTTTAAGGCCAGAGAAATTATGGAAAGATGACAGTGTTGAAATTATGGTCAGTAAGGATTTGTGGGAAGGTTTGGTGAATATGAGCAGGTCATCAGCGAACGCAAGGGAGGTTATCAATGGAGAATTGCATTTCAGGTGTAGGTGATAATTCTTTAGGTGGACTTGTCTTGTCAGCTCCGCAGATAGCGCTTCCATGACTATGATGAATAAATAGGCGGAGATAGGATCCCCTTGCCGTAGCCCATTGCACCCTTTAAAGTACCCAACAGAGTGAGCATTATAGACTAGAGTGTATCGAACAGTAGATATACATAAGTAGATCCAATTGATAAATAATTCCGGAAAATTCATTTTCTTCATTACGTTGATCAGAGCAGACCATCTAACGGAATCGAAAGCTTTCATTATATCCACTTTAAGCATCGCTCCAGGCGATATGTTCTTAGTATGGTAACCATTCAATAGTTCATGCGTTAGCATTACATTATCAAGTATACATCTATTTGGTAAGAAAGCCGCCTGGTTCGGAGAGATTATAGTTGGCAATACTTCTTTTAGTCTTCTAGCCAATATTCTAGAGATCGCTTTGTATATTACGTTGCAGCATGCTTGTAATGACCCGGGATTTCGACCAACTAATTTTAAATATTTAGAATGGATTTAAATATTTAGTTGATAATATAAATGAATTTTTATATTTATGTTATCGATTTAAATATCGATTTCGATTTAATATCGTATATATTAAATTATCAAAATAAGGAATCAACGAATAACTGAATTCGAAGTGAAAACTGATTTGAAAACAGTTCAGATAATCAATTCAAACTCCTGTTTGAATTAGAAGAATAATATTAATTTATTATCGAAGAATAAATTGTCTGGAATTAATTTAAATTAATATCTTCTCCAGACGATCGAATTGGACTTCGTGACCTATCCCAGTGTGTCCGGAATAGGGGTATTACCCTAGAATTGACAGTTGTTGGGTTCAGAAAGGAGTTCGAAATCAAGAGCTATTGAAAGTTTTAAGGATACAGTTTTAAATTTAAAACAAATTTAAAATAAAATAAATTGTGGACCAAAACACAACAACAAGGAGAAAAAAGGGGGCATGCTGTTCAAATAAAACACCGCAAATGGGAAATCACTGTGGCCCCTTTCCTTCCATCCGTTCTCCTTTAAAATCAATACCACTCTTTTCCCGTCCTTCACAAAATCAAAACCAAAATGAAGCCATCCTATTTATATAACATTTTCCCCTTTTTCAAATAAAGTAAAGGTCAGATGAAAAATATATATAAATCGAGTATATCGTTCAAGACGCAGAGTGTTTTCCTGGAACTCGCGACGGTCAAGAGAAGGGCTCGATTTCTGGTATCGCGAGGATGTAGGGGATCGAGTAGGAAGGGGGCGTCGATCGAGTGGGAAGGCGACGATGGAGTTTTTAGGGTTGCGATCGATTTGAGGCGCTGCAAACTCGTGACCTGGGAGAAGGCATCGACGGGTTCTAACATTAGTTGGTGTCGCGTTGATGTATTATTACGGGCATAGGAAGGTCGACGTGGAGGAGTGTGTTCCGAGAAGAACAGAGGGGTAATGACAAACTTGAAATCTGGTGTGCGACAGTATGATGGATGAGGAAGCTATTCTGTTGATTTGTGGGGATCGACAAATGTGTGAATGGAGTGTTTGTGAGTTGTTCGATGAATTACCGCAGTGAGGGGGATAGTATGTAGAGGCTGATTTCAACAAAATGGACCGACAATTGGGGTTGAGCTGATTTGTTTCAAGAAGAAGAGGAAATCCCGCAGTCAAGGCTTGACAGGTCACGGCAGTTCTAGGTATAAGGAGTGAAAGACGTAACAAGGATTAAGGATATATTTGCACGAGACGGTTACGCTGAATTCATGTTAATGACAACTTGGAAAATGGAATTAAATTGGGTGGTTCGGCAATTAAAGTCAAGGTGAGTAAAATCTCACTCCTTTAATTTATTTTAACATTTAAAATAAACTGTTTGTTGTTGGTGGATGCCTTTAAATATTTGTCATAACTGTTATAAAAATATATACTAGTTATTTAGGGTTGACTATTATATATATTGGGTTGATGATTGATTGGATTGTTCCCGCAGTCTCATTAGCGGATGCCCGCAGTTTCATTGCGGATGATTACCCTATACGCCCCACGCTATGATTAGTGGATGACCTTTATACCGCGATATCCTGCCTTGAAGCAGGATAGGTATTACTATGTTGACTAACGTCTGTGGATGCAGGAAAACAGGTTGGAGGAATCCAACTGGATTCCTCAAAAATATAATGTCTGTTTGTTGTTTGTTTGATTTCATATATATTCATATATGATGTGTTAAAAATCAAATGATTGAAAATTGGTTGATTTGATTGTTTAAAATATCCCTGGGGCTTGAATATTGATTTATAAAAAATATCGAAAAGGGTATTTGAGATTTGAAAAGGGAATTCTATTTTATAAATAGAATTTGAATTTTTAATGAGCTAGGAAAAATATTAACTTGTTTGAATATATAAAACAAGTATGGAATTTATAAACTCTGTTTATAAATGAAAAGGTGGGATTTGAACCGAATTTATAAACTTTGTTTATAAATGAAAATATGGGATTTGAATTGAAGTTATAAACGTTGTTTATAAATAATTAGAGAATTCAAATGGACTTTAAACTATAGAATTTGAATATGGAATTCAAATGGACTTTAAACTACAGAATTTGAATATGGAATTCAAATGGACTTTAAATTATAGAATTTGAATATGGAATTCAAATGGACTTTAAACTATAGAATTTGAATATGGAATTCAAATGGACTTTAAATTATAGAATTTGAATATGGAATTCAAATGGACTTTAAACTATAGAATTTGAATATAGAATTCAAATGTACTTTAAACTATAGAATTTGAAAATAGAATTCAAATGAAGTTTAAACAAAAAGAATTCAAATAGAACTGAATTCGAATTTGAATAAGAAGTCGATAAGGGAACGAGAGTATGAGTATAATTAGAATTTGTTAATATGCAGTTAAAATATATTTGAACATGTCATATTCAAATATGAAGGTGAAATAGACTGAAAAGTTAAGTAACAGATTTAATTAACAAATTGAGTTAAAACGATTGGTATAGTTAAAATAGATTGGACATGTATAAATATACAGGAGACAGGTTTGGAATAAAGTGTTAGAAGTGAAATAAATAGAACGCCCGACAAAAAGGTACGTATTTAATTCATATATGAGATTTCATGCGCCGTATCGGCAAGCCGCTTTGCTTTTTCTTTTTGAGATGAGAAGGACCGGGAAATCTATTTGAAATTTCCCGATGCTCCCGGTACAAAGGAGGTTATGGCGAATTTTTCCGGGAATTTAAGGAGATAGAATATTTTTAAGATAATTTGATAGTTAGAAATTAACATATCAAAATATATAGAAGTCGATAAGGAAACGAACTTAGAAATAGAATAGTATAATTAAAAAGGGAAGTATAAGAATAAAATCTCGTAGGAATAGAAAGACAAAGTGTATACGTGTTTAAAGGTGAACAATCAGTTGTATGGTATTGATTATTCGAGTAAGTAGTCTTGTTTGTTTTGACGTTAAATGTTATTCAGTCAAGGTCTGAGAGGTAATTATACCCCATCTTGGTTGATTTCATGATATACCGATAAGTAGCAAGATTCAGGCTCGAAGATCAATGTGGAATAAGAATTAGTTAAATACTGTATTTGGGTTGTCGTAACGATGTTTTACACAACATCTATTTTAACCTAAATATGTGCAAAGCTTGGAAATAGAATAATGAATGTTTCCTAAGTATAGAAATAAACGAGTCGGAAAAGAGATAAGTAATTGGAGTATTTTCCAATTATAAATAAAAGATATTTTCTAAAAGTTTAGAAAATAAAGGAAGGCGATATATGGAAATGTTTTCCAAAGAACGTATAAGGCCAATATGGTTATTGAAAATATTTGGTTAACAAATATTGATAAGAAATAGAGAAGAGATTTAATTAATGGAATATTAATTAAAGGCTCAGTGATTGTTGGATGTTTGGATGAACACTTGTTTTATTCGATAGTTAAATCATCGACTATCGAAACACTTGTTTTTATTCGATAGTTAAATCACAGACTATCGAAGTTTTGACCATCGTTGTCAATATGGAGAGACCGGTTGGATTATTATCCGAAGAACCACTCCGTATTGGCAGTAGTATGCGAATCAGATTATATAAAGATAAATGAAGACGGAGTAGAGTGCATGGACTTTTTCTATTAATAGAAATGGTGCCTTCGGTTCATCCTGTTCCTGGGTGACTTGTACGGATGAATGTCTGACAGAGTATGTCTAGAAAGGTCACGGACATTGACTTCTTCAACCGTACCAAGAGTGGAAGCGGAGAAGGAAACTTCTTTTAGCTAACACGTAATGTACTATTGAGGACGTCAATCGGTGATTTGTTGGATTTGACGAGGTGGCATTCGAAGTGAATCTGGTGTGATGATAAAGCGTAGCTTCTAGCCTCATCAACCGGTAAATGACAGAAATCGAGCAGGCAGCATGGCTATGTAGGTCGCACCTATTAGGGTGTATAATCGCCTGATGTAAAGTTTCATTTACATCTAAAAATCTATTGTCGATGCTGTCCCATTCGGGAAACGGTTGCTGATCCAAATCGTTGGTGATATACATTCGATACACTCAAGCGAAATGAGTGGTCGGTCATGTATGGCTGAGTGGCAAGATGTTCTTGTTGAACTCGGTGTATTCTCCTCTAGAGATATACCAGCGGAAGGTGGTTCCATACCTTGTCATAGTTGGAAAATCAATTACCCAATACGTGCTTGCGGTTTATGATTGTATATTATATATGTGGAACGTGAGATGCAAACGTTCCACTAGATTGTTATCTATTTGATTTAGACATTATTATAGTATCAAAGAGTTTTGATATAAAGATAAGTCAAGTGTTTGGATTCTCATAAGGGAAAAACCCGTTCAGTGTTATACGGTGTGGTCTTATGAGATATCATTTAGTTTTCTGAAACTGTTTTAAACTGTTTACTTATACCAGTCCCATGACTGACCCGGAGTTTATTTTTTTTGTTCTACCTAAACTCTTGGGTGCCTAAATTTGTACGGGCAGTCAAGTAGTTCAGGATTTTTTAGATATATCTAAAGGAGCTTGGAGCAGGAGGCTTCAGCATTATCTAGTTATAGTGGTTCCGTTGTGTTGTAAGTGTTGTACTCTGATAAGTGTATGTTATACAGTTAAGATTTTGTATTTCAAAGGTATGATATATTATATTTTGTTCCGCTGCGATGTGAGATTCTATGTTGTTATTTCTGTTCTTCTTCTACCTATTTCTTCTAAAAAAAAATGTTTCGTATTTTCGTGATATTTGGGTTGGACGTATGATGTATATAGTCAACTCTGATGTTGTGGAAATCTGGGTCATTACAGTTGGTATCAGAGCTTAGGTTGAGCGAATACCTAGGCTTGTTGGAATGTGCTCATTAGAGATAGGATCAGTAGTATCCTAGAATGAGTTGAGTGTATATATATATGAGAGAGCGTATTTGTTATTTGATATAAAAACTGTTTTATATTGTGTTGACTAGTCTGTTGAGTGGATTATGAATTTGGGTCGAATCGTGGGATGCCACGATGTCGATAGGAGTTTATAAACACTTGAACAGAAGATTGTACACGATATTGTTTTCAAATAGTTAAGTTGATTGTTAGGATTATAATCAAATTAGATTATAAAACAGAAATAGATGTATAACCAATTGAATTTGTATATGAAATCAAATATACAAATGTGATAAATTGAAATTGAATTCCAACAAGAATTCAGAATTTAAAATCCTGGGAGTTTGGAAAATATTTTTCTAAATGGAGTTTGAAAGAAATATAGTACTGAACTCATTCAGTATCTGGGAAATAATTCTGATAATGGTCGCAACATCATCAGTGTTCATTTTCGAGTTTCTAAGTGATGAATTGCTGCCTTAGAAAATTTTTGATGGAAAATTTGTTTGAAAAGAAACAAGTTGTTGGAAAATTCAAATGTTTTGAATTTGGGATAGATATAAATATATGTATATATTTATATTACTTCAAAGGAATTTTGAAATGGGAATTGGAATATAGATTTCAAATAGAAGTAAAATAAAGAAATTTGAATATATATATAATTCAAATAGAAGTGAAATAGAATTTGAATTCAAAGGAATTCAAATGAGTTTGAATAAAGAAAATTCAAATAGAAATTATATATGGAAAATTGAAATGGAATTTGAATTCAATGGAATTCAAATGGATTTGAATAAAGAAAAGTCAAATAGAGATTTGAATATTAGAATTCAAATGGAATTTGGTTAAATAGAATTTCAAAGAGAATATAAAGTGGAGGATGAATATTAGAATTCAAAGAAAATAAAAGGAGTTTAAATAGAATTTGAATTCAAAGTGAAATTAAATAGAATTTGAATTCAAAGGAGTTAAATAGAATTTAAATTCAAAGGATTTCAAATAGGAATTTGAATAAGGAATTTAAATAGAAATTGACTAAAGGATTTCAAATGGAATTTGAATAAGAAATTCAAATAGAATTTGAAGATAAGAAATTCAAAAAGAAATTTAAGATAAGGAATTGAAATAGAATTTGAATAGAAGGAAATTCAAATATAGAGTTTGAATAAAGAAATTCAATGGAATTTGAATATTGTAAGTATATAGGATTTGAATATTAGAAGTGAAATAGATCGGGAATATTGTGAAATGGATTGGATATATATTAAAAATATATAAGAATGGAGTTGAAATTATTATAAGCAAAGTTAAAACGTTTATATTTATAAATATAATTAAAACGAGCTCGCCGTAGCGCGGCAGTTCGTAAATTGGCGATTCGAACTTCAATTTAGTATACAGAACTCAATTGAAGTCGGAATTCTTTGAAACAAGAATCGTCGGGACCGGTTGAACAATAGATTTCTAATGAAAGAGAAAAATCTGGATTTCGTCATATAGATTTTTAGTTATGTCAAAATCAAATTTTTAGAAAAGCAGCGCCAGAACCATTATAAAACCATAACGGTTTAATTAAATAAACAGAAGGATTTTGAGGAAATATAATCCGAATTTGACATTAGAAAAATGCAGACTGGAGATATAAAATAAATATGAACTCCAGTGAAGTAAGTGAAATGATTTTTAAGACAAAAATCATATTTTTAAATGGTTAAATAGGATTAACTAAATTGGAAAATAATTAGTTAAAGGAAATTTGAATCGAAATTGGGTTTTTGGATAAGTAAAAGAGATTGAGAATATATATTCGAAATCGAATATATAACTCGAGTTGAAAATATAATTAGATTAGTTTATAATTAAGTTGACATATATTTGAACAAGTTATATTCAAATAAAAAGAATGAAATAGGCAAAACGGTTAATTAACAACTAGTTAATGGGAATTTGAATGATTGAAATTAAATTTAGCTTAAGTAAGTTAAATGGATCAAAATGAATAAATTGAGAAAAATCAATGTGAATGAAATATGAATTGGGTGTGAATAAAGGAAATATATTTGTAACACAAATACGAAGGAAGTTATGTGCAAACAAATAGAAGGAGAAATATTTGTAAAAACATTTACAAATAGAATTTAGAAGGGAATATTTGTAAAACACTTACAAATAGATTCAATGGAAATATTTATTTATAGTAAATAAATAGAATGTTATAGATGAGATATTTATTTGTTAAATAAATAGAATTTAATCAAAGGAATATTTAAAAGATGAATAGAAAATGGAAATCTGTTTTTAACCGATAAATAGAAAAGATTAATTTATAAATAACAGTTTATAAATTAAATTAAATATTTATCATTCGATAAATGGAATATATAAGTCTGAACTTATATAGAGAAGAGATATTGGTTTTTAACACCGATAGTTTTAAATAGAAGGGGTACACAACACTTATCTAAGTGAAGTAACGTTATTAAAGAGAACATTTATAAAGTGAAGAACAGTTACTAAAAGTAAATCTTTATAATTGAATAAACGTTATCCAATAGGAGTTATTCGAACAGGAGAAGTCGAATAGAGTTAGAATAAATCGATTAGAGTAAGAATTAACCAGTTAGAGTTAATCAGTTAGGGTTAATCCGTAGAGTTAATTGAATATTAGTTATTCAATTTGAATTTATCGAATATTTGTTATTCAAATTAAGAGTTAACCAGATAGAGTTAATTGAACATAGTTAATCGAATTAGGATTTAATTGAATGTTAGTTATTCAATTAAAGTTGATCGAATATAGTTATTGAGATAGAGTTAGCCAAACATAGTTACTCAGGATAAGTTGTCATTTCGTACGACTGCTAGCGTAATTCGCAGGGCTGCAGATAGCCTAGGGCGGTCGGATGTTTCCTGGGGGAATCAGGCGTAACCATTGTGATCGCTGTGATCTAGAGTCAAGCGAATGGAGTATCGAATATATTAGTTATTCGAATAGAGTTAAAGGAGTTATCAAATATAGTTTATTCAAAATGAGTTATCGATTATTTGTTAATCGAAATGAGTTATCGATTATAGTTTAATCAAAAAGAGTTATCGATTAGTTTAATCGAAGTGAGTTATAGAATATTGGTTATTCGAAGGAGTTATCGAATTTAGTTATTCGATGGAGTTAATTGATAAGAGTAAATCGAATAGAGATTACCGAATATAGTTTATTCGAAGAAAGGTTTTCGAATCTAGTTATTCGAAAGAGAGATTATCGATTATAGTTATTCGAAGGGAGGAGTTATCGAATAGGGATGTATTCGAAAGAGAGACGTAGGGAAGTATGAAATGTTGAGTATCAACATAAATAAGATTTTGAAAAGTTAATGGGTTTGTAGCACTTTTTCTACCATAGCAATTTCGAGGACGAAATTATTTTTAAGTGGGAAAGATTGTAATGACCCGGGATTTCGACCAACTAATTTTAAATATTTAGAATGGATTTAAATATTTAGTTGATAATATAAATGAATTTTTATATTTATGTTATTGATTTAAATATCGATTTCGATTTAATATCGTATATATTAAATTATCAAAATAAGGAATCAGCGAATAACTGAATTCGAAGTGAAAACTGATTTGAAAACAGTTCAGATAATCAATTCAAACTCCTGTTTGAATTAGAAGAATAATATTAATTTATTATCGAAGAATAAATTGTCTGGAATTAATTTAAATTAATATCTTCTCCAGACGATCGAATTGGACTTCGTGACCTATCCCAGTGTGTCCGGAATAGGGGTATTACCCTAGAATTGACAGTTGTTGGGTTCAGAAAGGAGTTCGAAATCAAGAGCTATTGAAAGTTTTAAGGATACAGTTTTAAATTTAAAACAAATTTAAAATAAAATAAATTGTGGACCAAAACACAACAACAAGGAGAAAAAAGGGGGCATGCTGTTCAAATAAAAAACCGCAAATGGGAAATCACTGTGGCCCCTTTCCTTCCATCCGTTCTCCTTTAAAATCAATACCACTCTTTTCCCGTTCTTCACAAAATCAAAACCAAAATGAAGCAATCCTATTTATATAACATTTCCCCCTTTTTCAAATAAAGTAAAGGTCAGATGAAAAATATATATAAATCAAGTATATCGTTCAAGACGCGGAGTGTTTTCCTGGAACTCGCGACGATCAAGAGATGGGCTCGATCTCTGGTATCGCGAGGATGTAGGGGATCGAGTAGGAAGGGGGCGTCGATCGAGTGGGAAGGCGACGATGGAGTTTTTAGGGTTGCGATCGATTTAGGGTTCGATCGATTTGAGGCGCTGCAAACTCGTGACCTGGGAGAAGGCATCGACGGGTTCTGACATTAGTTGGTGTCGCGTTGATGTATTAGTACGGGCATAGGAAGGTCGACGTGGAGGAGTGTGTTCCGAGAAGAACAGAGGGGTAATGACAAACTTGAAATCTGGTGTGCGACAGTATGATGGATGAGGAAGCTGTTCTGTTGATTTGTGGGGATCGACAAATGTGTGAATGGAGTGTTTGTGAGCTGTTCGATGAATTACCGCAGTGAGGGGGATAGTATGTAGAGGCCGATTTCAACAAAATGGACCGACAATTGGGGTTGAGCTGATTTGTTTCAAGAAGAAGAGGAAATGCCGCAGTCAAGGCTTGACAGGTCACGACAGTTCTAGGTATAAGGAGTGAAAGACGTAACAAGGATTAAGGATATATTTGCACAAGACGGTTACGCTGAATTCATGTTAATGACAACTTGGAAAATGGAATTAAATTGGGTGGTTCGGCAATTAAAGTCAAGGTGAGTAAAATCTCACTCCTTTAATTTATTTTAACATTTAAAATAAACTGTTTGTTGTTGGTGGATGCCTTTAAATATTTGTCATAACTGTTATAAAAATATATACTAGTTATTTAGGGTTGACTATTATATATATTGGGTTGATGATTGATTGGATTGTTCACGGAGTCTCATTAGCGGATGCCCGCAGTTTCATAGCGGATGATTACCATATACGCCCCACTCTATGATTAGTGGATGACCTTCATACCGCGATATCCTTCCTTGAAGCAGGATAGGTATTACTATGTTGACTAACGTCTGTGGATGCAGGAAAACAGGTTGGAGGAATCCAACTGGATTCCTCAAAAATATATTATCTGTTTGTTGTTTGTTTGATTTCATATATATTCATATATGATGTGTTAAAAATCAAATGATTGAAAATTGGTTGATTTGATTGTTTAAAATATCCCTGGGGCTTGAATATTGATTTATAAAAAATATCGAAAAGGGTATTTGAGATTTGAAAAGGGAATTCTATTTTATAAATAGAATTTGAATTTTTAATGAGCTAGGAAAAATATTAACTTGTTTGAATATATAAAACAAGTATGGAATTTATAAACTCTGTTTATAAATGAAAAGGTGGGATTTGAACCGAATTTATAAACTTTGTTTATAAATGAAAATATGGGATTTGAATTGAAGTTATAAACATTGTTTATAAATAATAAGAGAATTCAAATGGACTTTAAACTATAGAATTTGAATATGGAATTCAAATGGACTTTAAACTATAGAATTTGAATATGGAATTCAAATGGACTTTAAATTATAGAATTTGAATATGGAATTCAAATGGACTTTAAACTATAGAATTTGAATATGGAATTCAAATGGACTTTAAACTATAGAATTTGAATATGGAATTCAAATGGACTTTAAACTATAGAATTTGAATATGGAATTCAAATGGACTTTAAACTATAGAATTTGAATATAGAATTCAAATGAAGTTTAAATAAAAAGAATTCAAATAGAACTGGATTCGAATTTGAATAAGAAGTCGATCAGGGAACGAGAGTATGAGTATAATTAGAATTTGTTAATATGCAGTTAAAATATATTTGAACATGTCATGTTCAAATATGAAGGTGAAATAGACTGAAAAGTTAAGTAACAGATTTAATTAACAAATTGAGTTAAAACGATTGGTATAGTTAAAATAGATTGGACATGTACAAATATACAGGAGACAGGTTTGGAATAAAGTGTTAGAAGTGAAATAAATAGAATGCCCGACAAAAAGGTACGTATTTAATTCATATATGAGATTTTATGCACCGTATCGGCAAGCCGATTGGCTTTTTCTTTTTCTTTTTGAGATGAGAAGGACCGGGAAAGCTATTTGAAATTTCCCGATGCTCCCGGTACAAAGGAGGTTATGGCGAATTTTTCCGGGAATTTAAGGAGATAGAATATTTTAAAGATAATTTGATAGTTAGAAATTAACATATCAAAATATATAGAAGTCGATAAGGAAACGAACTTAGAAATAGAATAGTATAATTAAAAAGGGAAGTATAAGAATAAAATCTCGTAGGAATAGAAAGAGAAAGTGCATACGTGTTTAAAGGTGAATAATCAGTTGTATGGTATTGATTATTCGAGTAAGTAGTCTTGTCTGTTTTGACGTTAAATGTTATTCAGTTAAGGTCTGAGAGGTAATTATACCCCAACTTGGTTGATTTCATGATATACCGATAAGTAGCAAGATTCAGGCTCGAAGATCAATGTGGAATAAGAATTAGTTAAATACTGTATTTGGGTTGTCGTAACGATGTTTTACACATCTGTTTTAACCCAACTATGTGCAAAGCTTGGAAATAGAATAATGAACGTTTCCTAAGTATAGAAATAAACGAGTCGGAAAAGAGATAAGTAATTGGAGTATTTTCCAATTATAAATAAAAGATATTTTCTAAAAGTTTATAAAATAAAGGAAGGCGATATATGGAAATGTTTTCCAAAGAACGTATAAGGCCAATATGGTTATTGAAAATATTTGGTTAACAAATATTGATAAGAAATAGAGAAGAGATTTAATTAATGGAATATTAATTAAAGGCTCAGTGATTGTTGGATGTTTGGATGAACACTTGTTTTATTCGATAGTTAAATCATCGACAATCGAAACACTTGTTTTTATTCGATAGTTAAATCACAGACTATCGAAGTTTTGACCATCGTTGTCAATATGGAGAGACCGGTTGGATTATTATCCGAAGAACCACTCCGTATTGGCAGTAGCGTGCGAATCAGATTATATAAAGATAAATGAAGACGGAGTAGAGTGCAAGGACTTTTTCTATTAATAGAAATGGTGCCTTCGGTTCATCATGTTCTTGGGTGACTTGTATGGATGAATGTCTGACAGAGTATGTCCAGAAAGGTCACGTACATTGACTTCTTCAACCGTACCAAGAGTGGAAGCGGAGAAGGAAACTTCTTTTAGCTAACACGTAATGTACTGTTGAGGACGTCAATCGGTGATTTGATGGATTTGACGAGGTGGCATTCGAAGTGAATCTGGTGTGATGATAAAGCGTAGCTTCTAGCCTCATCAACCGGTAAATGACAGAAATCGGGCAGGCAGCATGGCTATGTAGGTCGCACCTATTAGGGTGTATAATCGCCTGATTTAGAGTTTCATTTACATCTAAAAATCTACTGTCGATGCTGTCCCATTCGGGAAACGGTTGCTGATCCCAATCGTTGGTGGTATACATTCGATACACTCAAGCGAAATGAGTGGTCGGTCATGTGTGGTTGAGTTGCAAGATGTTCTTGTTGAACTCGGTGTATTCTCCTCTAGAGATATACCAGTGGAAGGTGGTTCCATACCTTGTCATAGTTGGAAAATCAATTACCCAATACGTGCTTGCGGTTTATGATTGTATATTATATATATGGAACGTGAGATGCAAACGTTCCACTAGATTGTTATCTACTTGATTTAGATATTATTATAGTATCAAAGAGTTTTGATATAAAGATAAGTCAAGTGTTTGGATTCTCATAAGGGAAAAACCTGTTCCGTGTTATACGGCGTGGTCTTATGAGATATCATTTAGTTTTCTGAAACTGTTTTAAACTGTTTACTCATACCAGTCCCATGACTGACCCGGAGTTTATTTTGTTTTGTTCTACCTAAACTCTTGGGTGCCTAAATTTGTACGGGCAGTCAAGTAGTTCAGGATTTTTCAAATATATCTAAAGGATCTTGGAGCAGGAGGCTTCAGCGTTATCTAGTTATAGTGGTTCCGTTGTGTTGTAAGTGTTGTACTCTGATAAGAATATGTTATACAGTTAAGATTTTGTATTTCAAAGATATGATATATTATATTTTGTTCCGCTGCGATGTGAGATTCTGTGTTGTTATTTCTGTTCTTCTTCTACCTCTTTCTTCTAAAAAAAATGTTTCGTATTTTCGTGATATTTGGGTTGGACGTATGATGTATATAGTCAACTCTGATGTTGCGGAAATCTGGGTCATTACAATGCTATAGGCCTGTATTGAGTTACTTCTTCCGGGTTGCTGATTTTAGGAACTAAGGCTAGGTTTGTTGAGTTTATTGAGCTGAGTATTTTGCTAGACAAGAAAAAACTATGAACAGCTCGAAGCACAATAGGAGAGATGATCAGCCAACATTGTATGAAAAACATCACAGTGAACCCATCCGGACCTGGCGAAGCAGCCTTTCTCATCGTAAATATTGAGTCTTTGATGTCATCATCAGTAACTAGCCTCAATATTACATCTTGCTGGTCATTCGATAGGGAAGGTAATACAACATTTTCAAGGAAGGACGTGTCTGAATCAGGAGGATCCTTTCCAAGTAATTCAGAATAGTATTCCAGAAAAGCATTATCAATGGAAGAGGGTTCAGTTTGTGTAATGCCACTTATGTCCTTAACTTGATGGATGTAGTCTTTTGCTTGCTTTATCTTCAACGAAGCATGGAATTCCTTTGTATTTCTGTCTCCCTTAATAGCCCATTTCTGTTTGTTTCTCTGAGAGGCCATGCAAGCTTCGGATTTGAGGGCTTCTTCAAGTTGTTGAATTTTGTCTTTTTCCTTCTGATAGTCTTCAGGATCAGCGTTTGGTTGTAAAGTCCGCATCTGTATCAGCTTCAAGTCATTTGTAAGAGAGTCCGAGATTTTGTTTCCATTTCCGTATATCTCTGCAGACCACTTTTTAAGCGCTTCTTTTGTATTTTTTAGTTTCCTTTGCAAGTTGAGCATCGGATTTCCATATGTATGAATTGACCATGCTTCCCGAACAACCAGCATAAAGGTAGAATTTGGTGTCCAAACATCAAAAAATTTGAAATTCACCTGTTTTTTAATAGATGCTGAGCCGACTGAGAGGATCAAGGGGCACTGGTCAGATAAGAGGGGCATGGTGATGTTAACTTTGATGGTTGGCCATAAGTTTAGAGTAACAAGGTTCATTAAAGCATGGTCAATTTTAGTTAATGTTCTAGGGCCATCAAGACTTTTGTTTGACCATGTGAATTCACTTCCAATAGAGGGAACTTCAATCAATTCAGCATTAAGCATGGCATTATGCAGAGGAGAAAAATCAGCTACAGTTAGCGGAATGCCACCATGTTTATGATCAGGCTTGTAGCAGCAGTTGAAATCTCCAATCACCATCCATGGATGGGTATTTTGTCTGAAGTGAGGTAGGTAATCTAGTAAACTTTGCCGCTCATTAGATATATTGCTAGCATAAACAAATGTCATGTACAAGGACATTTTCGAAGGGATATGGTGAACTTCAGCATGGATAAATTGGCGGTGAATGATTATTGGGGTGAGGATAAATACTGAAGGATCATATATTACCATCAGACGACCGTAAGGAGCAGGGTCATGGTTGGTTACAAAGAACCAGGAAGGGTTAATATACAAAGAGGCTTTGGAAGAGAGAAGGGGGTTTAATTTGGTTTCAAAAATGGATAAGTGGGAAAGGTTATGGTCATGAATTAGATTCTTTATTTGGTCTTGCTTCATTGGTTTGTGCGCTCCCCTTATGTTCCATGCTGCGATGTTACTCTGCATCATTAAACAACGGAATTTTAGAGAAACTTCTAGTTCTTCTTGGAGAAGATGGTGGAGATATCCCAGGGATAGTTGAGTTTGTTGCATCCGTCTCCCAGTCCGAGCCAAGGGGAGACAAGTTAAGAGGTTCCGGGATGCACTTGCTTCTTTTCTTTTTGCCCTTTTTTTTATTTTTAACTGGCATGAGACCAGGTTCGATCGCTATATTTGACTTTAAATATTTGTCTCTGGAAAGAGCAGTTGGAACACTATCCTTGGGATTGCTGGATTTGGAGGGTTTGGAAGTGGTTTTGGATGAGGTGGCAATATCAGACATGGCAGTAGGTTTGGGCTGGACATCTGCATTGTAATTTGGCTTGGTACTTATCAAGGAGGCCAATGGGTTTGTATATAAGGGTTTGGTTAGGTAGGTTGAAGAGGATTGTAAGCCTGTCGATGGGTAGGAGATGAGTGGGACAGTGGGGTTTATGCAAGGAATTTGGTTATGGTTGGTATCAGTAGTAGTTGCACTACATTTATTAGCCTTCATTTTGCCATGCAAATCAACAGTTTTGCATGCAACTTCTTCCCCATTCTCTTCTTTATTTCCTTTTGTTATCTTTTTTTCTTGTTTTCTTGCTTTCCTAGTTGTCTTCCCTTCTCCAAATGTTTATTTGTACTGCCTTCATCTTTTTTTGTGCTTGTCACCGATATTCTATTCTTTGCTCCTCTATTTTCAGTTTCAATTCTTCCATCCTCCTCTGTTTTTTCATTTCCTTCAACTACCCCTGCTTCATTTGCACTAAGAAATTCCATTTCTTCCTCTCTGTCTCTTTGGCCACTTCGTTGTTCATCGTTTGTGTCATCACCATTGTCATAGTCTTCAGGAGTGTTTAATACATTAAAACTATTGTGTTGCACACTCTCACTTGTGTTCCCATTAATCCTTTTCATTGCATTTACATTTGTTTTATCTGCCTCTTGCGCTAATCACTTTTTATAAACGTGCTCCCTTTCGCTTTGTCATTTGTTGTTACCTCTCCTTCTATTTATTTCCACCCTTTGCCATGCATTTGTTTGTTGAACTTCCTTCTGTTGTTTTTGAACAACCACCTCAGCTTCCTTCCCTTTTGTTACTTTCGTTTCATCAATTGGACTTCCTTTTCTTTTTAATTCTTCCTCTTTAGCTTTCTTACACACTGCTGTCTTGTGGCCAAAAACTTTGCAGTGCGTACATATGTCAGGTTGCCATAAGTACACAGCATATATTAACTGCGTCGTTCCATCCGGGTTTAGGACTTCAAAGGACCTATCCAATTCAATCTGCGGCGTAATTTCAATCAGGCATTTTGCATCATTTATCCTTGCTAGTGATTCAGTCGCGCTGTCAAGACATATTTGCTTCCCAATTCTATTTGCAATCCAGTTGATCCCCAGATGCGACCATAAATAAATTGGGATATTTGTAAATTTAACCCATGCTGGCACTGCTTTTATTGAGCCACTTACATTGCTTATCGATGGATTCCATTGCATTGTTATAAATATCTTATTTCTCATTATTATCAGATCTCCCCTAATCACCTTTTCTTTGTCATCGTCATTATCAAATTCAAATAGAAAAACTGACCCATCTGATTTGACTTTAAAGTTTCCCTTCAGATTCCATCTCCATTTCAGCGTCTCAATTACTAAAGTATATGACAAAGGTTGATCTAGGAAAAACCCAATGACATAATTCTTCCATACTTCTGTTCCCGCTTCAACAATTTCAGAAGAAGGCACCATCTTTCCATCTTGGTAGTGGATTTCATACTGAACAGGCTTGTACTGGCCCGCGTTGCGAGGTAGGTGCTGAAAGAGGCGTTTGCCAGTCCAAGCTTGTTCAGTGGTTGTATCTGTTGGGGTAACAGCAGAAACTAAGGGTTTTGGGAGGATGGGATGGTTGGTCGGTATTGGGAGAGGCAGCGGGTTAGCGGAGCTTGTATGGGTGTTTGGGTCAGGGTCTGGGGGACGTTTAGGAGGAGGTTGGGTTAGATTGACGTTGGGCAGCGCTTTGTCAGAGGAAAGAGAAGAGGTCTGGGTTTGATGGGATTGGGCGGGAGGGATGTTCGGCTCAGCTGCCATTAAACAATTGAGGTCTGATTTTCTAAATTTTGGGGGCACGAAGACTATGTCTACCATGCCCTTTGGTTAATGCCAGTTTTATAGTGGCTGTGCACTATGTCTCCGTATTGTAGCCGCCGGGGATCGAACCTGTGCCACTGCAAATACATGCAGCAACTCATGGTGTTCGTAAACCGCTGGACCACTAGACTTTGACGTCAATCGTATAATTCCTAAAGTGAAACAATTAGTATCTTAATTAATATTTAACCACGGAGATTAAATTAACTATTTATATCTAAATCGTGAACAGATATGGGTGAGCCAGGTTTCAAAATGAATCGTGTTAGTGCGTGTTGGTTATTTGTCGTAAACGAGGACAAGCAGAGAAGGAACACAAAGTCGAAGAGAGCAGTTATCAGACTTATTAAAAGTAATTAAGTAAACAAATGTTTATTTAAAATTTTTATTTATTTTAAATATAAACTGTATGTTATATATAATTTTTGCATATGATATCAGGTTTGAACCAAACAAGCTTTATTGGAACTATATTGTCGAGATGTACATTTTGGAGTCAATCTAGGTAGACCTGGATTCATTTGAGGATTTTGATTAAATTAAACACTAGTTTAATTTAATTAACTGAATCGCTTAGTGATAAACGGGAAACAATGTGAGTATAACTGTAACGACCCGTATTCTACGCATCATAGGATCATAGAATATTTATTTCTTTCCCATGTGAAGTCGTATGGTCGTGTAACTTTGGGAAACATCCATTAGAATCATTTCCCATGTTCATGATTTTTGTCGATTTTTAAATGACCATTTTGCCCCTCGTTGGTACTGTTTTGGCCATAACTTTTGATTGGAAAGGAATTTTGACTAGAAACCACTTCCATTGGATTGGTTTGATGGTTTACCTTTTCGTAGAGTGGTCATAATAGCCAAACGGACTTACCGTTTGGGAGATATGGCTGAAATAATGTTTGGAGGATGAAAAACTGCTTAACCGGGCCAAATCGGGTGATTAGTGAGTAGGCCCATAACCCATTTCGGGATTAGGGTTATGGGAAGGCTGAAATGAGATGGAGAATCATTCCATTTCAGTTTTCTAGCCTCCACTTATCACCAAGGAACCCTAAAAATGGCCTCCAACTTCTAAATCACCTCCAAATCACCTTTTGGTCAAGGATTTGGCTTAGCAACCCCTAATCAAGGAAGATCTACACCAAAGCGACATTGGAGCAGCTGTTTAGCATTGGGATTCACATCAAATCAGAGATTTATTTCAGATCTTAGTTTATTTGTGGCTAAGGTGAGTGGTTTGCTTAGTTTTGCACTAATTATGGCTAATTAGGGGTGATTAGTGTTAATTAGCGAATTTAAACGTGATAAATTTCTGGAAAAGTGTTTATAAAATTCGGCATGATGTTTTAAACCTTTGATATGAATTTGGGTTAATTTGGTTAAGTTTTGCTAATCTTATCATAAGTTTCACCTAAACATGCTTAGGGGAAAATAAGGGGTTTTGGCTATGTTTGATCCATTTTAACCCATCATATTGTTGTTTTGATGTTTGTGGTTGACTATATATGTTTCTATGACTGTATGGTATGCTTTGTGACTGATTAGAATAGTTGGAATGGTCGAAAACACCGTCGAGGGGCGTAAACAACTCGCTGGACAAAGTGCAGGAGTTCGGATCGGATGGGGATTGAGGGTCGATCGGATCGCCCTATGGGATCGTGGGACATCACCACGAGTCAAATCATCTCCTCCGAGCCGAACCATCTGCGCAAGGTCCACGAACATCAACCGTGAACTACTACCCGATCCAATCCACTTGTGCTTCGTGTCATGATCCGACTAGAGGAAAGCAGCATCCACGATCCGATGCACTACGAGACGCCGATCCGAACCGGGGGAGCCACGAGCTGGAGGAGCGTGATCCGACCCGTATGGGGTATTCCGATCCGAACTGAGGAGAGGAGAACGATCCGAACCAAAGAGAAAGAGGACCGCGATGACGATCCGAATCGTGGCGTGCTGAAGAGCAGATCCGATCCAAATGGGGTGTGGAAGGCCGAACCGAACCGATGAAGACCGATAACCCGAGATGCAAAGGTAGTCCAAATGAAGGGTATTGACTCAGGATCCAGATAGGAACCAATAGTGGACTTCAAGAGTTGGACTTTGCTGCGGGACGTGTGCTAATGAGTTGTCGACGTTCATAACTTCGATTCACCACTAAAAATTGGATGATGGGCTACTTATCAGTGCAGTAGGGTCATTATGACCTGAAGGGCAAGGTGATGGTAGCAAGACTACGTTATCAGTGCAGTAGGGTCATTATGACCTGAGGGGCAAGGTGATGTGTAGTAAGACTATGAGCCAGCGCAGATGGGGTGAACAACTCCATGGGGCAAGTGGACATAGTAAGGATTGGTAAGGCTATGGGCCAGTGCAGATGGGGTGAATAACTCCATAGGGCAAGTGGACATAGTGAGGAATTAGTGGCTACGTTATCAGTGCAGTGAAGCCATTTATGACTTCATGGGGGCAGAGTGATCGTAGCAAGGTATGTTGGGTGATCGAAGTGGTGAATATCGTATGCTTTACGCACTGAGTGAGAGATGTGAGGATGGATGCTATGTTTGATTGTTTGCCATCACTATAACATGCACACCTCCCCCACCTCCGTATCTTTATACAATTTGATATGGTACCTTAGAGTATTGTACAGTATGTAGTGCTAACTCTTTGGTTGTAGGTCCAGGTTCAGGTATGTTTTAGTCTACCTGTTATTGTTCACTTTAGATGCTTATCGCTCATACAGGCATTATGTCTGACCTAAAGTTTTATGTCTCCTCTTATTACTCTGGGTGCTCACACGAGCAGACTAGAGACAGGTTAGCTGGTGGTGCGCGAGTAGCTGATTCGGAGGCGGGCAGGAGGCTTCCACGTATGATATATATATATACACACATTCTCCCTGTGTCGTTGGTGGTCGCTACTTGGGGATTAGTAGTGTGCCTCCTTTATCTTACTTTTGCTTTGAGACAGTTTGAAAAGTTGTAATAGGCTGTATTTTGGATTTCCGCTTCTATGATGTTTAGTTCTGGTTTTCAGCTTATGCACTGTCTCACCTGTTTTATGTCAAGTATGTTATTATTATATTTTATTCTATGCGCTGTGAGACATTCTACAGGTTCCTTGTATGTTCATTTCCTTCTTCCCTTTTTCCTTCTGACGACCCGATGCGTGCTAACTGGACATGTATACAGCGCACTTTTGGAGTAAATGTCGGTTTGTGCGGGGTGGGCCGTCACACTTGGTATCAGAGCTCTAGGATGCGTAGTTAACCTAGGGAAAGACACCAGGGAGAGATAGTACGTATATGAGAGCGCATATTTGTAATTACTTTGGTTTTCAAAAGCTATGTATATATACTATTGGTAGTATAAATGAAGTCGCACTGCACTAGCACCACTATGGGGTCGTTAATCGTTTCCCTTTTTCAGATTGACGATGAGCCGAGATACGAGGGGTGCTGGTAGAGGGAACAACCATGGGGATGCCGCTGACATGAGGGAGATGTTTACTAACCTCATGAGAGACATTCTTAGAGAAGTGCAAGGGGCAGTTCCCAATCCCGGAGTTGGTGTTGGCCCAGTAGTGCAGGCGCCTAGGGTCGATTTCACCAAGTTGTGCAAGGATTACACTAATCTTGGTGGGAAGCCGTTCCACGGGACGGAGTCGGCCACAGATGTTCAAGATTGGATGGATAGCTGTGATCGTATCTTCGATGACTTGGGTCTCGAGGATGCGATGAAGAGAAGGCTAGCGTCTCATCAACTGCAAGGGCGAGCGATGAATTGGTGGAATGCTATTAGAACAGCTACTCCAGAAGATCAGGTTACTTGGGATCAGTTCAAGGCTCGCTTTAGCGAGAAGTTTATTCCAGCTGCCTAGAAGTCAGTGTTGTTTAAGAGGTTCCTGGAACTCAAGCAGAACGGAAGGGCTGTTTCTGATTATATTGCTGAGTTCGACAATTTGTCAAAGTATGGACTGTCTCTTATTGACACTCCTGAGAAGAAGAATGAGAAGTTTATTACTGGTTTGGATGGATACTTGGGGGAAAGGCTTATCAATCACATCGATGAGGCTTTTGAATCGATTGTGGGGAAAGCTTTGAGATCAGAGAGTCTTTACCCTAAGTCAAAGATCGAGGCTGCTTCTGCAGAAGGGCCAAAGCCGCAAGCAGGCGGTGGAGGCAAGAATAACTCTCAGAATAAGAGGAAGCAGGACCAATCAAAAGGTGGCCAGAAAAAGAGCAAGAAAGATGTTGAGTGCTTCAGCTGTGGTAAGAAGGGCCATTATGCTAAAGACTGTCGGGCCAAGCCAGCGGAAAGGAAGTGCTACAACTGTGGTCAAGTGGGACATCATAAGGATAAGTGTCTGCAACCTCTTAAGGAGAAGCAGATTGTGAAAGCATATGTGTAACACCCCGCCTCCGCTAGGGTCACTCGCAAAGGAATGCACTAGCTTTAGAGGGGCATTATTGGTAAACATGCACAGAAATATCACAAGACAGAACATATAAAATAGCGGAAGTAAAATCAAACTTTCATAACATGAATAAATAAGGTCTAAAGCCTTTTACATCAGAGTACATCAAAACCTGTCTTGCAATAGTAAAGAAGCATAAAGACATTTTCATAAATTATTCCCCAAGTAAAAACAGTAAAGTAGCCATTAGCCAAGAAAAGTCCAAGCCATCCATGATGACCTTCAAGCAGAAGAAGTCCGAACTAAACAACAGTATTTCCTCCCTGTAACCTAAGGGGGGGGGGGAACGGAAGAAAAGAGGCGAAACAAAACGGGTCAGTCAAAAAGACTGAGTAAGCCCTATCTACTATTAGCATAAAAACTAGTAAAGTTAACTGACATGAGAAACTGAGATGAACATAAGCACGATAACAAGATAGATAAGCTAAATCAAAATAACAGGATGAACTACTGAACTCAGATAAACTAAGGTGTCATGATAAATTACGATGTCAAGATAAAACAAGGTATCACATCGTCAGGTTTCTATCAAGTATAAAATCCCCAAGATATCTGTCACATATAACGCCCCGTGATATCTATCCTGTAATTTAGTTCTGCACCTACCGTACTAGTATCCCCACCATGTCATGTGTTAACCAAGAATGACCCTCACTCAAAAGTCATGTAATGGTCCATGTCAACCTAATATATCGCATATATAGGTTACTCAACTTGTATGTTTTATTCCATGTAAATGTTCAGTCCCTTGCCGTAGACCATACGGGCTTTCCCATGAGATTCTATATTAATTTAACATAGTTCCATGATCCTTAAGATCGGTTTGGACTGTTACCCTAAACCTAGCTAGGGTCTTCCAACATGAATTATTGTTTGTACAACTAGGACTTATGCTACCTAGGGCTGCTAGGGATTATGCTTACCTATTGCACGTTTTCGTATCTCGGTTTGGGTTCAACCACCTAGGGCCACTAGGGATTACGCTAACCGCCAACCGCGCCCTTTTTCCCACGCATTCATCGTGAATCGCTTTTCCATAACTGTATGCACATGTATCACATCGTGCCATTCGAGTCCTGCCATAGGGCAAATCAAGAAATACAGAACTCGGTCGGGAGCTTTCGATTTATCTGCCGATGCAGATGCTAAGGTCTGTTTTTCTTATACGTGGCTATGGTCCCACGAGACCACTCCCTCAACTAGTGAAAGACAAGACAGGATAAATCCTGTATGAGAACACAACACTGGCCAACCCACATCCAAGCCTTACCGCAACCATAATTAGATAGCAATTATGGTCTTTTGGGTATTCTCTGCCTTTCCGTACGTACACGCTTGACCAAAGATGGTAGGTAGCCTGACGAAATGCTATCTAGGGTACGACCGTGTATCGTCGACTATCCCCTATCCATCCCCGTCTTTAGGTCGCTCGTATAGCAACCAGGTTCTTCTAACGCAGACCTTAACCTCTCATGAGCCTAGTATAATCACCTGGCAGCTCATAGAGGGATACCAAGAAAATCCTCACGTTCCCCGAAGCCGCTGCTTCGTTACCCAGTTCGCTGGAGCCTTTATCTAAATAAGATACTTGCTCCTACTCGTATACTTAAACGATGACCTACCGTATCAGGTTACTCATCTATCTATGAACTGGTCTAAATTTCCTTGACTAAGAATCATTACTTAGTTATTCTTCAACTAAGGTTTACCACTTAGCATTGTTCCCGTTATCCTTGTTAACTACGGTTATCCACCTAATCCTCAGAACTAGGGTTTACATAATGGATTAAGTGTCACTTAAGTTCATGACTTAACCCGTCTACAAATCCTGTCAAAATTGGCTAAGTATCCAAGTTCAAGGCTTAACCCTACAAACCATGCTCAAGTTGGTTAAGTATATTAAGCAATTCACGACTTAACCTCGTCCAATTATCATTCTAGATTGGTTAAGTATATATTAACTTGACCCTATCAATTTACTTAGTCAAATCGGTCAAGTGTATTCAAGCGATTCGTGACTTAGCCTTATCATGTTTTCACGTTATATTGGTGAAGTATTGGTTAAATTAACCACAATAAATTAACGAGTTAGATTGGATAAGTATAGGTCACTTAACCACATCAATTCATCATGTTTAGATTAGTTAAGTGTTTAACTTAACCCCATTAAACTACCAAGTGGGATTAATTAAGTCTAGGCTAACTTAACCCCATCCGATTTCCATGTTTAGACTAGTTGAGTCTAATCTTAACCCCATTCGTTAACCGTATTTTTCGGTTAAGCGTCATTAAGAAAACTTACTTAACCTTACCAAGTTATCGCGTTGGATTGATTAAGTGTTGGTTAACTTAACCCCATCCACTAGTCATATAAAAATGGTTAAGTGTCATTAGGCAAATCAAGTTACTTAACCTACCCAACCTTGTCATGTTTTGTTAAGTATCATTAGCCTAATCAAATTACTTAACCCATTTGTCCATGTCATATTTGGTTAAGAGTCATAAATCAAATTAACTTAACCCTATCATGTGGCATTAATTACTTAATGCACCTTCACCTCTCACATTAGACTTTGTTGTGGTTACTAGTTAAGCCGGTCGGTTCCGGGTAGCTTTACACCACAACTTGGTCTAACCTCGAGTTCAAGCACAATATGACCAACTTCTCACATTGGGTCCTATTGTTTGCAACTACTAGTTAGGCCGGTCGGTTCCGGGTAGTTTTACGTTGCAAACTCAACCCAACCTCGAGTTGTCCACACTTATATTATCTAAGTGTCATGTCCATCATGTTTCCCAAAACATGTTACAAGTTTTCAAGCATTTGGGTAGACCTAACTTAATAGGTAAATTCCCAAAGGGTAGACCAAACTTAATAGGTAAATTCCCAAGCTTATGTTTTTATGCATACTTACATGTCAACTTCCATGTTATATTTCAAGTCATGTTTTCAAGTTGTATTTTCATGTCATTAGAAATTACCCATAACATAACCCAACGCTTTTAAACTCGCATATACGTTCGCGACAACGTAATGGATTAAAAGAAGAGACTTGGCAAAGGCATGACAAAAATGGATATTAAGCCACAAGTTAATCATGGTGGCAAATGAGGCACAAATGTGTTCATTAACTTGCATGTTACATTCTTAAGCCTCAAAACAAGCATAAACCCAAACTTGGCACATAAGCGAATCATGGTGACAAAAGATATGGAATGATGACCAGTAACTCGCATATATCATCATATAAGGGTTATGACTTCATATGCAAGTTGACATAAAGGTTATGAGGGTTCTCATGTTGCCTAATGCAACATTTCAACATAAAGGTTGTAGCTTTTAGCTCACAAGATCAAGATAATGACTTCATAAACTTGCATGACATGATAGCATGTATCATACTCAATGATCAAACCCAAACTTGCAACATGAACATTTAACTTCATAGTTAATATCTAAGAGTAGGGAAAGGGCTTACATTGCTATGAAGGCACAAAAGATATGACAAAGCCCTTATGCAATCAAATAGACCCAAAATGCAAGCTCTAACATAAAAACCCTTGAGCCAAAATGATCAAAACCCTTGCTTTATGATGCAAAGATAGAAACTTGACTTGAATGCAAGCTAATGACACTCATACAAGCTTGAAAACACTTGTATGCATGGAAAATCTCTCATAGAAACCATTTAGAAATTTTATGAAGAGAGTGGAGGCCATGAGAGGTAAAATTTTGCCATAGTTTAGTTGCATGAATGAATAATGAGGATTTAGGATAGGTTAGGGTCTTATTTATAGATTAGGCAAGTGTTTTAGGCTATAGGATTAAACCTAGATTCAATCCAAGCCATCAAAGCTTGTCTTGGGGAAGAAGTCAAGTGTAGGAATCATCTAGGGCCTTTAGATTAAAGATGAACCATGAGAACCATCCAAATGCAAAATCTGCATTTGAGCGAATCGGCCCACGGGTTGACAGCCAAACACCCTGGATTAACCCCTAGTCGACCCAGCGGGCTTGGGTCGACCTCAAAAATCGGCCGGTTCGGTTATTCCCCTCTCCCAATTCGCTGTTTTGAACATTTTTGCATATTTATTTAATTTTCAATTATATATATATATATATCAATATATATATATTTCTCTGCGCAACCCATTTCACTTAATTAAGTACACTTTAATTTGGGAATTTTTCGTGAAACTTCGCGAGGCCATATCTTGGTCATACAGACTCCGATTTTCGAAAACTCAGACTCTATTTCGCGTATTTTTCCGAGATGAACGCAATGGAATAGCCCGTTTTGCTTGATTCAGATTTTACAGTTTAATTCTGCCTCCATTTATGTTATAACAGGTTATTGAAAATACGGGTTGTTACGTTCTCCCCACCTTTTAGGATTTCGTCCCCGAAATCTCCAAGTTAGGAAGAACATATCCTACCATCCATCATCCATCTACTCAAAACATCATCCACAAGCAACCATTGTCCTTAGATGATTTCTAATGCTGTATGAATATATGCAAAACGTGTGTGTACATGTTCCTTAGCTAATGCTAATGATCAGGCCTGAATAATCTTTCTAATGCAAAATATGTATAGTGCCATGAATCCAACATGTATGCAAATAGTCCTAGTCATATAGATACTATATGCGTGCACAATCATTCATTCATATGCAACAACCGCATGATAATACATTCGATTTCATCCATAAACAAGTATAAATACTCGTGCATATGCAATATGAAATGTGACCGAGTCGAGCTAGTATCTAATGTGTATTCAGTGGTATGTACAAAATAAAAAAGATACCTATTTTATTATGTTTTACTTTTTACCAATGTGTCCAATTCAATCATGAAACTGTGCTGGAAAATAATGTATGAATAATAAACCATAAAAAATTTGCAACATGTGCGTAGAATTTGTAATTAGTATAAATAAATGGTAACAACTTGCAGCTATTCATGAACCAGCATATACAATAACAGCATTTACAGCAGAATGGTGGTTTCGGAGGATGGAAGAACAAAAAAAGCATTAGTAATCCCACTAACCCAGCGGTAAATGAAAGAAAAAAAAACACTAAATGGGATCAGTTTCCATTTTTTTTCAACCATAAATGGTAAATTGAAATACCATTTAATCTATAAATGGTTTTCAGTTTACCCTGAAAACCATTTACGGATCCTCACTCAAAAAAAAAGTGTGGAAAGTTCTTACTTCTCCTCCTTCCCCACGCTCGAATTTACATTGTTGTGGCACGAGTGAAGGAGAAAAAATGGGAACATTCTATTTTCTTTTATATAATTATAACTTAGTGTAGGTGCATGTGTTAGTGGGTTCCATGCGTATGAGCCTCTGTTATGTGTCAGTTAGCCATGTATGCAAACCTTCGGTCTGCTTTGTACTATGCGCCAATGCTTTATGTAACAAAGATTTCACATTACACCGCAAATGTCAAAATACTTTTCAACAATAATATTTCATTAATCCATTGTTTATAATTAATGATCAAATTATTTCATTGTATGTTACTTTGGCTACTGTTTCAATGTATATTTCATTAAGCTATAATTTCCATAATCAGTTACTGCTAACATGTCTACTATAATTTGCTGTAACTCACCTATTTAACTTTCCTTTCATTTACGATGTAGCTGTAAAAATTTCCTGCTCCATGTGCGAAGCACGGGTACACACTTGTGAAATTTAAAATTTGAGATATGTTTAACTAGATGTAATGAAGAAATAACGTTCGTAATCTATCTATTACATTTAAGACTTCGTATATACATTAGATAGGCGTATATTGAAACTTTTCACGTACTAGATTGTCGAATCTCGACATTCAGTAAAATACTCACAATTCTTATAATAAGCTACATTTTAAAATAATTACACTTTAAAACATTCATTTCTACTTCAGTATTATTCAACTTATATTAATTTGCCAAATCATTTTATTATTATCTAAACATTTTCAAACACTTATCTGAACAGTTTTAAGTATTCCTCAATTTTCAATTGGAATCATATAGTCATCCCAGTTTCAAAACTCGAAAATATATACTGATGGTGTTGTGGAACTTAGTGAAAACACAACATAGTATGATGTTATATGCTTGTATAATGTAAGATGAAAAAATGTGGAGATACAAAAAGAAGAAAATTTTCTTGGACATCGCAAGTAGTGAAGCATCCCTATAGCCCCTTTAATTTCCATCATGATTCCATTTCTCTCTCTTCCCACAAACTTATTTAATTATAAACAAGTGGCTCACGCTAAGGTGAAAGGATGTTATAAAATATGGGTGACCACGAACTCTTATATATATATATATATATATATAAGTTGATGAAGAAAGATGGATCAAAATGTTATCCTATGATTTCCATTTAATAAGGTCAAAATGATAATTGATGGTTTTTAGGAGTCCATTGAAAATGAATTGCCTTTGTACGTAAAAGCTAGCTAAATCTGTTCTTTGATCAGTGGGTGTGGAGGGACATTAAAAGAATCATTCAGCTTGAAAGACCAGTATAGAGGGTCAACATCAATGAAGTTTGTGAGTCCACGTTTTAATAGGAAAAAGGAAAATGTATGGTGTTAGTAAAATATGGAAGTGGTGATTACTTTGGTTATTGATGTCACAGTTAGTGATGCAGGGTTGTGGTGCACATGATGTGTTTGGGTTGATAGTTTTGATGGCTGTATCAGCTGATATTTAGCAGTTCTTTGAATTTTTCGGATTTGACGATCTGCGTCTGTTGCATTTGAAACTTTGAAGTACATTGGAATGTTTTCCAAAGGTGCTTTGAATGATTTTAGTGATTGTAACGCCCCACCTCAGTACTCGCATTAGCCAAGGTCATTGCAAGCAATGATGTCAATTAACCCGAAGAATAAGGCTAACATGTCGGATTATGTGGTATTAGTTTTTAAATTTCATGACGAAATCCAACATATCTAATTCAAGTTCAAATCCACTATACGGTGGCTGTATATAATTCGGAATCAATATAAAATACATAACAATGTATCAGAGTCAGACATAGATATCCACATTGTAACACCCCATAATTTTAAAATATGACATAAGGGATAATTAAAAAATAATTAATTTTTAAAGGAAGAATTGAGAGAAATGGGTTACGCCATTGCGTTTTTCTTGAAATTCTGCTTGAGGTAGAGTCCGAGTTTGCGTAAAACAGATATAGTATGAAGGAGTTATGGACAATAGAAGTTGGGCAGAACAATCAAGAAATGGGCTAGAATAATTGGCGCATTTTTGAAGTGCGCTAGAACAAAATTGCACTGGCGCACCTGGGAAGTGGGCCCAAACCGAGCCAGATCTGCAGAATTCTGGAGAGTTCCATAATGACGTGTCTTTTTGGGATTGGCTGGATGACGTATTTTTCTGGTCGGGATGGTTCATATGGTTCCTAATCTAATCTAAGGTCCTAATTCACCTAATACACCTATAAATAAACACCTTAACCGAACCCTAATCTCATGGTTATCATCCATGGTGCCTCCATGATGCTCTAATCTAAACTAGCCTTTTTCTCCACCAAAACAAATCAGAATAGGAGTATTCCAATTAGAAGATCAGATCTACAAACCAAAGTAGAGATTATTCAAGATCAGAATTGCTATAACAACACCTAATTCTCTTTTCTAAGAATCCCATCCTGTGAGTCTATGTTACTTTCACATAAAATTAAATTAAAAAGTATTTGTGATAGGATTGTAAATTGGATCTGATGTATACACCTGTAAATTAGATGAATCATATCAAGTTTTGTAATTTGTTATTCTTCAGATTCATACCTAATTGCTATTATCATATGCCTATCTGATCTATTTTGTCGTTATTGATTTCACATGCCTATTTGTATGTTATGCCAATTTTGATGTTTTGATTCCCTCCCCTTCTCCTTTCCCTTTTTCCTTTTTGATATTAATCTACTGCGAGCCTAAGCAAATTGCGTTGAGATTTACGTACGAATAATTTTGGAACGATTGGGAAAAGTTTGGGAAATATGGAATGAAATGAGATTATTGGCACAAATTGTTGATTAATATGGAAATTGGTTTGGGCATAATTGAGTATAACTTGTATATATGAGATTTGGCATAACTTGTAGATATGGGATTATAGGCATAATTTGGATTAGAATTATAAACATAATTTAGATTGAAAATTATGGGTGACTGGAATATATTATAATCCAAGATTTGATATTGGGGCTTGAATTAAGAAAGTAATTATAAATGCCTAAGACACGAGGTTAGATTCGGATTGCGGTATAAGCCTGCCCGTAACCGCCTGGAATACCCAACAACCGCAAAATGGCAAGATAACGTGAGAGGTCAAAGGCAGAAATTAGATGCGTAATAATGCAAAGACACGAGGTTAGATTCAGATTGCGGTATAAGACTGCTCGGAACCTCCCGGCATATCCAGCAACACAAAACGACAATGTAATGTGGGAGGTCTTGCAAGATTACGGTTATAATGAATTAATCAACACTTACCCAAGATAAGACATGTGATTAGACATGGGGATAATAAAAGGTTAAGTTGGTAACATGGGTAGCATGTGAAACATAATTAAAGCACTTAACCAAGATGAGACATATGATTAGACATGGGAATAAAGAGGGGTTAAGTGGGAATTCCTAGTGGGGACCAAGCTTAGGAGGGAAGCTTGTGTCAAATGTGGACCCTTTTCAATCAGTAACCCATTTTAGTATCTATATGAGCTCGAACTAGGTCGAGGACAGGGACACGCCTACTGGGGTTGATTGTAAGAGGTCAATAAAGGGTTAGCGATGGCAGTGCAAGTCCAACGGAGTCATGTGTGTGCGTGGGTCCGGGCTGGTAGGTTAGATGTTGTTGCATCATATAGGTATAAGCTGTGCATTTCAGTAGTATCGGGTTGCAATCTTGGGGAGTCATATACCCTATTGTGGGACCAACACAGGTATCTACGAAGTTAGTGAGCCAATCGAATGGGAAGGGTAGTGGGTCCAACTAGTGGTGGTAGGAGCAAGTGGGGACACCTAAGAGAGCAGCTAGGAGTACACGAAGCTACCATTATTATGATTAGTAGGGATGGATCATCTCTTAATATGTAACTAGTATGTTGGTACGGTGCAGAGCATATCTTACAGTGGTTAGGAGCGAAGTCGATGTTCTATCTTACTTACCTTGTTTACCTTATCACATCTGCTTATGTTACAGTCATCTCTTATATCCAATTTATGTCCTTATCCTGTTACTTTACTGATTATATTGTTAAAGTCAATAGACTCGCTAGACTTATGTCTTACCCTTTTTTGTTTTGCCTCTTTTCTTTCTCCCCCCAGGTCCTCAGGGTGGGATTAGTGAAGCTTGACTTGGATCTCTTTCTTCTTGAAGTGCTTTGAAGTGTTGAAAGTAATGCTCAGCTTTATTTCTTTTCATTATGGCTATTTGGAGTGGGATTATGGTTTTGCTTTTATGTACTATGATAATAATATTGTTCAAGATGGATATTTGTGTACTTCGCTTTAGTATGAAGTTTTGATGTTGTAACCAAACATTTTTTGCTTTTCCACTGCAATGAATAAATTTTGAATTTTTAAGTACCATTTTATATATCTGTCTTATGATGTTCTGTTATATACTCTTATAACGCTCCATGAAAGTTAATGCATTCCCTTAGTGACTGACATTAACGGACGTGGGGTGTTACACGTGGTATCAGTGTTGAATGTTACCAGAACATATACAAGCTTTTGAAAACTGTTTTCAAAAACATGCTTTAAAGAAGGTATTTTCCAGAGAAATGTTTATTATGAAAAACATAATTCCCAAAAGCCATATATCTTTCTTTCGATTCTCTATTTTTAATCTCTTCCTTTTTTCTTTCAGCATGTCTAGGGAACCCGATATACCCGAGGGCGTACAGATACCAGGCTGGTTCAGAAGGTATCTAGAGGCGAGGGCCATTTCCGCAGGCCCAACACACGTTCCTCCTCCCTCAGCTGCAGCTGCTCCTCCTCCTTCTCCTCCTCCTCCCCGTGTAGATGCTTTTTCTAAGATATGCAAAGACTTCTGTGCGATGGGTGGAAACCCGTTTTATGGAACTGGGACGTTTGTTGAGGCTCGGAATTGGCTTAAAGAAGTGGAGGACTTGTTTGGTATCTTTCAGATAGACGATGGAAGGAAGGTTCAACTAGCTGCTTGGTTGATGAAGGATGAAGCTTCCTTTTAGTGGGAAGTAACTAATGGAGGACGTGCAGCATATACGTGGATGGATTTTAGACAAAGGTTCAAGTTGAAATTTCTTTCACAAGCGGAGGAGAGTTTATACATGGAGAGGTTCTTGGCTTTGAAACAAGGGAGTTTGTCTGTGAAGGAGTACGTTAACAAGTTTAACCAATTAGGAAGATTTGGGATGGAATTAGTTAATACACCACATAAAAAAGGCCTTGAGATTTGCCAAGAGTCTGAATGAACCATTACACGGGTTTGTTATGTCCCACATTCCTATGGGGGCTACTTTCGAGAATCTTGTTACTATGGCGTTGATACATGAAGAGGAGAAAGGTGCTAATAAAGCATAGGATAAGAAAGGGGATCCAAAAAAGGCACAACAACAACAAAAGAAGGGTGATATTTTATGGTGGAAGGCAGTTGAAGGTCCATGAGAGGAATTACCCTACATAAGACTTAGAGTTAGCTGCCATAGTTTTTGCGCTTAAATCTTGGCGCCATTATTTGCTTGGTGAGAGGTTTGAGTTGTATACAGACCATAAGTCACTAAAACACTTGTTCTCTCAAAAAGATCTAAACTTAAGGCAACAGAGGTGGATGGAGTTCTTAGCATCCTACGATTTTAAGATTGCATGTACCCTTGGTAAGGGTAACGTTGTAGCTGACGCCTTGAGTAGAAAGAAGTTGACTTTGAGTCCTTTGTTTGTCGAGCGACAGAGTTGTAGTATGTTTATACCTTTGGCTTTAGACCATCTATCGATTATGTACCCGGTTTGTTAGCACCATTAGAGGTGCGACCTATGCTTTTGGGACAATAGGTGCGACACAGCGAGATGACCCACAACTGATAGAGACAGTAGACAAGCTCATAAGAGGGGAGTCTTCGAGCCATCTTAGTAGATATACTATAGATGACAAAGGTTAGTTGCGTAGGGATAGGAGACTTTGCGTATCACGAGACAAGAGTTTGAGAAGGAAAATCCTTGAAGATGAACATTGTTCTAAGATGACCATACATCCCGGTGGTGACAAGATGTATAAGGACACAAAGCGAGTTTTCTTTTGGGACGGAATGAAGAAGGAAGTGGCTGAGTTCATTTCTGGATGCTTAGTGTGCCAGCAATTTAAGGCTGAGCAAAAGAAACCTAGTGGTTTGCTTTACCCTTTAGAGGTTCCACAATGGAAATAGGAAAATGTTTCCATGGATTTCATCGATGGGTTGCTGAGGTCAAGGAAGTGTAATACGGGAATTTGGGTAGTAGTAGATAGACTTACCGAGAGCGCCCATTTCATTCTCGTTATGAGTAAAAGAACAGCGGCATGGTTAGCATTTGTTTATCTCCGAGAGATAGTTCGTCTACATGGAATACCTTCTAGCATTGTGAGCGATCGAGATCCCATTTTCACTAGTGAGTTTTGGAAGAGCTTGCAAGAGGCAGTAGGAATGTAATTGTGTTTGAGCACCGCTTATCACCCTCAGATGGACGACCAAACAGAAAGAGTGATTCAGATTCTAGAAGATCATTTGACGTTATGCATCTTGGACTTTGGAGGGACATGGGAGGAACACCTTCCATTAGTAGAGTTTGCCTACAACAACAACTATCAGACTAGTATTGGCATGACACCTTTTGAAGCTCTATATGGATGACCTTGCCAATCACCAACTTGTTGGTGGGAATCTACGGATATGGTTTTGCTTGGGCCCGAGATGGTTAGGGAAACTTGGAGAAGATAGACTTGATTCGAAGACGCATGAAGACGACACAAGACCGACAAAAGTCATACGCTAATAAGATGAACCGATCTTGAGTTCGATGTTAGAGACACAGTTTTTATTAAAGTATCACCATTGAGGAATGTAGTTCTTTTTGGATCTGTAGGGAAATTGGCACCAAGGTTCGTAGGGCGATTCCGCATTACAAAAATAATAGGACAGATGGCCTACAGAGTGAAGTTGTCTGAGAAGCTTAATGGTGTTCATGACGTATTTCACGTGTCCCATTTGAGGAAGTGTTTAAACGATACCTCAGAAGTAGTACAGCCGAGCATGCTTAGAGAAGTGGAAGTAGAGCGAGATGCCACGATCAGACGAGTTCCCACATGCATCCTTGGATCGGAGGTCAAGAAATTACGCAACCGAGAGGTCAAGTTGGTTAAAGTCCAATGGGGAGATGATCAAGGAAAGGCGACTTGGGAAACTGAAGACAAGATACGTGCATCGTACCCTTTCCTTTTTGAGGGTATGTTCTTAACTTCTCCTTTTTCTACCGCTTTGTTTATACTTATTCTATCATTTAGTGTATCCTCTCGATTATATCTTCGAACTTTAGGTAGAAATCCTATGGTTGTAAACATGTGTTTGAGACATGTTATGTTTAGTGGATGCAAGTGAATGTAAGTGTTTGCTAGTGGTTGCTCGTGGATGCATTTACACACACATTAGGCACTAGATCGACTCAATCACTTTCATATTGCATATGGGTGAGTGTGCATATTTAAATTAATGGATGTATATTGAATGTGTTATCATATGGATGTTTCATTTGGATGAATGGTCGTGCACTCATATAGAAATGATATATATCATTAGGATTCTTTTGCATACATAATGGACGCATGACACTATCACGTTTTGCATTAAGGAGGTCGACTGAATCAGTAGACTGCCCGATTTTGCATTAGGATAAGGACATATACACACACTTTGCATATGTTCATGAAAGCATTAGAAATCTTTTAAGGACAATGGAGCCCGTGATTGATGGATGATGGATGGTAGGACATACATTCCTTTTAGCTTCGAGATTTCGGGGACGAAATCCTTTAAGTAGGGGGGAATGTAAAACCCCATAATTTTAAAACATGACATAAGGGATAATTAAATAATAATTAATTTTTAAAAGAAGAATTAACTGAAATGGGTTATGTCATTGCGTTCATCTCGGAATTCTGCTTGAGATAGGGTTTGAGTTTGCATAAAACGGATACAATATGAAGGAGTTATGGACGATAGAAGTTGGGCAGAACAATCAGAAAATTGGCCCAGATAATTGTTGCACTTATGAAGTGCGCCAGAACATAATTGCACTGGAGCACCTGGGAAGTGCGCCCTAGCCGAGCCAGATCTGCAGAATTCTGGAGAGTTCCATGACGACGTGTCTTTCTGGGATTGGCTGGATGACGTGTTTTTTTTGTCTGGATGGTTCAAATGGTTCCTAATCTAATCTAAAGGTCCTAATTCACCTAATACACCTATAAATAAACACCTTAACTGAACCATAATCTCGTGGTTATCATCCATGGCGCCTCCATGCTTCTCTAATCTAAACTAGCCTTTTTTCTCCACCAAAACAAATCAGAATAGGAGTATTCCAATTAGAAGATCAGATCTAAAAACCAAAGTAGAGATTATTCAAGATCAGAATTGCTACAACAACACCTAATTCTCTTTTCTAAGAATCCCATTTTGTGAGTCTATGTTACTTTCACACAAAATTAAATTAAAAAGTAATTGTGATAGGATTGTAAATTGGATCTGATATATATACCTGTAAATAAGATGAATCATATCAAGTTTTGTAATTTGTTATCCTTCAGATTCATACCCAATTGCTATTATCATGTGCCTATCTGATCTATTTTGTCGTTATTTATTTCACATGCCTATTTGTATGTTATGCCAGTTTTGATGCCCTCCCCTTCTCCTTTCCCTTTTTCCTTTTTGATATTAGGCTACTTCGAGCTTAAGCATATTACATTGAGATTTATGTACGAATAATGTTGGAACGATTGGGAAAAGTTTGGGAAATATGGAATGAAATGAGATTATTGGTATAAATTGTTGATGAATAAGGAAATTGGATCGAGCATAATTGATTATAACTTATATACATGATATTTGGCATAACTTATACACATGGGATTTGTAACACCCCGCCTCCACTAGGGTCACTCGCAAAGGAATGCACTAGCTTTAGAGGGGCATTATTGGTAAACATGCACAGAAATATCACAAGACAGAACATATAAAATAGCGGAAGTAAAATCAAACTTTCATAACATGAATAAATAAGGTCTAAAGCCTTTTACATCAGAGTACATCAAAACCTGTCTTGCAATAGTAAAGAAGCATAAAGACATTTTCATAAATTATTCCCCAAGTAAAAACAGTAAAGTAGCCATTAGCCAAGAAAAGTCCAAGCCATCCATGATGACCTTCAAGCAGAAGAAGTCCGAACTAAACAACAGTATTTCCTCCCTGTAACCTGGGGGGGAAACGGAAGAAAAGAGGCGAAACAAAACGGGTCAGTCAAAAAGACTGAGTAAGCCCTATCTACTATTAGCATAAAAACTAGTAAAGTTAACTGACATGAGAAACTGAGATGAACATAAGCATGATAACAAGATAGATAAGCTAAATCAAAATAACAGGATGAACTACTGAACTCAGATAAACTAAGGTGTCATGATAAATTACGATGTCAAGATAAAACAAGGTATCACATCGTCAGGTTTCTATCAAGTATAATATCCCCAAGATATCTGTCACGTATAAAGCCCCGTGATATCTATCCTGTAATTTAGCTCTGCACCTACCGTACTAGTATCCCCACCGTGTCATGTGTTAACCAAGAATGACCCTCACTCAAAAGTCGTGTAATGGTCCATGTCAACCTAATATATCGCATATATAGGTTACTCAACTTGTATGTTTTATTCCATGTAAATGTTCAGTCCCTTGCCGTAGACCATACGGGCTTTCCCATGAGATTCTATATTACTTTAACATAGTTCCATGATCCTTAAGATCGGTTTGGACTGTTACCCTAAACCTAGCTAGGGTCTTCCAACATGAATTATTGTTTGTACAACTAGGACTTATGCTACCTAGGGCTGCTAGGGATTATGCTTACCTATTGCACGTTTTCGTATCTCGGTTTGGGTTCAACCACCTAGGGCCACTAGGGATTACGCTAACCGCCAACCGCGCCCTTTTTCCCACGCATTCATCGTGAATCGCTTTTCCATGACTGTATGCACATATATCACATCGTGCCATCCGAGTCATGTCGCAGGGCAAATCAAGAAATACAGGACTCGGTCCGGAGCTTTCGATTTATCTGCCGATGCAGATGCTAAGGTCTGTTTTTCTTATACGTGGCTATGGTCCCACGAGACCACTCCCTCAACTAGTGAAAGACAAGACAGGATAAATCCTGTATGAGAACACAACACTGGCAAACCCACATCCAAGCCTTACCGCAACCATAATTAGATAGCAATTATGGTCTTTTGGGTGTTCTCTGCCTTTCCGTACGTACACGCTTGACCAAAGATGGTAGGTAGCCTGATGAAATGCTATCTAGGGTACGACCGTGTATCGTCGACTATCCCCTATCCATCCCCGTCTTTAGGTCGCTCGTATAGCAACCAGGTTCTTCTAACGCAGACCTTAACCTCTCATGAGCCTAGTATAATCACCTGGCAGCTCATAGAGGGATACCAAGAAAATCCTCACGTTCCCCGAAGCCGCTGCTTCGTTACCCAGTTCGCTGGAGCCTTTATCTAAATAAGATACTTGCTCCTACTCTTATACTTAAACGATGACCTACCGTATCAGGTTACTCATCTATCTATGAACTGGTCTAAATTTCCTTGACTAAGAATCATTACTTAGTTATTCTTCAACTAAGGTTTACCACTTAGCATTGTTCCCGTTGTCCTTGTTAACTACGGTTATCCACCTAATCCTCAGAACTAGGGTTTACATAATGGATTAAGTGTCACTTAAGTTCATGACTTAACCCATCTACAAATCCTGTCAAAATTGGCTAAGTATCCAAGTTCAAGGCTTAACCCTACAAACCATGCTCAAGTTGGTTAAGTATATTAAGCAATTCACGACTTAACCTCGTCCAATTATCATTCTAGATTGGTTAAGTATATATTAACTTGACCCTATCAATTTACTTAGTCAAATCGGTCAAGTGTATTCAAGTGATTCGTGACTTAGCCTTATCATGTTTTCACGTTATATTGGTTAAGTATTGGTTAACTTAACCACAATAAATTAACGAGTTAGATTGGATAAGTATAGGTCACTTAACCACATCAATTCATCATGTTTAGATTAGTTAAGTGTTTAACTTAACCCCATTAAACTACCAAGTGGGATTAATTATGTCTAGGCTAACTTAACCCCATCCGATTTCCATGTTTAGACTAGTTGAGTCTAATCTTAACCCCATTCGTTAACCGTATTTTTCGGTTAAGCGTCATTAAGAAAACTTACTTAACCTTACCAAGTTATCGCGTTGGATTGATTAAGTGTTGGTTAACTTAACCCCATCCACTAGTCATATAAAAATGGTTAAGTGTCATTAGGCAAATCAAGTTACTTAACCTACCCAACCTTGTCATGTTTTGTTAAGTATCATTAGCCTAATCAAATTACTTAACCCATTTGTCCATGTCATATTTGGTTAAGAGTCATTAATCAAATTAACTTAACCCTATCATGTGGCATTAATTACTTAATGCACCTTCACCTCTCACATTAGACTTTGTTGTGGTTACTAGTTAAGTCGGTCGGTTCCGGGTAGCTTTACACCACAACTTGGTCTAACCTCGGGTTCAAGCACAACATGACCAACTTCTCACATTGGGTCCTATTGTTTGCAACTACTAGTTAGGCCGGTCGGTTCCGGGTAGTTTTATGTTGCAAACTCAACCCAACCTCGAGTTGGCCACACTTATATTATCTAAGTGTCAAGTCCATCATGTTTCCCAAAACATGTTACAAGTTTTCAAGCATTTGGGTAGACCTAACTTAATAGGTAAATTCCCAAAGGGTAGACCTAACTTAATAGGTAAATTCCCAAGCTTATGTTTTTATGCATACTTACATGTCAACTTCCATGTTATATTTCAAGTCATGTTTTCAAGTTGTATTTTCATGTCATTAGAAATTACCCATAACATAACCCAACGCTTTTAAACTCGCATATACGTTCGCGACAACGTAATGGATTAAAAGAAGAGACTTGGCAAAGGCATGACAAAAATGGATATTAAGCCACAAGTTAATCATGGTGGCAAATGAGGCACAAATGTGTTCATTAACTTGCATGTTACATTCTTAAGCCTCAAAACATGCATAAACCCAAACTTGGCACATAAGCGAATCATGGTGACAAAAGATATGGAATGATGACTAGTAACTCGCATATATCATCATATAAGGGTTATGACTTCATATGCAAGTTGACATAAAGGTTATGAGGGTTCTCATCTTGCCTAATGCAACATTTCAACATAAAGGTTGTAGCTTTTAGCTCACAAGATCAAGATAATGACTTCATAAACTTGCATGACATGATAGCATGTATCATACTCAATGATCAAACCCAAACTTGCAACATGAACATTTAACTTCATAGTTAATATCTAAGAGTAGGGAAAGGGCTTACATTGCTATGAAGGCACAAAAGATATGACAAAGCCCTTATGCAATCAAATAGACCCAAAATGCAAGCTCTAACATAAAAACCCTTGAGCCAAAATGATCAAAACCCTTGCTTTATGATGCAAAGATAGAAACTTGACTTGAATGCAAGCTAATGACACTCATACAAGCTTGAAAACACTTGTATGCATGGAAAATCTCTCATAGAAACCATTTAGAAATTTTATGAAGAGAGTGGAGGCCATGAGAGGTAAATTTTTTCCACAGTTTAGTTGCATGAATGAATAATGAGGATTTAGGATAGGTTAGGGTCTTATTTATAGATTAGGCAAGTGTTTTAGGCCATAGGATTAAACCTAGATTCAATCCAAGCCATCAAAGCATGTCTTGGGGAAGAAGTCAAGTGTAGGAACCATCTAGGGCCTTTAGATTAAAGATGAACCATGAGAACCATCCAAATGCAAAATCTGCATTTGAGCGAATCGGCCCACGGGTTGACAGCCAAACACCCTGGATTAACCCCTAGTCGACCCAGCAAGCTTGGGTCGACCTCAAAAATCGGCCGGTTCGGTTATTCCCCACTCCCAATTCGCTATTTTGAACATTTTTGCATATTTATTTATTTAATTTTCAATTATATATATATATATCAATATATATATATATTTCTCTGCGCAACCCATTTCACTTAATTAAGTATACTTTAATTTGGGAATTTTTCGTGAAACTTCGCGAGGCCATATCTTGGTCATACGGACTCCGATTTTCGAAAACTCGGACTCTATTTCGCGTATTTTTCTGAGACGAACGCAATGGCATAGCCTGTTTCCCTTGATTCAGATTTTACAGTTTAATTCTGCCTCCATTTATGTTATAATAGGTTATTGAAAATATGGGTTGTTACATTCTCCCCACCTTTTAGGATTTCATCCCCGAAATCTCCAAGTTAGGAAGAACATATCCTACCATCCATCATCCATCTACTCAAAACATCATCCACAAGCAACCATTGTCCTTAGATGATTTCTAATGCTGTATGAATATATGCAAAACGTGTGTGTACATGTTCCTTAGCTAATGCTAATGATCATGCCTGAATAATCTTTCTAATGCAAAATATGTATAGTGCCATGAATCCAACATGTATGCAAATAGTCCTAGTCATATAGATACTATATGCGTGCACAATCATTCATTCATATGCAACAACCGCATGATAATACATTCGATTTCATCCATAAACAAGTATAAATACTCGTGCATATGCAATATGAAATGTGACCGAGTCGAGCTAGTATCTAATGTGTATTCGCGCATCCACGAGCAACCACTTGCAACCATATCAATCATAACATGTTTCAAATACATGTTTACATCCATAGGGTTCTACCTAGAATTCCCTGAAACAGGGTCGAGAAGATAAACAGGACAAACTCCTTACAGGGTTTGTAACGGAGAATCGGACCGAGAGGATGTCCACAAAAGATAGCCTACAAGTAAGCTCTACAGAAAACAGGGATCAAGGATATACTCCCAAAAAGAGATATCATGCGCGTATCTAGTCTTTGACCATCAAAGTCGTCTTTTAACTTCACGATTTTGTAGCTTCTTATTCCTGTTTCCATAACATGAGCTGGAACTCATTTCTTCGTCGCCTCTCGTTCCACTTGCACTTATCCTTTTCCTAGAATACTTGACGCAAACATGACTGCGTACTCATGATCTCATGCAAGCTTTCCAAAATTCACTAGTGAATCTTGGATCTCGTTTATATACTATAAGGCATTCCATGTAGAAGAACTTTCTCTTGAAAGTAAACAGATGTCAATCAGGTTATCATGCGCACTTACTAGGGTAATCTCTATAACCCATGCATAAATGAAGTAAACCATCCGTCTTATTGGCGAACACCACTCGATCGGGCTTCAAATTTCCAATAAAGGCATCAAGGGATTCTAAGTAACTAGTCATGACAGAACCTCAAAAAGGTTACCCGATACTTCGAGGGCATTACCAAGGCTAGTCAAAAGGTCTAACTACCCTCCTATCAAAACCGAGAATGGCACCCCCTACTGGATAACCACTTCATCCCTAGAATCCATCCATAGCTTATAAACATAAGCATTATTTCCAAAATCAACACTTGGCATAGACATTCCCAAATCCAAACAAGTCATGTATAAATGGACTGATTCTCCAATAGGACTTTGGGACAAAAATGGGATTCTCTATTACGCTAGTACTTAAGGTGCAGAGACTCAACTATCCAAGCAGACTTAAATGATACGAACAACGAATTCCTAACGGGATGATAGAGAAGAAAAGCTAAACCTTTAACAAGATCGTTACCCTCCTTCCGAGGTACTCTAGAAATGAGAGCATACTACTGCCCTCCCGATGATCTTGTCCTTGTCCCATAATACTTAACTATCCGCCCCGTTTTACCATGCCAAAGGTACTCTCTCGTCAAGGGTTTCATTGTTCATCTTTCTCCCTCCTTTGAGGACTAACCCATACCAACAAGTTGCTCATCCTTAAGCTCGTATCCTTTATCCTTCTTTCTCACGATCCTTTCTTATAACGCGGCCACTGGTCTCTCGAGAACCACCTCCATCGTATGGAAAGCACTTTCGTAGGTAGAAAAGACTAGTCGCAGTTAAAACTACTGTGACTACAGATGGAGGAAAGAAAGGAAAAGAGACTCAATTAAGGAAATAAGGATAGTGCTAATAGCCTTTGGGGAATAGCCTTTTTCTTTTAAAAGAAAATTTTCTTGAAAAATGCTTCTTTGTAAACGGTTTTTTTTTTAGAAGGTCTTTAAAAACTTTTGCCCAGTCTGGTAACCTTCTGCTCTGATACCACGTGTAACACCCCGCCTCCGCTAGGGTCACTCGCAAAGGAATGCACTAGCTTTAGAGGGGCATTATTGGTAAACATGCACAGAAATATCACAAGACAGAACATATAAAATAGCGGAAGTAAAATCAAACTTTCATAACATGAATAAATAAGGTCTAAAGCCTTTTACATCTGAGTACATCAAAACCTGTCTTGCAATAGTAAAGAAGCATAAAGACATTTTCATAAATTATTCCCCAAGTAAAAACAGTAAAGTAGCCATTAGCCAAGAAAAGTCCAAGCCATCCATGATGACCTTCAAGCAGAAGAAGTCCGAACTAAACAACAGTATTTCCTCCCTGTAACCTGGGGGGGAAACGGAAGAAAAGAGGCGAAACAAAACGGGTCAGTCAAAAAGACTGAGTAAGCCCTATCTACTATTAGCATAAAAACTAGTAAAGTTAACTGACATGAGAAACTGAGATGAACATAAGCATGATAACAAGATAGATAAGCTAAATCAAAATAACAGGATGAACTACTGAACTCAGATAAACTAAGGTGTCATGATAAATTACGATGTCAAGATAAAACAAGGTATCACATCGTTAGGTTTCTATCAAGTATAATATCCCCAAGATATCTGTCACGTATAACGCCCCGTGATATCTATCCTGTATTTTAGCTCTGCACCTACCGTACTAGTATCCCCACCGTGTCATGTGTTAACCAAGAATGACCCTCACTCAAAAGTCGTGTAATGGTCCATGTCAACCTAATATATCGCATATATAGGTTACACAACTTGTATGTTTTATTCCATGTAAATGTTCAGCCCCTTGCCGTAGACCATACGGGCTTTCCCATGAGATTCTATATTACTTTAACATAGTTCCATGATCCTTAAGATCGGTTTGGTCTGTTACCCTAAACCTAGCTAGGGTCTTCCAACATGAATTATTGTTTGTACAATTAGGACTTATGCTACCTAGGGCTGGTAGGGATTATGCTTACCTATTGCACGTTTTCGTATCTCGGTTTGGGTTCAACCAGGGCCACTAGGGATTACGCTAACCGCCAACCGCGCCCTTTTTCCCATGCATTCATCGTGAATCGCTTTTCCATGACTGTATGCACATGTATCACATCGTGCCATCCGAGTCCTGTCACAGGGCAAATCAAGAAATACAGAACTCGGTCGGCAGCTTTCGATTTATCTGTCGATGCAGATGCTAAGGTCTGTTTTTCTTCTACGTGGCTATGGTCCCACGAGACCACTCCCTCAACTAGTGAAAGACAAGACAGGATAAATCCTGTATGAGAACACAACACTGGCCGACCCACATCCAAGCCTTACCGCAACCATAATTAGATAGCAATTATGGTCTTTTGGGTGTTCTCTGCCTTTCCGTACGTACACGCTTGACCAAAGATGGTAGGTAGCCTGACGAAATGCTATCTAGGGTACGACCGTGTATCGTCGACTATCCCCTATCCATCCCCGTCTTTAGGTCGCTCGTATAGCAACCAAGGCATACTCTTGGTTCTTCTAACGCAGACCTTAACCTCTCATGAGCCTAGTATAATCATCTGGCAGCTCATAGAGGGATACCAAGAATATCCTCACGTTCCCCGAAGCCGCTGCTTCGTTACCCAGTTCGCTGGAGCCTTTATCTAAATCAGATACTTGCTCCTACTCGTATACTTAAACGATGACCTACCGTATCAGGTTACTCATCTATCTATGAACTGGTCTAAATTTCCTTGACTAAGAATCATTACTTAGTTATTCTTCAACTAAGGTTTACCACTTAGCATTGTTCCCGTTATCCTTGTTAACTATGGTTATCCACCTAATCCTCAGAACTAGGGTTTACATAATGGATTAAGTGTCACTTAAGTTCATGACTTAACCCGTCTACAAATCCTGTCAAAATTGGCTAATTATCCAAGTTCAAGGCTTAACCCTACAAACCATGCTCAAGTTGGTTAAGTATATTAAGCAATTCACGACTTAACCTCGTCCAATAATCATTCTAGATTGGTTAAGTATATATTAACTTGACCCTATAAATTTACATAGTCAAATCGGTCAAGTGTATTCAAGCGATTCGTGACTTAGCCTTATCATGTTTTCACGTTATATTGGTTAAGTATTGGTTAAATTAACCACAATAAATTAACGAGTTAGATTGGATAAGTATAGGTCACTTAACCACATCAATTCATCATGTTTAGATTAGTTAAGTGTTTAACTTAACCCCATTAAACTACCAAGTGGGATTAATTAAGTCTAGGCTAACTTAACCCCATCTGATTTCCATGTTTAGACTAGTTGAGTCTAATCTTAGCCCCATTTGTTAACCGTATTTTTCGGTTAAGCGTCATTAAGAAAACTTACTTAACCTTACCAAGTTATCGCGTTGGATTGATTAAGTGTTGGTTAACTTAACCCCATCCACTAGTCATATAAAAATGGTTAAGTGTCATTAGGCAAATCAAGTTACTTAACCTACCCAACCTTGTCATGTTTTGTTAATTATCATTAGCCTAATCAAATTACTTAACCCATTTGTCCATGTCATATTTGGTTAAGAGTCATTAATCAAATTAACTTAACCCTATCATGTGGCATTAATTACTTAATGCACCTTCACCTCTCAAATTAGACTTTGTTGTGGTTACTAGTTAAGCCGGTCGGTTCCGGGTAGCTTTACACCACAACTTGGTCTAACCTCGGGTTCAAGCACAATATGACCAACATCTCACATTGGGTCCTATTGTTTGCAACTACTAGTTAGGCCGATCGGTTCCGGGTAGTTTTACGTTGCAAACTCAACCCAACCTCGAGTTGGCCACACTTATATTATCTAAGTGTCATGTCCATCATGTTTCCCAAAACATGTTACAAGTTTTCAAGCATTTGGGTAGACCTAACTTAATAGGTAAATTCCCAAAGGGTAGACCAAACTTAATAAGTAAATTCCCAAGCTTATGTTTTTATGCATACTTACATGTCAACTTCCATGTTATATTTCAAGTCATGTTTTCAAGTTGTATTTTCATGTCATTAGAAATTACCCATAACATAACCCAACGCTTTTAAACTCGCATATACGTTCGCGACAACGTAATGGATTAAAAGAAGAGACTTGGCAAAGGCATGACAAAAATGGATATTAAGCCACAAGTTAATCATGGTGGCAAATGAGGCACAAATGTGTTCATTAACTTGCATGTTACATTCTTAAGCCTCAAAACATGCATAAACCCAAACTTGGCACATAAGCGAATCATGGTGACAAAAGATATGGAATGATGACTAGTAACTCGCATATATCATCATATAAGGGTTATGACTTCATATGCAAGTTGACATAAAGGTTATGAGGGTTCTCATGTTGCCTAATGCAACATTTCAACATAAAGGTTGTAGCTTTTAGCTCACAAGATCAAGATAATGACTTCATAAACTTGCATGACATGATAGCATGTATCATACTCAATGATCAAACCCAAACTTGCAACATGAACATTTAACTTCATAGTTAATATCTAAGAGTAGGGAAAGGGCTTACATTGCTATGAAGGCACAAAAGATATGACAAAGCCCTTATGCAATCAAATAGACCCAAAATGCAAGCTCTAACATAAAAACCCTTGAGCCAAAATGATCAAAACCCTTGCTTTATGATGCAAAGATAGAAACTTGACTTGAATGCAAGCTAATGACACTCATACAAGCTTGAAAACACTTGTATGCATGGAAAATCTCTCATAGAAACCATTTAGAAATTTTATGAAGAGAGTGGAGGCCATGAGAGGTAAATTTTTTCCACAGTTTAGTTGCATGAATGAATAATGAGGATTTAGGATAGGTTAGGGTCTTATTTATAGATTAGGCAAGTGTTTTAGGCCATAGGATTAAACCTAGATTCAATCCAAGCCATCAAAGCATGTCTTGGGGAAGAAGTCAAGTGTAGGAACCATCTAGGGCCTTTAGATTAAAGATGAACCATGAGAACCATCCAAATGCAAAATCTGCATTTGAGCGAATCGGCCCACGGGTTGACAGCCAAACACCCTGGATTAACCCCTAGTCGACCCAGCAAGCTTGGGTCGACCTCAAAAATCGGCCGGTTCGGTTATTCCCCACTCCCAATTCGCTATTTTGAACATTTTTGCATATTTATTTATTTAATTTTCAATTATATATATATATCAATATATATATATATTTCTCTGCGCAACCCATTTCACTTAATTAAGTATACTTTAATTTGGGAATTTTTCGTGAAACTTCGCGAGGCCATATCTTGGTCATACGGACTCCGATTTTCGAAAACTCGGACTCTATTTCGCGTACTTTTCCGAGACGAACGCAATGGCATAGCCCATTTCCCTTGATTCAGATTTTACAGTTTAATTCTGCCTCCATTTATGTTATAACAGGTTATTGAAAATACGGGTTGTTACAATATGCTATTGATGTTGTTCCTTCTTCGTCGAATGCCCCAACTGCGGCGGAGAAAGGAAAGAATGTTGCTTTCAAGGTAAGCTTTCGATTTATGATGTACCAGTTCGAGTTTTGTTTGATACTGGGGCTTCCCGTTCCTTCATATCTAGTGACCTGGTAGATAGGTTGGGACTGGAACCCGAGATAGTCGATAGACCATCGGTTATGACGAACCCGATTGGTGGTTCGACTAGCCTTAGTATGATTTGCAGGAATTTGGTCTTATCGATTCATGGATGTATGTTTGTTTGTGATTGCTTTGTTCTAGGCTTTACTGGGTATGGCATTATATTGGGAGTTGATTGGCTCCAAAGATACGGGGTGGTGGTAGACTGTGAGGGATTTTTGGTGACAGTGAGTGCGGATGACGGGCGGAGGGTAGTGTTTGGTAGTCCACCTAGTGATGGGGTTATGGCTAGTTTTGTAAATTCCCTCGACTTCCCGCATGATGAGTTTTCAGATGCGCCCGTGGTTGGCCAGTATCCGGACGTCTTCGAGGAGGTGACCGGGCTTCCACCACACCGAGAGATTGAGTTCCGTATTGATTTAGTGAAAGATGCCAGACCTATAGTGATGCCACTTCGTTGTATGGCACCAAGGGAACAGCGAGAGCTCGGGGTGCAAGTCAGCGATCTTTTGAAGAAGGGGTTTATTAGAAGGAGTGTCTCCGAGTGGGGAGCACTAGTTGTATTTGCCACTAAGGCAGATGGTTCCCTTCGTTTGTGTGTGGACTATCGCGAGTTGAATAAGGTGACGAGGAAGAACAAGTATCCACTGCCACGGATAGATGATTTGTTTGATCAACTGGAAGGAGCAAGAGTGTTCTCCCAGTTGGACCTCACGACAGGATTTCATCAGCTTCGAGTAGCAGATGATAGTGTTCCGAAAACGGCATTTAGGACGCCGTCTGGATTTTATGAGTGGTTGGTCATGCCATTTGGGTTGACCAATGCACCGGCCTACTTTGTGGATCTTATGAATCGAGTATTCAGAGATCAGTTAAATAAGTTTGTTCTTGTGTTCGTGGATGATATCCTTGTTTACTCAAGGACATAGGAGGAACACAAGGGACACTTGAGGACAGTGATGGAGGTGTTGAGGAAACACCAATTGAAAGTGAAATTCTCCAAGTGTCACTTTTGGAGAAGGGAAGTGAGATTCTTGGGTCATGTTGTTTCAGAGAGTGGTATTGCCGTGGACCCTGCGATGGTGGCTACGGTACAGGATTGGCCTACGCCCAAGAATGCAACGGATGTAAGAAGTTTCTTGGGATTAGCTGGATATTATCGTAAGTTTATCCAGGACTTCTCCAAGATAGCAGCACCGTTGACTCAGTTGACTAAGAAGAATCGGTCCTTCATCTGGGACGGAGTGTGTGCGGATGCCTTCAAGAGTCTAAAGGAGAAGTTAACGCGTGTGCCATTGTTAGTCATTCCTAAAGGGAATGAAGAGATGACGGTATACACGGATGCTTGTGGTACCGGACTAGGTGCTGTATTGATGCAAGGAGGTAGGGTGGTAGCTTATGCTAGTCGACAGCTAAAGCCGCATGAGAAGAAGTATCCTAACCATGACTTGGAATTAGCAGCGATCGTGTTTGCGCTGAAGATGTGAAGACACTATCTCTTGGGAGAGAGATTTGAGTTATTTACCAATCATAAATCGTTAAAGTATCTCTTCTCTCAGAAAGATCTGAATCTCTGTCAGCAGAGATGGTTAGAGTTCTTGGCTTCGTATGATTTTGATATCGCATACACACCTGGGAAGGGTAATGCGGTAGCCGATGCCTTGAGTAGGAGACATGCCAGCTTAGGGGCAATGTTTCTTGAGTGGAAGCAACTGGAGTATATCGCGGGGTTTGATTTCAGACCAAGGTGCGAATTGGATCCAGTTATGCTAGCTAGTTTGACGATCAGACCCACTTTGATAGAGCGGATTGGTTCCAGTCAGACGGACGATCCTAACCTATTGGAAATCATCTCCAAGTTAGAGATGGGTATCGATGGGGAGATGAATGTGTATGGGCTTGATCGAGATGGATGGCTTCGGAAGAATGGAAGACTAGTTGTGCCCAACGTGAACGATTTGAGAGATGAAGTGCTTAGAGAATGTCATCACTCAAAACTGACTGTACATCCCAGTGGTAATAAAATGTATCGAGACATGAAGCAAACCTACTACTGAGAAGGGATGAAAAGAGACGTTGGGAAGTTTATATCCAAATGCATGAATTGCCAGTAGTTAAAGCCGAGCAAAAGAAGCCTAGTGGGTTGTTGCAACCATTAGAAATTCCCGAATGGAAATGGGAGCAAGTCTCGATGGATTTCATCGATGGCTTACCAAGGACTAGATCGGGATATGATAGCATTTGGGTAATTGTGGATCGATTGACTAAGAGCGCCAGATTTATACCCGTCAAATCGACCAGAACGGCAGCCAAGTTGGCAGAACTGTATATGAAGTGGGTAGTGAGATTTCATGGAGTACCTAAAAGCATTGTGAGCGACCGAGACCCGTTGTTCACTAGTGGGTTTTGGAAGAGCTTACAAGAGGCTCTAGGGTCAGGATTACATCTCAGTACCGCATATCATCCTAAGACCGACTGTCAGACAGAGAGGGTGAATCGTATATTGGAAGATCTCTTGAGAGCTTGTATATTGGATTTTGGTGGAGCATGGGATGACCATTTGCATCTAGTAGAGTTTGCATGTAATAATAGCTACAAATCCAGCATCGGTATGGCTCCATATGAAGCTTTGTACGGAAGACCGTGCAACTCACCATTATGTTGGATAGAGACTGGCGAGAAGTTTATGCTTGGACCAGATGTGGTGAGAGAAACTTCCGATAAGATTAAGATCATTCAACTATGAATGAAGGCTGCCCAAGATAGGCAGAAGAGTTATGCTGATAAGAGGAGAAGAGACTTGAAATTCTCCGTTGGTGACTTGGTGTTTGTCAAGATCTCTCCGTTAAAGTGCATGATTCGATTTGGCAGAAGAGGCAAATTGGCACCAAGATTTGTTGGCCCGTTCCCTGTTCTTGAACTAGTGGGGAATTGGGCCTATAGAGTTGGCTTACCAGAGAAAATGGCGGGAGTTCACAATGTATTTCATGTTTCCCAACTAAAGAAGTTCGTTCACGACTCAGATATGACTATTTCACCTGATCAGTTAGAGGACTTCGAAGTAGAACCCGAGGCGGTTGGGAACCGCAAGCCGATTCGTATTGTGGGGCACGATACGAAACAACTTCGAAGGAAGGTGGTGAAGCTAGTCAAGGTTCAGTGGGGTAAGGACGAGAATGATTGTACTTGGGAGACAGAGGAGAGCATTAGGAAGGCATATCCAAAACTCTTTGCCTGGTAAGATTTACTTTGCAATTTAGTTTTTCCACATGGTAGGGTAGACTTATTTTGCTTGTTTTGCATGTTTGATGGTTGTTTTATGGTTGATAGGCATGCGGGGACCTTTGTGTGTGTTTTGATTAGGGAATTTCGGGGGCGAAATTTCTTAATGGGGGGAGTGTAACGACCCGTATTCTACGCATCATAGGATCGTAGAATATTTATTTCTTTCCCACGTGAAGTCGTATGGTCGTGTAACTTTGGGAAACATCCACTAGAATCATTTCCCATGTTCATGATTTTTGTCGATTTTTAAATGACCATTTTGCCCCTAGTTGGTACTGTTTTGGCCATAACTTTTGATTGGAAAGGAATTTTGACCTGAAACCACTTCCTGTGGATTCGTTTGATGGTTTACCTTTCCGTAGATTGGTTATAATAGCCAAACGGACTTATCGTTTGGGAGATATGGCTGAAATAAGGTTTGGAGGATGAAAAACTGCTTAACCGGGCCAAATCGGGTGATTAGTGAGTAGGCCCATAACCCATTTCGGGATTAGGGTTATGGGAAGGCTGAAATGAGATGGAGAATCATTCCATTTCAGTTTTCTAGCCTCCACTTATCACCAAGGAACCCTAAAAATGGCCTCCAACTTCTAAATCACCTCCAAATCACCTTTTGGTCAAGGATTTGGCTTAGCAACCCCTAATCAAGGAAGATCTACACCAAAGCAACATTGGAGCTGCTGTTTAGCATTGGGATTCACATCAAATCAGAGATTTATTTCAGATCTTAGTTTATTTGTGGCTAAGGTGAGTGATTTGCTTAGTTTTGCACTAATTATGGCTAATTAGGGGTGATTAGTGTTAATTAGCGAATTTAAACGTGATAAAATTCTGGAAAAGTGTTTATAAAATTCGGCATGATGTTTTAGACCTCTGATATGAATTTGGGTTAATTTGGTTAAGTTTTGCTAATCTTATCATAAGTTTCACCTAAACATGCTTAGGGGAAAATAAGTGGTTTTGGCTATGTTTGATCCATTTTAACCCATCATATTGTTGTTTTGATGTTTGTGGTTGACTATATATGTTTCTATGACTATATGGTATGCTTTGTGACTGATTAGAATAGTTGGAATGGTCGAAAACGCCGTCGAGGGGCGTAAACAACTCGCTAGACAAGGTGTAGGAGTTCGGATCGGATGGGGATTGAGGGTCGATCGGATCGCCCTATGGGATCGTGGGACATCACCACGAGTCAAGTCATATCCTCCGAGCCGAACCATCTGCGCAAGGTCCACGAACATCAACCGTGAACTACTACCCGATCCAATCCACTCATGCTTCATATCACGATCCGACTAGAGGAAAGCAGCATCCACGATCCGATGCACTACGAGACGCCGATCCGAACCGGGGGAGCCACGAGCTGGAGGAGCACGATCCGACCCGTATGGGGTATTCCGATCCGAACTGAGGAGAGGAGCACGATCTGAAGCAAAGAGAAAGAGGACCGCGATGACGAACCGAACCGTGGCGTGCTGAAGAGCAGATCCGATCCAAATGGGGTGTGGAAGGCCGAACCGAACTGATGAAGACTGATAACCCGAGATACAAAGGTAGTCCAAATGAAGGGTATTGACTCAGGATCCAGATAGGAACCAATGAGTGGACTTCATGAGTTGGACTTTGCTGCGGGACGTGTGCTAAGGAGTTGTCGACGTTCATAACTTCGATTCACCACTAAAAATTGGATGATGGGCTACTTATGAGTGCAGTAGGGTCATTATGACCTGAGGGGCAAGGTGATGGTAGCAAGACTACGTTATTAGTGTAGTAGGGTCATTATGACCTGAGGGGCAAGGTGATGCGTAGTAAGACTATGAGCCAGTGCAGATGGGGTGAACAACTCCATGGGGCAAGTGGACATAGTAAGGATTGGTAAGGCTATGAGCCAGCGCAGATGGGGTGAATAACTCCATGGGGCAAGTGGACATAGCGAGGAATTAGTGGCTACGTTATCAGTGCAGTGAAGTCATTTATGACTTCATGAGGCAGAGTGATCGTAGCAAGGTATGTTGGGTGATCGAAGTGGTGAATATCTTATGCTTTACGCACTGAGTGAGAGATGTGAGGATGGATGCTATGTTTGATTGTTTGCCATCACTATGACATGCACACCTCCCCCACCTCCGTATCTTTATACCGTTTGATATGGTACCTTAGAGTGTTGTACAGTATGTAGTGCTAACTCTTTGGTTGCAGGTCCAGGTTCAGGTATGTTTTAGTCTACCTATTATTGTTCACTTTAGATGCTTATCGCTCATACCAGGCTTTATGTCTGACCCATAGTTTTATGTCTCCTCTTATTACTCTGGGTGCTCACACGAGCAGACTAGAGACAGGTTAGCTGGTGGTGCACGAGTAGCTGATTCGGAGGCGGGCAAGAGGCTTCCACGTATGATATATATATACATATTCTCCCTGTGTCGTTGGTGGTCGCTACTTGGGCATTAGTAGTGTACCTCCTTTATCTTACTTTTGCTTTGAGACAGTTTGAAAAGTTGTAATAAGCTGTATTTTGGATTTCTGCTGCTATGATGTTTAGTTCTGGTTTTCAGCTTATGCACTGTCTCACCTGTTTTATGTCAAGTATGTTATTATTATATTTTATTCTATGTGCTGTGAGACATTCTACAGGTTCCTTGTATGTTCATTTCCTTCTTCCCTTTTTCCTTCTGACGACCCGATCCGTGCTAACTAGACATGTGTACAGCGCACTTTTGGAGTAAATGTCGGTTGGTGCGGGGCGGGCCGTCACAATAACTCACTCAGTTATCCCAATTATATTTTTTATGTCGGGTTAATATTTGTGTGTTATGATTGTTTATTATTGGATGATTGTTGCATATATATTTATATATTGACTGATCTGATTAAATTAAACATTTGTTTACTTTAATTGAAATGCAATCATTATTTTTAAAATTATTTTCAATTGAGGTAACTTACCTTGTTGTCACTTTTATAAAATAAATGTGTTTAATTTAGTGAATTATTTGAATTATTTAGTTAATGTTAAATAAATCGATTGATGTTAAATAGTCATTATTTACCATTATAGAAATAATCTGTTAAATTGAATGAGTTTATTTGAGATAACCTATTTGGATGCAGGGAAGAACGGGTTGGAGGAATCCAACTGGATTCCTTAAATATGTTAGATTTTATTTATTCTCATATTATCATTATATGAACTGTTCATATTAGATGATTGATTTGGTTGATGATCGTTGACTGAAAATTCAATGTTTTTTTAACCAATGGGCAATGTTGGTAGAGTAATTGGTAGTATATGGCCTATAAATCAATATTTTCTAAATATTGATCTATCGTCACTTGAATCGATAGAAATGAAGTTATAGAATATATTTTATAACTGTAGATAGATTTTTAAATCTATTATTTGAAATAAAAGTTTATTCAAAGGAAATAAATATTTATTTTTTATTATTTGAGTTTATAAGAAATTATTAAATGGTTTTATAATCAAATTCTCATGTTAATAAGATTTACAAATAGATAAGTAGAAATTAACCTAACGATTAAGAGTTGAATTAATTGTTTTTAAGAAATAGTTAAATGGGATTATCTAAATTAATTATATTATTAACTAATTTAAAGGAAGGCCTAATTGAAATCGTTAACGAAATAACCATGTTTTGAGTTGACTAAGTCGACCATTTTAATTGGGATTGACTATTAAATTAGTTTGTTTTGAATTTACCTTATGAAATAGTTTAACGTATATTTGTTTTAATTTTAACAAGATTTTTTTGCAAGGCTAACCGGTTTTTATAGTGTTCTGTAACACTTTGTTATTAAATGAAAATAAAAGGATACAAACTCACACAGGTGATATACATAGTGTATGTTAACTATTTAGTACGTACTCCCTCGTAGGGGAGAAATCACAAATACTTTGCTTCAAAATACATAGTACAGTACATATAGATTCCTTAGTGCAAAGTGCACTGAAACGTGCTCACTTCGATTAACCGTTATCAAATGGCATATTTCCCTTTGCTCTACTCATGCTTCGCATTTGTGGCGATCTTCCCGCACTGCTACTAGATGGAGGGGCTGAGGTGTTAATAACAACGACGTCAGGAGGTCTAGCTTTGTAGCATGGCGATGGTGGAATGTGAGCATATGGATTTAGTTTTGGTTTTGTACTATTAACATTTGCAGTTTTCCTACTTTGCATAGTTGTATAGTTCTTGGCCATTAGCTCCGTAAGATTTCTCTTCTCATTATGTATAAAAGAATCGTACTAACCACTTTCAATTTCAACTCCAAGCTTCTCTTTTTTCTTGTATAGTTTTATTAATATCCACTTTCATTTTTTTCCTTTGTTTTAGGATGCTTTTCTCTGCTTGAACAAGATGGCGCAGTAATATCAAAGTGATTCAACAAAAACCATCATGAGCTTCATCATTCTCGCTCAAAGTAGCAGCAGACTTTTCCACTCTGGTGGTCCCTTCTCCATTCTGATCTTGCATGGTATTCACAGCAGCAGATGTGTTCTAGGACCTACAATTTGGTGAATTGTTTTGCAAGAAGCCTGGTTTGAAACCAAACTCTTTGCTGACTTGAGTTTCAATTCCAGTGAAGGGGATGTTTACGTCAAATCCTCCAGCGGCCATTGCTTTTTCAAATTCTGATACATCATCAATGATGGTCTGCAAATCGTTTTCATCTCTAGTGGCTTCATTCCCAATAGATAAACCAGAATTTATATAGACTTCTTTGCCGAGCTGGAACACATTGTGTGCATCCTCAGTTTCAACAATATTATGCTCAGAATTTACACTTTCTTTGCTCGCAGCAATTTCATTACCGTTACTGTTGTTACCTAAGCCTGAATCTACTTTTTTGTTAAACACCTTAAGTTTTCTCTTCGACCGTCTTGCCTTCTTCAATATTGATTCTGTTTATCAGAATATTTCATATTGAAATGAAGTTGATGTTAAATTATATTGTTTAACATCTGTGATGCAGGGAAACATGTTGGAGGGATCCAACTGGATTCCTTAATATTTATAATATTTTTCTTTTTATGTATTGTGATATATGATGTGATATATAATTTGTTGTTGATTATGTATGTTTGAATGATATCGATCATTGTTAATTGGTATTTTAAATACCGTAAGAATACTGAGATGTAGAAAAGGGGATTTTCAAGTGTATTTTGAAAATAAATTATTTATATAAAACCAATGGATTTTATATATAAAAGGAAAAGAATTTTATAAAAGAAAATTATAAAATCAAAGAAAAATAGAAAAGGAAAATATTTGTGAAACAAATAGAAAAGGAAAATATTTGTGAAAAAAACAAAAAAGGGAAATATTTGTGAAACAAATAGAAAAGAAAAATATTTGTGAAACAAAAAGAAAAGGAAATATTTTTTAAACAAATAGAATTAAAAGGAAATATTTATTTGTAAAATAAATAGAATTGAAAAGGAAACATTTAAAAACATTTACAAATAGAATTTGAAAAGGAAACTATTGTTGAACAAATAGAATTGAAAGGAAATATTTATTTGTAAAATAAATAGAATTGAAAAGGAAATATTTATAAAACATTTACAAATAAAATTTGACAAGGAAATAATTGTTGAACAAATAGAATTGAAAAGGGATATTTATTTGTTAAATAAATGGAGTAAAATAAAAGGAATATTTATTTGTGAAATAAATAGAAAGATAAAAGGAATATATATTGGGAAAATAAATAGAAGGATAAAAGGAATATTTATTTAGAAAATAAATAAGATATCAGAAAAGGAAATATTTGGAAGGTAAGTAGGATTATAAAAGGAATTAAGAGTTATTTGAATAGAGTTAATCAATTTGAGTTAACCAAATAAAGTTAAATCGAATTAGAGTTAAATCAGATTAGAGTTAAATCGGGTTAGAGTTAATCGAATAGGAGTTAATCAAATATTAGTTATTCGGATTAGAATTAATTAGTTAGAGATAATTCGAAAGGAGTTATCGAATATTAGTTATTTGAAAGGAGTTATCAAAAATTAGTTATTCGAAAGGAGTTATCGAACATTAGTTATTCAAAAGGAGTTATCAATTATTAGTTATTCGAAAAGAGTTATCGAACATTAGTTATTCAAAAGGAGTTATCAAATATTAGTTATTCAAAAGGAATTATCGAATATTAGTTATTCGAAAGGAGTTATCGAATATTAGTTATTCAAAAGGAATATCGAGTATTAGTTATTTGAAAGGAGTTATCGAATATTAGTTATTCGAAAGGAGTTATCGAACATTAGTTATTCGAAAGGAGGTATCGAATATCAGTTATTCGAAAGGAGATATCGAATATTAGTTATTCGAAAGGAGTTATCGAATATTAGTTACTCGAATGGAGTTAATCAAATATAGTTAATCTAGGTAGAGTTAATCAAATATAGTTTATTCGAAAGGCATTAATCGATTAGAGTTAATCGAATAGAGTTAGTTAAATAGAGTTAATGGATATAACTAATGGATTAGAGTTAATCAAATAGAGTTAATCGAATATTGGTATTCGAAAGGAGTTAATCAAATATAGTTATTCGAGGTAGAGTTAATCGAATATAGTTTTTTTGAAAGGCGTTAATCGGTTAGAGTTACTCGAATAGAGTTAATTAAATAGAGTTAATGGATATAGCTAATGGATTAGAGTTAATCGATTAGACTTAATCAAATAAAGTTAACCGAATATTAGTTATTCGAAAGGAGTTATCGAATATTAGTTATTCGAAAGGAGTTAATCAAATATAGTTATTCGAGGTAGAGTTAATCGAATATAGTTTAATCGAATAGAGTTAATCGATTATAGTTAATCAAAATGGGTTAATCGAACAGAGTTAATCGGAATAGAGTTATTCGAATTAGAGTTAATCAAATAGGTTTATTGATTTGAGTTAATCAAATAGAGTTAGTCGAATATTAGTTAATAAAATAGATTTAATCGAATATAGTTCATTCGAAGGAAAGTGTTATCAAATAGAGATTATTCGAAAGAGAGTTACTTAAGGAAGTTTGTTAAAGATTTAAAAGAAGAACTTTGTCTATTTCGAGGTTAGAAATGTGGTTTAGTTAAGGTCTGAGTGGTAGTTAAACCTCAACATGATTGACTTCAGTTTTAACTAAGGAATGATTAAGATTCGATAGTGAAGGTTGGTTAAGTGAATTTAGTTGATGAAGGTAATGATTTGAGTTGGCATAGCGAGGTTTTATTTAAACATTTGTTAAATCCAATGAATGAGTTTTGGAAACATTTTACAAATAACCAGAGGTATTTTCTAATCATAGAAAATTAAATGTTCGATGATAAAGAATACTGGAATGACAGTGATACGTGAAAAAGAGATGGAAATGTTTTCCAATGATTAATAGCGTATATTTCTAAATTTAGAAAATAAGGAATGTTGAATATATGGAAATAGGAAATAAATAAATTAATGAACTAAAGAGATAAATGTTCAATGATGATTCATCGATAAAATTTCCATCTGGAAATAATCGTTGTTTGCACACGTGTTTTTCTTTGATAGTTAACTCACCGACTATCGAAGTTTTTGACCATTTTCCGTTGTCAATACGGAGAGACCGGGATCAGATTCATTATCTGAAAACCACTCTATATGAGCATTAGCGTTGCGACCAAATATGATGGAGATAATTGAAGACGGAGTTTGTGCAAGGGTTGTTCTGTCAAATCCTAGGTAGAAATTGCCTAAGATGGATTTACAGAATAGTTCCTTTGGTTTGTCCAGTCCCAGGTCAACCTGTATGGGAGAATGTCTGACAGAGTATATTTAATGGATCGCGCAAGTTGATCTCTTCAAACGTATATACGTTTGGTGGTGGAGGAATTCGTTTCTTTTAGCTGTATACCCGTTGTATTTTTGGGGAAATCAATCTGTGATTTGGCGGGTATGACGATGTGACATTCAAAGTGAATAATTGTGTGATCTGTAAGAGATAAGCGTGTCCTTTAGCCTCACAACCGGGAAATGACAAAAATCGGGCAGGGAGCATAGCTAAGTGGTTGGCTGCCAATTAGGGTGTATTATCACCTATCTAGATATATTCATTTCACTCTTTAATCTATTCAATGCTATCCCATTCGGGAAACGATTGCTGATCCCAACCGTTGGTGATATACATTCGATACACTCAAGCGAAATGAGTGGTCGGTCATGTGTGGCCGGGTTGCAAAATGTTCTTGTTGAATCCAGTGTATTCCCCTCTAGAGTATACTATCATAAGGTGGTTCCATACCTTGTCATAGTTGGAAATCCATTATCCAATAAGTGCTTGCGATTTTGATTATATATTTTATATGTAGAACGTGAGATGAAAGCGTTTTGCAAGATGATTATTATATTGTGGTTGATAAACACTATTATAATATCAAAAGAGTTGTAACAACCCGAATTTTTCAGCTATTTGAATTCTAATATTTAAATTTATTTTAAATATTATATTAGAAATAGTTATTTTTTAAACAATATCCATTTTCGACGAAACAAATTTTATTGAAATGCGTATAGCTAGTAATTGCTAGATTTCCAGTTTGGTACCAATCGGATTCGTTTTGTTAGTACGTGATATTTTAAATTTTGATCCGAGAAATAAAAATTGAATTTAATATGTAATTTGTGCAAACGGAGTTTGATTTCAACGGAATCAGTTTATTTGGAACCGTAACGTCAAGACATGACAGTGTGTCAATTTTCTTTGCGTTTCGAAATTTTGTGTGATGGTGTATACTTAACGTGCGACATTGAATACCAGTACAAATCAAACTAACAGTGTAAAATAAATAAATTCTTCCTTAAAAAAACTAAAATATATGAGAACTCCACTCCTAAGTTACATTGACTAAATTTTCAGTAGCCTACCCTAAGAGATGTTACCTATGCACATGCTTCTTTCATCAGCCTGTTGCGGTAGGCTTAACTGTTAAGTAAATTGAAGTCCACCATATGTTTTGTAGAGCCTATCCTATCTTTCTACATCGTATGTTATAATATGTACAAAGTTCAGCCAATTAAAAATCAATGCTCCGGCTAAATATCGATGGAAATAACCCATCGCAATCACAGACTAATATCTTTGTACAACAGACCCTATTTTGTAAAATATTTTGTAAACGCAGACCTATAGGAGAGGACTGCACATGATGACATACATGCTAGACAAACTCCCTAATGCCTCACTGAATTTTTCTGAGCTCATGAAAATGGGCTAATGAAAAAGGATGACATGCCCATTCTACCTATTGCCTTGCTAATCTTCTTCTGTCCTTCAAACAAACACACGCGGTACTATTCTGAAGCCACAAACATGCCTAAGCTATCTATAACTTGTAGCTACCAACATGTTTTCATTACCAACGGCACAAATGCAAACATGAAAACTCATGCCCTTCATTTTGGAAAAGAAAGGTAACGTCACAGCTATCCTATTTGCACTGATTGCCTACCCTACTTTAAAATGAAAATACAAGCTGCTACATATTGAAATGAAATTTCAACCCAGCTAATCTTGCGAAAGGAAAACATCAATAACAGCTACCTTGTCCTATGTCTTTGCATCCTACCCCAAATACTCCTTTTCAGTCGTACCTTAAAATAAATGTGCCACCCTATCTTTGTTTCTTTTCAAGTTCAAAATCATCCATCATGCCATGAGGAAATTTCCTACCCCTATTTCAACTCTCTGCAAACCTATTCTTGCCTATCAATTTCTTGCGTGGGTTCAAGACATCTGCCGTACATGCCAATCTTCATTTCTTGCAGGCCAAGGATCTTTGGTTATAAATACAGCTTCATCTCCATTTTACAGAACATAGTAGCAAGAAAATAAAATGAGGGTTGTTCAATAAATATAAATAAAAATTTAAGCTGAACTTTCTGAGTTGCCGGGTCTGACTAAGCATCATTTCTCCAATGTTAAAAGATGATGTATTTTAGTAGAATGTTTGCGTGATGGCAGTGTTGAGTTCTGGCGATATCAAGTGGTGAACTACTAAGGTAGCAGACGGTTGATGTGGGACAAGCGAGAGTGAGGGAGTGTCTTGTATACAAGTGGTTGAAAGGCGCATCACCTAGTGGTCATCGGTTAACGTGAAGGTGGGATCTGCGCAGGTTGATGGGCGTTGTGTTTAACAACATGCAGTGGGGAAATTTACTGGAAGGAGGCCGTTACCTTTTGGGAAGAAAAATACTGTTCCACGCATGTAAGGAAATAAGAGAGGACGTGGACAATAAAAAAAGGGGGACTAAAATGAGAAACACGAAGTCACAGCATGCAAAGGAAGCAAGGGGGAGTCGCATCTTGGTTTCTTAGTGGGTGTGAAGACTGAAGGCACGCAGGGAGGTCAACGGTGAACTGGGAAATGTGAGTGGCGAGGTAGCTCTGTGAAGCAGCGAGAACAGGGAAGTAGTGGCGAACCCAAGGCACAAACGAGGAGGGGTTGTCTTAGCGCTGACTGGTAGGGCATTGACGAGCAGTTGGAGTGGAGTCACATGGTGTAATTTATTTGGTGATTCATGAAGCAATGCGAGGTATCATGATTTACATGCACGGGTGGGTTCATAGTGCTACAAGGTAGAGGAAGGAATTCGGGAAAAATAAGAGGAGGTTTCTGTGTACTGTGCATACATATTTGATTGGGAAGAAAGTATAGCTAGAAGGGAAAGACTACGTGGATGGGCTGAGTGCGAGTGGGCCAGTTGGGCTTTAAAAAAATATAAAAAGAAGAAAGGGGATGGGAATGGCGTGAAACAACTGGAATGTAATGGGAAGGATAACGTGGCAGATATATGGTGATGTGGGACTAATGTTGGGGAAGGAAAGAATGGGGCGTGGGCTGTATCAGTGATATTGGTGGGCTTTGGCCATTCAAAAAAAGAAAAATATGGAAAGAAGAAGCATTTGGGGAACGAAATAAGGATGTGAGGAAGTAGAAAATTTTGTTGGGTAGGAATGTTGCATGAATAGTACTTTGGGAAGTTGTGGCATGCAGTAATTGAAGAATGGTGAAAATGTAGTACCTGGAGCAAGGGTATACCGTGACAACTATCTGAGATGGATCAGGTTCTGAGTGCGGATTTAAGAAGGTAATGTCTTGTTTGCTAAATTGTTAATAATTAAATTAATTAAGAAATGATTAATTAAATGTTAATTAATTTATTCAAATCAAACCGTGAGCATATAATTTATATAACCTTGTCATACATTAACATAACCGAGCGCCGTCGGTCACGTTGAAACTATGTTGACAGAGACTACAAGATGAAGCTAGTCTGGTTAAGATTAGATGCAATGGGAATTTTTAATTAAATTAAACATCAGTTTAATTTAGTTAAAAACAAGCGTTTAATCGACGAATTCAATCAATGTACATAAACTCACTCAGTTTTCCCACTTATAATTATTGTAAGTCGGGTTTATTATTTGTATGCCATGTTTGCTAATTGTTGGTTAATTTGATGATTGCTTGGATATTGTTAAATATTGTTATATTGTTTATTTAAATTAAACGACGACATTATTATTTTTAACAATTTTTCCAATAAAGGTAGATTACCTTATTGTTTACATTTATAACAATATAAACGTATTAAATTAAATTGGATGTTGAATAATTGTTATTAATTGAGCGTTACTAGTTAAATTTATTGTCTATCATCATCATGTGAACGGTTGAACCCATAGGATTAGATTATTGAATTGGTTATTGATTGTTAAAACTCAAATTCAACATTTGTTTGATTATTAACCAATGTGTGATATTGGTTGAGAAATTTATAGCAGATGGCTAAAATTCAAACTATTTTATAACGATTGAATTACCGTCAGGTGAATCGATATAAATGTAGTTATGCAATTTATTTATATTTTGGTACCGAAATCTATCCGTGTGCGAAGCACGTGCCTCATCTCAATTATTAAATGATCTTATAAAGACGATTCTTATATTTACAAGACCTATAAGCAAGTGAGCGGATATTAATATGATGTTTAATAACCGAGGTTAATTGTTTTAAGAAGCAATTTAAAATGATTTTATATTGATTTGATTACTATTTATTTAATTATAATCAAAATGGAATTATTTAAATGGAAAGACAAACTGAGATTTGAGTAATGACTTAATCATGTGTAGAATTGACAAAGTCAACTGGGTTATCGAAATTGAATTCTGTAATTAATTATTAATTTAATAGGAATAGTTAATGGATGATTAAACCATTTTTAAATATTGATATTTGTTAAATGGTGATCAAAGTAGTATCTTGGGATTTAAAATGTATAAATGAAGGTTATGAAATTTTAAACCATTGTTTATAGTAAAGTGATGTTTTAAGCAAGTTTATATAAATAATAATATGAATTTAGTTTAATTCGAAATTTAAATTAAATCCTTATTGGGGTTTTTATTTTATAAAATACAAGTAGGACGGAGTTGTAAAATCCAAGATTTATTGAATATGCTATGACATTTGAATGAAATAAAAGCCAGTATATATAAATTAAGAATTAGAATTTAACTGAGGATCAGTTCAGATAACCGATTTTCTGAATATTAATCTGATGTTGGTTTCAGCCTTCGGGGTTGGTATTTAGAAAATTATTTTCTTATTGATGTGTACTTAATAACTTATGAAATGAGATGTAGAAATGGAAAACCAAGTTTGAATTAAAGTGATGAGTTGAGTTGGGTTAAAAAGATGTGATTCAAATACGTTGTATTTAAGAAGAGGTGAGTTTTCATCAAGGTATAACCAAATGGGATTAGATTTGACATTGGGAATGAATATTGGGTTTGGTATTACAACCGATATCATCTTAAGATAAGAAAGTTGTTGATCAAGGTCTGAGAGGTAATTAAATACCCCAACTCGACAACTTCGGAATTATCGGAGGATGGTATTAGTTGTGATGGTAAAGATGTTAGTGTAATTTATTTTGGGAGATAATAGTGTAGCGTTATTTGAGGAACTTGAAAATATATAATAGGATTTCAAAATAAAAGGAAATAAAAAGGGCTTGAGAATATGAAATGATATTTTCCATAGTAAAGGGAGAAATAAAAGGGATTTATGAAAATATAAGAAGACGAGATTTGGAATGAGTTTATTCAGAAAAGGAAAGTGGCGATTATGGGATAAATAACGAAATCAAGAAAGATATCATAATGATTGTTTACGATGATTGATTTTCCAATAATAGCTGACAAGTAACAAATGTCTGAATGATATTTAAAGATAAAATATTAAGATATTTTTCCTAAGTATATTAATTAAATGATTTGAGAATATTTACATATTAAAATGATTTTAGAATATTATATATATTAAACTAATATATGATTTTTAAAGGCCAAGTGATGCTGCATAAACCAATAGATTCTTTTTATTTATATGTTTGTTTTGATAGTTAAATAACATCTTAAGATAAGAACGTTGTTGATCAAGGTCTGAGAGGTAATTAAATACCCCAACTCGACAACTTCGGGATTATCGGAGGATGGTATTAGTTGTGATGGTAAAGATGTTAGTGTAATTTATTTTGGGAGATAATAGTGTAGCGTTATTTGAGGAACTTGAAAATATATAATAGGATTTCAAAATAAAAGGAAATAAAAAGGGCTTGAGAATATGAAATGATATTTTCCATAGTAAAGGGAGAAATAAAAGGGATTTATGAAAATATAAGAAGACGAGATTTGGAATGAGTTTATTCAGAAAAGGAAAGTGGCAATTATGGGATAAAATAACGAAATCAAGAAAGATATCATAATGATTGTTTACGATGATTGATTTTCCAATAATAGCTGACAAGTAACAAATGTCTGAATGATATTTAAAGATAAAATATTAAGATATTTTTCCTAAGTATATTAATTAAATGATTTGAGAATATTTACATATTAAAATGATTTTAGAATATTATATATATTAAACTAATATATGATTTTTAAAGGCCAAGTGATGCTGCATAAACCAATGGATTCTTTTTATTTATATGTTTGTTTTGATAGTTAAATAACCTACTATCAAAATTTGACCTATGAGTTGTGATATGGAAAGACCGGGAACGAATTTATATTCGAAAACCGTTTTGAATCAGCAACTACGTAAATGAAGAAGATATCTAATGCTGATCGAGATGGAGCAATTGAGGACCGCAAATCTTCATGAATGGAAGAACTATTGTTGGATTTCTCTAGCTGATCCCTAGAGATATTTTGACAATAATTCTGTCAGGATTGAAATCTACAGATTGCAAGGACTACTCACTACTGATCCATGGAGTGATTCCTTTATTGGATGAAGTAGGAGGGTGCCTTTGGTTCATCCTATTCCTGGATGACTTGTTTGGACGATGTGAAGGGTGGTCAGATGTTCCAAAATTCGATTACAACCTCAAGTCTCATCAACCGGGAAATGACAAAAATCGTGCAAGCAGCATGGCTGTGTGGGTCACTCCCATTAGGACGAGTAATCACCTATCTAGAGAAAATCCACTTGCTTCTTTATTCTATTTCAATGCTGTTCCTTTTCGGGAAATGGTGGGTCGCACCCAACCGTTGGTGATATGCATTCGATACACTCAACCAAAATGAGTGGTCGGTCATGTGTGGGCCGGGTTGCAAGACGTTCTTGTTGAACCCAGTGTATTCGCCTCTAGTGATACACTATCGGCAGGTGGTTCCATACCTTGTTATAGTCGAAATCCAATCTCCAATAAGTGCCCGCGGTTTTGTTTGTATACTATATATGTCAATGGTGAGATGCAAGCGTTCTGCTAGATTTTATTTATTTGTATTTAGACACTATTATAATATCAGATAAGATATGGATTTCAAAAATATCTCGGGTTATCATAAGGTAAAAATTGTCCGTATTTATGTGTGGATTTGGTCTTACGATTATCTCTTTCTTTCAAAAGGATTTTGAACTTTAAAATCAAAATGGATGATATTATAAACTTAGCGAGTTTTTTCTCACTCTGGTCCACCAGACTGACCCAGTGTTTGTAATGCTCGGGTTAGACTTAGTTGCACAGGTTCAGGCTATCAGGTGTTATGAAGTCTGAAGACGAGCTGAAGGAGTTCAGACGTATGATGTTCTATCGTTATTATTCCACTGTGTGATGTAATCGAGGACAGATTATTATAACTGTCCTAATATATTGATGTACTTTGATGATTGTAAGTTTTTATTTTGAAGCCCTCTATAAAGTTTATTTGTATATTATATTTTGTTCCGCTGCGATGTGAGACTCTGTGCTGTGTTGGTTCTTCTTCTACTTCTATTCTAACTTTCTTTCTTTCTTACCTCACCCTCTAAATTCTTTCTAATAACGTTTTGGTGTTTTTGATTCTTGAATGTATGACATTGTGTTTTTGTGTCGATTTTCGGGGTCGAAAATCCCTGTTTGTTACAATTGGTGTCAGAGAAATGGTTTAGGAATAACCTTGGCTCTGTGGTATGACTCGATAGAGATTGGGTTAGTAATACCCTAGATCGAGATTGAGTGTATAGATATAAGAGCGTATTTGTAAATTTTATATACAAATGTTTTGTATTGTGTAATTTGATCAGTTAAAGCTGAATTGACGAGGGTAAATGAAATAATTTTACCCAAAATATATCTTCATATATAAAAAAATTTATCAAATTATTCATATATTGGTGTGTTTGATTGGTTTGAATGAATTCGAACTGGATTATAAATTTAAATGGTTTAATAAAACCAAAAGGGAATTTAAATTATAGGATTAATGGATAAAAATCTAAATATGTGAAATTAAATGAATCAGAAGTTAACTTAAAAATAAGTTAATATGGATGATCTGGTTATGCTGATTGTTGATTTATTGTTATTGGATGATATATTGGTGGAATAATAAAACTCATCAACGAATAAATAAGAATAGGAAGAATAGAGGTAATATTCAATATAATGAATAGAATCAATATGGAATGAAACTGAAATGATTTAACCATATATATGGTATTGGCATTGGATATTGAGTTGAGTACAGATTGGATAGAGGAAGTGCTGCTAGTCGATTTGCCTCATGATTAGAGGAAGGGTTGCCCGACAAATAGGTAAACCTTAATATATTGATTTGGTGATTATTTTATACCCATGAATTGGGTAGTCGCTTGGATTTATTTTCTTTTGATCGACATGCGAGGCCGGAGTGGCGAGTTATAACTGTTTGGATTGAACAGTACAAAGGAGGTGCGAGAGAATTTCCATAAAAATTTTAAGACTTAGATATTTTTGATAATATTTTTATTATAATTATTTTAATATAATAATTGGGTTTGGAGCATTCTACTTACCTAGTAATTTTGGGGACGAAACTCTTTTAAGGGGGGAAGAATGTAACGACCCGGATTTTTCAGCTATTTGAATTCGAATATTTAAATTTATTTTAAATATTATATTAGAAATTGTTATTTTTCAAATAATATATGTTTTCGATGAAATAAATTTTATTGAAATGCGTATAGCTAGTAATTGCTAGATTTCCAGTTTGGTACCAATCGGAGTCGTTTTGTCAGTACGCGATATTTTAAATTTTGATCCGGCAAATAAAAACTGAATTTAATATGTTATTTGTGCAAATGGAGTCTGATTTCAACGGAATCAGTTTATTTGGAATCGTAACGTCAAGACATGACAGTGTGTCAATTTTCTTTGCATTTCGAAATTTTATGTGACGGGGTGTACTTAACGTGCGACATTGAATATCGGTACAGATCAAACTAACAGTGTAAAATAAATAATTAAAATAAATAAATTCTTCCTTAAAAAAAACTAAAATATATGAGAACTCCACTCCTATGTTAATCTGACTAAATTTTCGGTAGCCTACCCTAAGAGATGGTACTTATGCACATGCTTCTTTCATCAGCCTATTGCAGTAGTCTTAACTGTTAAGTAAATTGAAGTCCACCACATGTTTTGTAGAGCCTATCCTATCTTTCTACATCCTATGTTATAACATGTACAAAGTTCCGCCAACTAAAAATCAATGCTCCAGCTAAATATCAATGGAAATAACCCATCGCAATCACAGACTAATATCATTGTACAACATACCCTGTTTTGTAAAATATTTTGTAAACGCAAACTTATAGGAGAGGAGTGCACATGCTTACATACATGATAGATAACCTTCCTAAAGCCTCACTAAATTTTTTCGAGCTCATGAAAATGGGCTAATGAAAAAGGATGACATGCCTATTCTACCTATTGCCTAGCTAATCTTCTTCTGTCCTTCAAATGAACACACATCGTACTATTCTGAAGCCACAAACATGCCTAAGCTATCTATAACTTGTAACTACCAACATGTTTTCCTTACCAGCGGCACAAATGCAAACATGAAAACTAATGCCCTTCTTTTTGGAAAAGAAAGGTAACGTCACAGCTATCCAATTTGCGCTGATTGCCTACCCTAATTTAAAATGAAAATACAAGGTGCTACATATTGAAATGAAATTTCAAGCCAGCTAATCTTGCAAAAGAAAAACATCAACAACTACTACCTTGTCCTATGTCTTTGCAGCCTACCACAAATACTCCTTTTCAGTCGTACCTTAAAATAAATGTGCCACCCTATTTTTGTTTCTTTTCAAGTTCAAAATCATCCGTCACGCCATGAGGAAATTTTCAACCCCTATTTCAACTCTCTTCAAACATATTCTTGCCCATCAATTTCTTGCGTAGGTTCCAAACATCTGCCGTGTGTGCCATTCTTCATTCCTTGCAAGCCAAGGATATTTGGTTATAAATACAGCTTCATCTCCATTTTACAAAACACGGTAGCAAGAAAATAAAATGAGGGTCGTTCAATAAATAAAAATAAAAATTTAAGCTGAACTTTCTGAGTTGCCGGGTCTGACTAAGCACCATTTCTCCAATGTCAGAAGATGATGTATTTCAGTAGAATGTTTGCGTGATGGAAGTGTTGAGTTCTGGCGACATCAAGTGGTGAACTTCCATGGTGGCAGATGGTTGATGTAGGACAGGCGATAGTGAGGGAGTGTCTTGTATACAAGTGGCTGAAAGGCGCATCACTTGGTGGTCGGAGGTTAACGTGAAGTTGGGATCTTCATAGGTTGATGGGCGCTGTGTTAAACAACATGCAGTGGGGAAATTTACTGGAAGGAGGCTATTACCTTTTGGGAAGAAATATACTATTCCACGCGTGTAAGGAAATAGGAGAGGACGTGGACAATAAAAAAAGGGGACTAAAATGAAAAACACGAAGTAACAACATGCAAAGGAAGCAAGGGGAGTCGCATCTTGGTTTCCTAGTGGGTGTGAAGACTGAAGGCACGCAGGGAGGTCAACGGTGAACTAGGAAATGAGAGTGGCGAAGTAGCTCTGTGAAGCCGCGAGAACCGGGAGGTAGTGGCGAACCCAAGGCGCAGACGAGGACGGGTGGTCTTAGCGCTGACTGGTAGGGCATCAACGAGCAGTTGGAGTGGAGTCACATGGTGTTGTTTATTTGGTGATTCATGAAGCAATGTGAGGTATCATGATTTACATGCACGGGTGGGTTCATAGTGCTACAGGATAGGGGAAGGAATTCGGCAAAAATATGGGGAGGTTACTATGTACTGGGCATACATATTTGATTAGGAAGAAAGGATAACTGGAAGTGAAAGACAATATGGATGGGCTGAGTGCGGATAGACCAGTTGGCCTTAATATGTGTATATATATACATACATATACAATAAAAGAAGAAAAGGGATGGGAATGGCGTGAAACAAGTGGAATGTAATGGGAAGGATAACATGGCGGATAAATGGTGACATGGAACTAATGTAGGGGAAGGAAAGAATGGGGCATGGGCTGTATCAATGATATTGGTGGGCTTTGGTCATTCAATAAAAGAAAAAAAATATGGAAAGAAGAGGCATTTGGGGAATGAAATAAGGACGTGAGGAAGTAGAAATTTTTTTTGGGTAGGAATGTTGTGTGAATAGTACTTTGGGAAGTTGTGGCATGCAATAATTGAAGAATGGTGAAAATGTAGTACCTGGAGCAAGGGTATACCGTGACAACTATCAGAGATGGATCAGGTTGTGAGTGCGGATTTAAGAAGGTAATGGTCTTGTATACTAAATTGTGAATAATTAAAGTAAATAAGAAATGATTAATTAAATGTTAATTAATTTATTCAAATCAAACCATGAGCTTATAATTTATATAACCTTGTCATACATTAACAGAACCGAGCGCCGTCGGTCATGTTGAAACTACGTTAAAGGAGGCTACAAGATGAAGCTAGTATGGTCAAGATTAGAAGCAATGGGAGTTTTTAATTAAATTAAACATTGGTTTATTTTAGTTAAAAACAAGCATTTAATCGACGAATTCAATCAAGGTGAGTAAACTCACTCAGTTGTCCCACTTATAATTATTCTAAGTCGGGTTATTATTTGTATGCCATGTTTGCTAATTTTTGGTTGATTTGATGATTGCTTGGATGTTGTTAAATATTGTTATATCGTTTATTTAAATTAAACGATGATATCGTTATTTTTAACAATTTTTCCCATAAAAGTAGCTTACCTTATTGGTTACATTTATAACAATATAAACGTATTAATTAAATTGGATGTTGAATAATTTTTATTAGTTGAGCGTTACTAGTTAAATTTATTGTCTATCATCATCGTGTTAACTGTTGAACCCATATGATTGGATTATTGAAGTGGTTATTGATTGTTAAAACCCAAATTCAACATTTGTTTGATTATTAACCAATGTGTGATTTTGGTTGAGAAATTTATACTAGATGGCTAAAATACAAACTGTTTTATAACAATTGAATTACCATCAAGTGAATCGATAGAAACGTAGTTATGAAATTTATTTATAACTGAATATAGATATTTAAATATATTAATTGGGTTTACAAAAAGGAGATAAACCAACCTTATATACATTAATTACTTTAACCACCAATTACCATTTTTGGTACCGAAATCTATCCGTGTGCAAAGCACGTGCCTCATCTCAATTATTAAATGATCTTATAAAGATGATTCTTATATTTACAAGACCGATAAGCAAGTGAGCAGATACTAATGTGATGTTTAATAACCGAGGTTAATTGTTTTAAGAAGCAATTTAAAATGAGATTATATTGATTTGATTACTATTTATTTAATTATAATCAAAATGGAATTATTTAAATGGAAAGACGAACTAGGATTTGAGTAATGAGTTAATCGTGTGTAGAATTGACAAAGTCAACTGGGTTACTCGAAACAGAATTTTGTAATTAGTTATTAATTTAATAGAAATAGTTAATGGATAATTAAACCATTTTTAAATATTGATATTTGTTAAATGGTGATCAAAGTAGAATCTTGGGATTTAAAGTGTATAAATAAGGGTTATGAAGTTTTAAACCATTGTTTATAGTGAAGTGATGTTTTATAACCCATTTCCATTTATTCAAAAACCCACTTTACATCTTTATTTCCATTCCTTAATTAAGTAATTTCCTCGACAAAATCTTATTTGCCATTGGAGTCAAATGGGGTTTTATAACCTATTTCTTCCATTGGTAATTCCTCATAACTTATTTACTTAATTTGTTAAGTAAATATACCAAACTCCCTTTTAAGCCTTATTTTAACCAAACTCACCTTATTTAATTAAGTAAATTCTTATTTAAACTCTCGAATTGGCTTACGAGTCATTTTTACAAACTCTGTTTGTAAACCCGAATTAAAATCATCTTATAAAACTTTAACCAAATCTTAGTCAACCTTATATCCCTTTTGATAACTTTTTAATTTAATTCATCATTAAAAATAATCACTTTGATTATCACTATTTAGAATTATAATTTACTTTAGCGTTAACCACTTTAATCGTAGTTAATTCCATAAAAATAGAGTGATTAACCAATTAAAGGATTTTTAAATAATAATTAATTTTATTAACACAAATTCAAATTTGATCATTCCCTTTAAAGTATAGTTAATCAAAGGTTAACTAACTTCTAACAATATTCATATTTTTGGAAACTATCCATTAGATTAACTCAAAACAAATCAGTTAAATGGTTAACTGATTTCCAATTGATTCCTCATAAAATTCTTATTCAACCCTACTCCATCTTTTTGGCATTAGGTTACTTCTAATTTAGAAGTAATCGCTTTACTTAATTAAGATAATAATTAATTATAACATTTACTACATTAACTAATTCTATTATTAATTAGAAATAAAATAATTAACCTTTTAAAAAGATCATTAAATTATCACTAACCTCATTAACGATAATTAACATGTTAATCATTTTTACAATATAGTTAATCAAAGATTAATTAATTGTAAACAATCTTTGTTAAGTTTAACAAATATTTGAAAATTTTCGATTTGATTTATCAAGATCAAATCAACTAAATTGTCAACTACAACTAAAAAAGTCTCATTTATCGACTGTCAACATCAGTTAATTATTAACTGATATTCATTAACATTTCCCCTTTCCAAATTAATTAATAACCTAATTAATTTAAAAAAATCATTTAATTGTTTTGTAAAACACTTGTTCAAGTTTACAAATCAATATATTGGTTTCTGCCCTTCTGACAAAATATTTCATTATATAAAGTATTTGAATAAATCTTATATAAAATCATGATTATAAATATAAATATATTTATAAAAATTTTGTTTTAATTAACTTGTATAAAAAACTTCAAATCTCATTTTAGTCATAAAAATAAATTTATAACTAAAATCTTCGTCGGTTCGCCTAACGGTAAAATGATGCCATAATAACAGATTTTAGGCCGTAACTGCCAATCACGTAATCAATGTTGTAAATTGATTAAAAATCACAACATGATTAACATCCATTCAATCTGAACAGGTTTTGATCTCGTTTTGTGTGTCAATTCATATATATGAGAAACATGATCAATAAATAAAATAAAATAAATCATAGCAATCTGGTTTGATTCCTCCAACCTGTTCTTCCCTGCATCCCATATAACATACGAAATGATTTCATTAATATAACGCATTAAAATGGCGAATAAATAAAGTCAACCAATCAAATAGTAACAACCAGTAGCAATCATAGCATCCAATCAATCAATATATATGATATGTTAAATTATATGGATTTATCACATCGTAGCAGTCCAGAGAAGTGTGAGAATTAACTCACCAGTGTTTTTAGTCGATGGTTTCTGCGCCATTTTCATATAATTTTAAACAGCGTTTAAAATTACATAGAATTCCTGTAATAACCCGGAAATCCAAGCCAATTTAAAATTTTTATTTTGTCAATTTTAGTGAATTTGGAATATTTAAAATGAATTATTTTAAATAATAACGACGAGAAATTTATTTCGAACAGAATTAGAATGTATGTATCTATATAGATCGATGTTAGAATATAAATATTTATTTTTATTTATAAAAGGAATTGAAAATGGCGTGGTGATTTCAACGTTCAAGTGAATGTACAAGATTCAAAATAAACCGGATTTTAGCGAAACCAAAAATATTGGAATCTATTTGAGAATATCTTTCCAATGAATCCAAAAAATCGAAATTTCATAGCAGGGATAAAAAGTTATGCCTAGTTGAACATTCAAAATAGTCACTATGGAATTCTAGCCCTTAAAAACGGGAATTTTGCAAACGACCTCGGTTTTCGACAAAACCACTTTTGTTGAATCCGTGATGTCAAGTTATTACTAGATTAAAAAACTCCTAATTTTCTGAATCAATATGTGAGCGTGGCAAAGGAAAACTCGTTTGACCAGTTTCAGTTGATTTTAATCGACTGGAAAATGGCAATTTTTCAAACGGTCTCAGAATTTGATGAAATTAGTTTTGTTAGGACCGTATCATCAATACGAAGCTAGAAAATATTTTTCAGGAATTATTAGAGTCTGTATGTGGCCCCGGTAAATTGAAGTGCGCGTTCAAATTGAATATATAGATTTAAATTTTAATTTAAAGGAAAACTGATCGAAACAATCGAATCAGCTTACGATACACATCCCATTGTGTTCGGAATGGGGGTAATTAGCTATGGGCGACAGTCGGTGGATTCGATTTCGAATTCAAAAGAAAAAGGTACTTTTTGAAAAGAAAATAAATAAATTAAATAAATGTATAATAACCCCCCTTTTTTCTCTCTCCCTCCACACTCTCAAAAACCCATCATTTTAAGAAAATAGAAAAAAAACCTAAGACCTAATCGTGCCTCCACCCTCCCCATCCTCGTCGTCTACCGCCCTCTCCTATCAGCGCCGCCGCCTCCAACCCCGATACCCCCCTCCTTCCCCGATCTCGATTCTCCCTCTTCGCTACTCCCTCTTCCATTCCAGAAAAACCCCCAACGCCCATGAGCCCTAAAACCGCCGTGACCTACTACCATTCCATTACTCCGACCACTGCCAGTCAGCGAAGACGAACCCCGCCACCTCGAGCGGCGGCCCTCAGCCTCCAAGCGCCACCACCCTTTTTTGTTTACACGCTGTAAGTTTTTAACTGCTTATTTTAATTTACTTTAATAATCAGTTTTAATGGTTATAAAAATCAGTTTTGTTTTTATAAAAAGGTATTATTTTAAATCAAAGTTTTATTATGAAGACAACAATATAAAGAAGAGATCTTTTAATGTATAATGTATAGATCCTTGTTCCTGAAAAGAAATGACTTTTATAAATGAAAATACTGGATTTTTGTGCATGAAAAGTTAGGATTTTTACTACATAAAGGAATGATTTTTAACGTTATAAAGAGTTGATTTTTATTCATATGAAAGTTATGATTGTTACTTTTATATAAGGAGAAGATATGATTTTCATAATATAAAAATGCGATTTTTATATGAAGAAATTTGAGGTAAAAATATTGTCTTTATATAAGTAGCGAATTAAAAACACAATTTTTATTTGTTTGAATGAAGCAAAAAAATGGGTTGTAGCTGTATAAAAATAGCGATTTTTAAATATATAAACATCATATTAAAAATGTGATTTTTAATATGAACAGCGTACAGAAGACTGCGTTGGAATGTCAGGCGAATCCCGACTGTTCTGTAGTTCAGAAGTAAAATACGGCGGAGTGGATCCCAAAGGGTGAGAACTCCTCACTTTTATTTTAATTTCTAGTTGAAATATATACTATGATGCAGACGGTGCTTAGCAGCACCCGACACCCGTCGTCCACAAACCATGGATGACTTGTTTGTTTGATTGCTGTGTTGTGAAATTTGACTGTTGATCGGGATGTCTGAAATATATATTCAGTTGTTGAAATAAATTATATATTCATGTGTTGAAATATATATATTCATGTGTTGAAGTAAAATAAATATTTATAAACAAATCGGATGATTTGTTTATACACACTGATTTGACTAATATTGATTGGGACGATAAATTTTACACATCGCCCAACTGCACAAATAAAATCTGTGTTTGTTGATTTGAAACCCCACACGGTTATTGGGATGAGATTTGACGTACACTAATCCCGATTGTTTAGTTGTATGTCAATCGATGGATTGACAGACTGTGTAAGTGTTAATTATTTATGTTTAATGCTTATGCTGTTGTGTGGTGCACTCTGGATGATGGTTGATGATTTATCGTTGCTGTTGTATACATGTGTTGTAGGGAATCCATATAATTAACGTTATATGGTAATTGATTGTGACTCATTCCAATTTGGAAAATAAGGAATATTAGAAAATAAATACTCATGTGTTGAATAAAATAAATAATTCATGTGTTGAATAAAATATATATTCATACGTTGAATAGAAGAAAAATCATGTGTTGAATAAAATAAATATTCATGTGCTGAATAAAATATATATTCATGTGTTGAATAGAAGAAAAATTCATGTGTTGAATAAAATAAATATTCATGTGTTGAATAAAAATATAGATTCATGTGTTGAATAAAATAAATATTCATTTGTTGAATAGAATAACGAAGTTATTGAAATATATAAAGCCGTATTGGTTAGATATGCGCCATTTTGACGCGAACGATGTTTATATCGATTATATTCGTTTTTATAATGAATATAGAAAAGGAAGTGATTTCAAAATATAACGTTTTGAAAATGTTATCATTTATAGATTAATGATATGAAATATTCAATTTTGACAAGAAATTGAATATGAAGTAGAAATCGTTTCGAAAATGAATTTAAAACGATTCATAAAATACGTTTTAAAAGGAAATCGCCAAAATATATATATATTATATATATATATATATATTATATATATAACGTGCCACGCCGCGGCAGTTCGCGAATTTCGGCCATTGACTTCGAATGGATATTATGGGAGATCCGACCGGCGGATTCTCCTAAAACCGGAACCTTGGGTTCGCGTCGAAAAGAGCATTCTAATGAATATTAGAGATTTGAAATCTAACGGTTGGATTCGGAATCATGTCCAAATCAAATTTGGAAAAGGTCGTTGTAAGTGCAGTTCGATGGCCGTTGATGGAAATCGACTGTACGGGCCTTGATAAAATTATTAAAAATAGTAATAATTTGTGTAAAATCATAGGAAATGATTTGGAAAGAATTGGGATGAAAAATTCCATATTTGAAAAGATAAAAATAGATTTTTATCGAAATGAACTAGTTTTGAACTAGAATTATAATTCCATTTAGTTTTAAAATAAATAAATTGGATTTGAAATGGTTTTGAAAATAACCAGAATTTCCAATAATTGAATTGGAATGTATTTGAATCGAAATTGTCTTTGGGATATTTCGATGTTGGATTTCGTGATTATACAGATATTGTTATTGAAATTTGAAAGATTTATTTATATAGTTATTTCCAATATGATATTTGTTGGTCGTAGAATTTGATATTAAATATAAGCCAATATATTTTCTATTCAGAGCCTTGTATTCAATATCAAATGGGATTTGGGTTTGTTGTGAATGGTGTCTTCATTAACACTGTTCTTAAACCCAGTGGTGAAAAAGATTAAATCTTTTTATTTAGATTTAATGAAGTATACCAATTAAATGATATTTAATTAGAATTGAATTAGAATGTGATTTTCGGTTTATCGTGAACCGTGTTTTAAATGACATTGGTTCTTTAACAGAGTTAAAGACGGGATATGATTTCCCAAGTTAAATAATCATTGATAGTGATTATTGGGAAGATTAAAACCAAGTGGAGTTTCGATGAATCTTTAATTAGATTGAAATAATCGAGAATGGAGTATCACATGTTTTGCTCCAGGCGATAGTTAAATCTTTAATTAGATTTGAACGTGAGATGGTAGTTGAATTTACCGATAACACCGTGGTGTTAGATATGAGGTATGACCAGTTTTACTTCATGGGATGAATAGGTTGGGATTGGGAAATAAAATAAATGATTACTTCGGTGTGGTTCGCTAATCCCGACTAATTTGAATTGATATTCAAAAGAGGATTAAAGAATATATTTAAAGAATTTATCTTTGATAAAATTAATGGGAACCTTTCCCAAAGTATAAGAATATTTGAATAAAAGAATGTTCTAAATTGGAATGAGGTGTATGTTGTGTTTGTGTAACACTTGTTTATTATATACGCGAGTTATTCAGAAATACCAGCTTTATCCTATTCTGAATAACTGATTTGACGTGGTGTCGAGGATGAAGACGGTGGTCGAAGACCGGAGGCCTTCACATCGTTTGGGTTATTACTGATGATCTTGATTGGGCTATACACCCAAGAGGAGGGAGTCAGTTGGTGATCGTCCAGACGTACTTGGAGATCGATGGATATGCGAGGTACAAGGTGCCTCTGGTTTCGTTCAGACCCAGAACGAACTTGTAAATGGACTGTGTATGTGACATTGGATTTTATTATATGTGATTGATTTCTGTTAAATATATATCTGTTTGGCGGCGGAGAATTTATTCTCTTTCTTAACGCCCTTCTCTGAAACATACGAGCTCAAGGGTTATATATCGATGGATATCAATCGCATGGTGTGAATTTCCTGTGTGGCAAGCCTAATTGGTAATTAATCAAGGCTTCTGTTGAAAAGAAAAGTCTTGTGGTTGATGATCAAAGCACCGCCTGTGTGGCATAGCTTTGTGTAATGTTGATTCGCGAGCCTTACACCCCGGTTGTGAACCAGAAACGGGAGAGGACGACAGGGAGGGCATGCATTTCCTTCTAGCTAGGGTGGTGTCAGTGACCTACCAGCCCTGACATTTATAATATTTTCACATGTGTGATTGTTGCTATTGCGAGGCGCCTTGGATATATCGGTGAATATGTGGAGCCGATGGAGTCATTTGGCTCATTTACGCCCCAAAGGGTGGGAAAACGCAGTGTCCAGGGTTTAAGTTTAATCCACATCAAGTGGACCGACCCTGTTGCTCCAAGGGCCAACCTGAGTCTGGGTCCTGAGACACGGGCTAGAGTGTCTCGAATCGGTAGAGGACTATCTTTTGCCTCGGTTAACAGATGGAAATCCAACTTCCAATACGTGACTTTGCGGTTTTGATTGTATAACCTATATATGGCGACATAGTGGTATGGGGCACTTATGTCGTCTATGATTGATACTTATGATTTGAAGTTGTTTTATACACTATGCACTTATAATAGTATCAAATGATTTGTTTCATTCTTGGCTATTATAAGGTAAAAACCCTATCACCCGGCTTGCGTTGCATTGTGTGATGGGACCTGGGTCTTATAATAGCTTCATTGTTCTTTATTTAGCATTGCGCTGTTGTTATATGCACTGGTATTCTTGGGAGGAAACCCATTCCGTGTTATATGGCATAGTGCGTTGATATATCTGATTTAAAGTAAAGTTTTAAATAACTAATTTAGTTCTCACACCAGTCACATGAATGACCTGGAGTTTATTGTTTTAACCTAAACTCTGGGTGCCTTTATTTTGACATGAGCAGCTGGTAGTTTTGGTTTTGTAGATTTATATTCACAGGAACCTGGTTTACAGCTAGAATGTTATCCGAAAAGCTCTGTATCCGTATATCTCTTTCAGTTGTGTATTGTATTATTTTCTCGCCGCAGTAATGTATTTAAATCTCTGATATGTAGTAAATGTGTAATATGTAATTTATACTCTGTATATTCTTGTATTCTGATGAATAGTTGTAATTAACAATGAAATGTTCTTCTGCTCGCGTTCTGATTTGTCTTGTCCTCAAAGCAATTCGTTCTTTCCTTACCGGGGAAGTTACGGGTCGTTTCATCGTGGTATCAGAGCTTTGGTTTACAGAGCTCGGACAAGTCATGTTAGAACCAAACGAAAGAATTCATCAGAGATTGGATTAGTAATATCCAATGGGAATGACTCATTAGAGATGGGATCGGTAGTATCCTAGAACGAGTGGGAAGAGTAGTGTTTTGAAAATCAGGATGAAAACAATTTTTGTTTTGAAAATTTAAACCTTATTCAACGTATTTGAATATATATTTTTTGATTTGGACAATCCAGTATATAAAGATTTTGCATAAACGTCTGATCCACGTGTATTTGAAGTTTTAAGATACTGGATAGATATAGATTCACACTCTAGACGCTCGAAGATGATTCTGATGATTGCTCGAGCATCATCAGTATTTATGTTCGGGTTTCGAAAGTGGGATTTCTATATGATTCAAATTGACTGGTGTGAGAACCAAAACTAGATAGGGCTTATTGTTGTGATTTGGCACCAAAAACATGATTTTCTATATATGTATCAAAATTATGAATTTGAAATGATAATAAACTAATTGATTGCTACTTGTTTTGTTTGATTATTGGTTGATTAATTAAATGTTGAACCTTTAGCCAAATTGAAACAAATAGTGGATTATATTGAAAATTTATCGCATTTGCATGCATGTACATGTACTTACATTGAACAGGTCATAGCAAGGTGGCTAGAGAAGAGGAATAAAATTGTTTGCCCAACAAATAGGTACATGTTTATTGTATTTCTTGGATTTTTGATGATTTTATGAGTCGATTGGTTGTTTCTTTTTCTTTTTGGAATGGTGAGGGCCATGGGAGGCTATTTGAAATATCCTGAGGCTCCCGGTGCAGGGGAGGTTATGGCGGAATTTTTCGAAAATTTAGGGTGTTAGCCAAATTTTTGAAAAATTTGAAAAGTTCTTAGAAATTGAAAAGTTGAAGAACTTAATCCGTAATGAAAATAATGAATGTTGAGTTGGTTAGTAAAACAAATTTCGGCTTTGTTCCTTTTCGGGGACGAAAAGTTTTAAGTGTGGGAGATTGTAATAACCCGGAAATCCGAGCCAATTTAAAAAATTTATTTTGGCAATTTTAGTGAATTTGGAATATTTAAAATGAATTATTTTAAATAATAATGACGAGAAATTTATTTTGAACAGAATTAGAATGTATATATTTATATAGATCGACGTTAGAATATAAATATTTATTTTTATTTATAAAAGGAATTAAAAATGGCACGGTAGTTTGAAATTTCGAATTCAAAGTTCAAATGAATGTACAAGATTCAAAATAAGCCGGATTTTAGCAAAACCAAAAATATTTGAATCTATTTGAGAATATCTTTCCAACGAATCTGAAAAGTCGAAATGGCATAGCGTGGATAAAAAGTTATGCCCGGTTGAAAATTCAGAATAGTCGCTATGGAATTCTAGCCCTTAAAATGGGAATTTTGCAAACGACCTCGGTTTTCGGCAAAACCACTTTTGTTGGATCCGTGATGTCAAGTTATTGTTAGGTTTCAAAATTCGTAATTTTCTGAATCAATATGTGAGCGTGGCAAAGGAAAACGCATTTGACCAGTTTCAGTTGATTTTAATCGATTGGAAAATGGCCATTTTTCAAACGGTCTTATAATTTGATTATATTAGTTTTTTTAGGACCATATCGTCAATACGAAGCTAGAAAATATTTTTTGGGAATTTTTAGAGTCTGTATGTGGCCCCGGTAAATTGAAGTGTGCGTTCAGATTGAATATATAGATTTAAATTTTAATTTAAACGAAAACAGATCGAAACGATCGAATCAATTTACAATACATATCCCATTGTGTTCGGAATGGGGGTAATTAGCTATGGACGACAGTCGTTGGGTTCGATTTCGAATTCAAAAAAAAGGTACTTTTTAAAAAGAAAATAAATAAATTAAATAAATATATAATAACCCCCCTTTTTTTTTCTCTCCCTCCACACTCTCAAAAACTCGTCATTTTAAAAAAAATAGAAAAAAAACCCTAAGACCTAATCGCGCCTCCACCCTCCTCCTCGTCCGCCGCCCTCTCCTATCAACGTCGCCGCCTCCAACCCCGACATCCCCCCTCCTTCCTCAATCTCGATTCTCCCACTTCTGTGCTCCCTCTTCCATTCCAGAAAAACCCCCAATGCCCATGAGCCCTAAAACCACCATGACCTGCCACCATTCCATTACTCCGACCACTGCCAGTCAGCGATGACGAACCCTGCCACCTCGAGCTGCGACCCTCAGCCTCCAAGTGCCACTACTATTTTTTGTTTACACGCTGTAAGTTTTTAACTGTTATTTTAATTTACTTTAATAATCAGTTTTAATGGTTATAAAAATCAGTTTTTTTTTTATTTTATAAAAAGGTATTATTTTAAATCATAGTTTTATTATGAAGACAACAATATAAAGAAGAGATCTTTTAATGTATAATGTATAGATCCTTGTTCATGAAAAGAAATGACTTTTATAAATGAAAAGACTGGATTTTTGTGCATGGAAAGTTAGGATTTTTACTACATAAAGGAATGATTTTTAACGTTATAAAGACTTGATTTTTATTCATATGAAAGTTATGGTCGTTATTTTTATATAAGGAGAAGATATGATTTTCATAATATAAAAATGCGATTTTTATATGAAGAAATTTGAGGTAAAAATATTGTCTTTATATAAGTAGCGAATTAAAAACATGATTTTTATTTGTTTGAATGAAGCAAAAAAATGGGTTGTAGCTGTATAAAAATAGCGATTTTTAAATATATAAACATCATGTTAAAAATGTGATTTTTAATATGAACAGCGTACAGAAGACTGCGTTGGAATGTCAGGCGAATCCCGACTGTTCTGCAGTTCAAAAGTAAAATACGGCGGAGTGGATCCCAAAGGGCAAGAACTCCTCACTTTTATTTTAATTTCTAGTTGAAATATATACTAGGATGCAGACGGTGCTTAGCAGCACCCGACACCCGTCGTCCACAAACCATGGATGACTTGTTTGTTTGATTGCTGTGTTGTGAAATTTGACTGTTGATCGTGATGTCTGAAATATATATTCAGGTGTTGAAATAAATTATATATTCATGTGTTGAAATATATATATTCATGTGTTGAAGTAAAATAAATATTTATAAACAAATCGGACGATTTGTTTATATACACTGATTTGACTGATATTGATTGGGACGATAAATTTTACACATCGCCCAACTGCACAAATAAAATCTGTGTTTGTTGATTTGAAACCCCACATGGGTATTGGGATGAGATTTGACGTACAATAATCCCGATTGTTTAGTTTTATGTCAATCGATGGATTGACAGATTATGTATGCGTTAATTATTTATATTTAATGCTTATGCAGTTGTGTGGTGCACTCTGGATGATGGTTGATGAATTATCGTTGCTGTTATATACATATGTTGTAGGGAATCCATGTAATTAACGTTATATGGTAATTGATTGGGCCTCATTTCAATTTGAAAAATAAGGAATATTAGAAAATAAATATTCATGTGTTGAATAAAATAAATAATTCATGTGTTGAATAAAATATATATTCATGTGTTGAATAGAAGAAAAATTCATGTGTTGAGTAAAATATATATTCATGTGTTGAATAGAAGAAAAATTCATGTGTTGAATAAAATAAATATTCATGTGTTGAACAAAATATATATTCATGTGTTGAATAGAAGAAAAATTCATGTGTCGAATAAAATACATATTCATGTGTTGAATAAAAATACACATTCATGTGTTGAATAGAATAAATATTCATTTGTTGAATAGAATAACGAAGTTATTGAAATATATAAAGCCGTGTTGGTTAGGTATGCGCCATTTTGACGCGAACGATATTTATATCGATTATATTCGTTTTTATAATGAATATAGAAAAGGAAGTGTTGAATATGAAGTTGAAATCATTTCGAAAACGAATTTAAAACGATTTATAAAATACGTTTTAAAAGGAAATCGACAAAATATATATAATATATATTATATATATATATAGAATGGACTGAATTGAACGCGTCGCGCCGCGGCAGTTCGCGAATTTCGACCATTGACTTCGAATGCATATTACGGGAGATCCGAACCGTCAGATTCTCCTAAAACCGGAACCATTGGGTTTGTATAGAAAAGAGCTTTCTAACGAATATTATAGATTTAAAATCTAACGGTTGGATTTGGAGTTATGTCCAAATCAAATTTGGAAAAGGTCGTTGTAAGTGCAGTTCGATGGCCGTTGATGGAAATCGACTATACGGGCCTTGATAAAATTATTAGAAATAGTAATAATTTGTGTAAAATCATAAGAAATGATTTGGAAAGAATTGGGATGAAAAATTCCATATTTGAAAAGATAAAAATAGATTTTTATCGAAATACACTAGTTTTGAACTAGAAGTATAATTCCAATTATTTTAAAATAAATAAATTGGATTTGAAATGGTTTTGAAAATAACCAGAATTTCCAATAATTGAATTGGAATGGATTTGAATCGAAATTTTCTTTGGGATATGTCGATGTTGGATTTCGTGATTATATAGATATTGTTATGGAAATTTGAAAGATATGTTTATATCGTTATTTCCAATACGATATTTGTTGGTCGTAGAATTTGATATTGAATATAAATCGATATATTTTCTATTCAGAGCCTTGTATTAAATATCAAATGGGATTTGGGTTTGTCGTGAATGGTGTCTTCATTAACACTCTTCTTAAACCCAGTGGAGAAAAAGATTAAATCTTTTTATTTAGATTTAATGAAGTATACCAATTAAATGATATTTAATTGGAATTGAATTAGAATGTGATTTTGGGTTTATCGTTAACTGTGTTTTAAATGACATTGGTTCTTTAACCCAGTTGAAATGGGATATGATTTCCCAAGTTAAATAATCATTGATAGTGATTTTTGGGAAGAGTAAAACCAAGTGGAATTTTGATGAATCTTTAATTAGATTGAAATAATCGAGAATGGAGTATCACCACTTTTGCTCCAGGCGATAGTTAAATCTTTGATTAGATTTGAACGTGAAGTGGTAATTGAATTTACCGATAACACCGTGGTGTTAGATATGAGGTATGACCAATTTTACTTCATGGGATGAATAGGTTGGGATTGGGAAATAAAATAAATGATTACTTCGGTGTGGTTCGCTATACTAATTTGAATTGATATTCAAATGAGGATTAAAGAATAAATTTGAAGAATTTATCTTTGATAAAATTAATGGGAACCTTTCCAAAGTATAAAAATATTTGAATAAAAGAATATTCTGAATTGGAATGAGGCGTATGTTGTGTTTGTGTAACACTTGTTTATTATATACGTGAGTTATTCAGAAAGACCGGGTTTATCTTATTTTGAATAACTAATTCGATGTGGTGTCGAGGATGAAGACGGTGGTCGAAGACCGTAGATCTTCACATCGTTTGGGTGATTACTGATGATCTTGATTGGGCTGTACACCCAAGATGAGGGAATTAGTTGGTGATCGTCCAGACGTACTTGGAGATCGATGGATATGCGAGGTACAAGGTGCCTCCGGTTTCGTTCAGGCCCAGAACGAAATTGTAAATGGACTGTGTGTCTGACATTGGATTTTATTCTATGTGATTGATTTCTATTAAATATATATCTATTTGGCGGTGGAGAATTTATTCTCTTGCTTAACGCCCTTCTATGAGATGTACGAGCTCAGGGGTTATATATTGATGGATATCAATCGCATGGTGTGAATTGCCTGTGTGGCATGCCTAAGTGGCAATTGATCAACGCTTCTGTTGAAAAAGCAGTCTTGTGGTTGATGATCAAAGCACCACCTATGTGGCATAGCTTTGTGTAATGTTGATTCGTGAGCTTCACACCCCAGTTGTGAACCGGAAACGAGAGAGGACGGAGGGAGGGCGTGTGTTTCCTTCTAGCTAGGGTGGTGTCAGTGACCTACCAGCCCTGACATTTATATTATTTTCACCTGTGTGATTGTTGCTGTTGCGAGGCACCTCAGATATATAGGTGACTATGTGGAGCCTATGAAGTCATTTGGCTCATTTACGCCCCAAAGGGTGGGGAAACGCAGTGTCCAGGGTTTAAGTTTAATCCACATCGATTGGACCGGCCCTGTTGCTCCAAGGGCCCACCTGAGTCTGGGTCTTGAGACACGGGCTAGAGCATCTCGAATCGGTGGAGGACTATCTTTTTCCTCGCTTCACAGATGGAAATCCAACTTCCAACACGTGACTTTGCGGTTTTGATTGTATAACCTATATATGGTGACATAATGGTATGGGGCACTTATGCCGTCTATGATTGATACTTATGATTTGAAGTTGTTTTATACACTATGCACTTATAATAGTATCAAATGATTTGTTTTAACGTACCAAGCATTCTTGGCTATTATAAGGTAAAAACCTATCCTCCGGCTTGCGTTGCATTGTGTGATGGGACCTGGGTCATATAATAGCTTCATTATTCTTTATTTAGCATTGCGCTGTTGTTATATGCACTGGTATTCTTGGGAGGAAACCCGTACTGTGTTATACGGCGTGTTCCCTTGATATATCTGATTTTAAGTAAAGTTTTAAACAACTGTCTTCGTTCTCACACCAGTCACATGACTGACCTGGAGTTTAATTGTTTTAACCTAAACTCTGGATGCCCTTATTTTGACACGGGCAACTAGTAGTTTTGGTTTTGCAGATTTATATTCGTAGGAACCTGGTTTACAGCTGGAATGATATCTGGAAAGCTCTGTATCCGTATATCTCTTTTGGTTGTGTATTGTATTATTTTTCCGCCGCAGTAATGTATTTAAATCTCTGATATGTAGTAAATGTGTAATATGTAATTTATACTCTGTATATTCTTGTATTCTGATGAATAGTTGTAATTAACAATGAAATGTTCTTCTGTTTGCGTTCTAATTTGTCTTGTCCTCAAAGCAATTCGTACTTTCCTTACCGGGGAAGTTACAGGTCTTTTCAATTCCAACTGCTCCCGTTTCTGACCGTACCAGCTCGTATGCGTAGCTTTCGTCGCCACAATCCCAACGGATCCTGTTTCGCTGAAATCCGTCAACGTATGAAGAAGATATCGTATTTTAAAGTTTATATAAATTTAACGAGAATTAATTAATTAAAAAATTATAATTTACCTTCATTAGTCACCACTAATCCACGTCAGCCTACTTCATGCGTTTTCTCCCTTTTGGATTCCTCAGACGCGATACCCTCTCCTTCCTGATACCATAGTTCTTCATTTTCACGAACCCGTCATCATCAAACCCTCCCCGCGATCGCTTATCATCGCTAGACCCCTGGTCCACCTTGCTAGAAGTTCTGCTTCCCTGAGGCGCCTCATCAACCGGAGGCTGCGCCCTCAAAAATCAACTACGAAGTCAGGGGGCCGCCCCAACCTTTCTCGGTTTAAACCCAAAATTCCGACGCCACCCGACACTGTAGATGACCAAACCACCATCGGTCGGTTGGCGTCGCCACCTCCTTCTTTCACCTTCAGCTTGACCACCCCAATCGTGCCTCCAGCGCCGGAAATCCTCCATAACCAACCGCCATAAGTAAAAACGAACCCAAAAACCTCACTACCGTTCAACTCCCAACCACGGCCACCACAGCCCGTTTCAGCTCCTCCAACCAAAGACAAAAACCTAGTCATCTTCCCCCTGAACAACTTCACCTTGGCTCCATCACCCAACGCCAACCAAAACTCCACCAAAAAGCACAAAAACAAAATCAGATTTTCACCGTTCATTGCGATTTCCGGCCACAACACTTGACGAAACTTCCCCAACTTTTAATGGTAGCTAGCCCTCGACCAGATCTACCATTTTGCTTCAGGTCCCCCTAGCAAATTCTTCACGGATTGGAAGATATAAATTGTTTTGTAAAGAGGGGTTTTTTGCAAAATTGATGGACGGAAATTTGGTTTGGGCTGGAAATTATGATTTGGACGGGTTTATATTGGTGGATTTTATTATATTTTAACATGATGTGACAAGCGAGGTTGACTAACGATTTTTATTTCATGCTTATCGCAATTTTGAACATTGTTTATTGGCTACTGTTACATACAAACTCCGTTTACATACAAACTCCGTTTACATACAAACTCCGTTTACATACAAACTCCGTTTATGATGGAAATGGGCATCATAGTATAATTTGACGATACGGTTCAAACGAATCTTATTTCGTCGAATTCTGAGTCCGTTTGCTCAAACGACGCTCATTCACATCCAAATGGTCGTTCTTATTTGCATTTAATTTTGCCACGCTCACAAAATAACTCCGTTTGAGCGCAGTTTGAAATCTAGCAATTATTTACTGTTACGGTCTCAATAAAAATTGTTTCGTCGAAAACGGAGGTCGTTTGAATAAAGTCCCTTTTAAATGGTCCAATTTGAATTAAAATAAACTAATTTTAAAATACTTCAATATAAAAATAATAAAATATTGTAATTGGCCATACTCAACCAGAATTGCATATATTTTCAAAAAAATATATATTTTGGATTGAATTCCAGTCCAAATCGATATTCAAAATATTTAAAACCCTTTTATTTATAAAATAAATCGATATAATTTATAAAGGAATTCCATAGCGACTATTTTAAAATTTGATTTGGACATAAAATAAAATATACGCTATGAAAACTGGATTTTTCTCTTCCATTAGAAAGATATTGTCTAATCAGTCCTGACATTTATTGTTTCAAGAAAATCCAACTTATTTTGAAACATGTGCAGTCAATTGAAGTTCAAAACTCCATTTTATGAACTACCGTACCGCTGCAGCTCGTTATATAATTAAATTATAAATTATACGTGTAACTGTCAGTAAATAAACGAAATCGTCAATATATTTTCAATATTGACAATATTAAGCCCCTATATTCTGCCGATACACATTATATAGCAAATTCAACAAATCCCAAATATTATGGAATTAAAATATTATATTATTCTATTTATATTATTAATTAAATATTCAAAATAATTAAATTCAATTATTTAAATTCAAAACTGGAATTTTAAATAATAAAATAATTTAAATAATCGGCCAGAAAATACGGGTCGTTACATTCCTTCCTCCTTAAAAGAATTTCGTCCCCGAAATTTCCAAGGCAAAAAGAATGGTACAAACCCAATATCTTTACAAAAATATTTAATTAAAACACAGTTTTATTCCCAAAATTAATTTAATTGGTTTTAAAGCCAATTAATTTCAAATAACAAAATTTTCCAAAAACTTGAAAAAAAATTCTAACTCCTTAAATTTTGGAAAAATTTCAGTAGAGTCTCCCCTGCATTGAGGGACATCTGCAATATTGCAGGTTCAAGAAATATATATACATCGACTCTCAAGGTCGGAAAATCCAAAAATCTGATCTCAAAACCCAAATCAAAACCCAAAAATCCAAAAATTTATATTTGGCGTAGGCATACCTTTTTGCGGGCGTTCTCAAGCAAAATTCTCAAATTATAGGCGATTTACGCAATCAAATTCTATCCTCATAGCCTTCTCATACTTGCACTTGACTTCATCATCAAGTAAGTTCCCAATATAAGAAATAATATTTCAATGATTAACCTGTGATTACCCAAATCCCCAAATCAAACACTTGGCATCATCATTGGGTTAAATCCTTTGGTTTCCAATCACCCATATTATACTATATTTTACTTAACTTTTCAATTTATTCAACTTTTCAATTTAACTATGGGTGAATTCTATATAAACCATCCAACAACCAAACAAACAGGCAAACAAGGCATAATAATCCAACCAAATCATTTTGATTCAATATTTATATTTCTTGTTTCGTTTTCACTATGGCTTAACATATCGATTCATATCAAATTGGTTCTTTATCCAATTACTAATTCGATTACCAAATTCCAAATGTATTTTATTTGGTTCCAACACTATGTCCACTCCAAATTTAATTTGACTTAACCTAGGTAAGTCGTATTCCGATATTCGGTTTTAATTTCATTTAAATCAATCCAACAATCAAATACCTTAATAATTCGATAAAATAATTTCCTTTTTATATATAACTATAATTAGGCAAAATTATTTCATTTACCCTCTTCATAAAATATTTAAAAATAATTTTATATACAGTTACAAATACGTGCTCTCAAATATATACACTCAACTCAATCTAGAGTATTACTAACCCAATCTCTATTAAGTTATACTACAGAGCCAAGGTTATCACTAAACCAATAGCTCTAATACCAACTTTAACGGCCTAGGGAAAAATTCGACCCTCGAGTTTTTGACAATAATACATAATCCTTCATCCCTTGCCAAAAACCCAAGTAACGAACTCTGACTGTTAATAGAAAGAAGTTAGAGGGTGAGAAAAGAAAGAAAGAAATGTTAGAATAGAAGAAAAAGAAGAAGAACACATCAGACTCTCACAGCGTAACGAATAAATATAATACATCAAATCTCTTTACAAAAGAAACTATATATATATATATACATACCAATCATCAGAGTACATCATATATCAGATACAGCGGAAATAATTTTGAATAACTAACGGTGAAGCCTCCTGCTTCCAGCTCCTAAAACTCCAAGCGAAATGTAACGACCCGGATTTTCGACGACTTTGGTTATCGACATAAGCTCGATGTCGATAACCAAAACATCGAAAAATCCTGGTAATTAATGAAAGAAATTAGAGGGTGAGGATAGATAAGATAGAAACTTAGAATAGAAGAAGAAGAAGAAGACAACATCAGAGTAACACGAACCTCACAGCGGAACGAATAACATATAATAGTTAACATAACTTTGAAATATAACAGTTATATATACAATAGCACTTATCAGAGTACAGCACTTACAACACAGCGGAAATAACTATAGCTATATGACTTGAAGCCTCCTGCTCCAAGCTCTCCAAGTATATCTGTAAAACCCGACTACTTGACTGCCCGTACAAATTTAGGCACCCAAGAGTTTAGGGAAAACAACAAAGTAAACTTCGGGTCAGTCATGGGACTGGTGTGAGTAAAACAGTTTAAACAGGTATATGAACAAGTAAACGATATCTCATAAGAGCATGCCGTAGAACGGAACGGGTTTTTCCCTTATGAGAATCCAAAATATCTTTATATCAAAAACCTTTTGATATTATAATAATGTCTATGTACAAATAGATATCAACTAGCAGAAACGCTTTCATCTCACGTTCTACATATATAGTATACAATCAAAATCACAAGCACGTATTGGATAATGGATTTCCAACTATGACAAGGTATGGAATCACCTTTCGCTAGTGTACCTCTAGAGAGGGATACACTGGGTTCAACAAGAACATCTTGCAACCCGGCCACACATGACCGACCACTCATTTTGCTTGAGTGTATCGAATGTATATAACCAACGGTTGGGATCAGCAATCGTTCCCGTGTATATATATATATATATATATATATATATATATATATATATATATATATATGAGACAGCATTGATAGATTTAAGAAACAAATGAATATTCTCTAGATAGGTGATTATACACCCTACTTCGGTGCGACCGACTTGGCCATGCTGCCTGCCCGATTTCTGTCATTTACCGGATGACGAGGCTAGAAGTTACGCGTTATCATCACATCAGATTCACTTCAAATGCCACATTGTCAGATCCATCGAAAATCACTAATTTACGTCTACAACAGTACATTACGCGTTAGCTAAAGAAGTTTCCTTCTCCGCTTCCACTCTTGGTACGGTTGAAGAAATCAATGTACGTGACCTTTCTGGAAATACTCTGTCAGACATTCATTCACACAAGTCATCCTCATTCACTTTGATGTCACATCGTCATACCCGCCAAATCACAAATTGACTTATCCAAAAATAACACGGGTATACAGCTAAGAGAAACGAATTCCTCCGCCACCAAACGTGAATATGTTTGAACAGATCAACTTACGCAATCCATTAGATATACTCTGTCAGACCTTCGTCTATACAAGTTGTCCTGGGACTGGACAAACCGAAGGCACTATTCAGTATATCCATCTTAGTCACTGTTATCTAAGACTTATACAACAGCCCTTGCATTTTACTCCGTCTTCAATTAACTTTGGCATATATGATTCGCAACGCTTATGCCAATACAGAGTGGTTCTTTGGATAATAATCCAACCGGTCTCTCCATATTAACAGCGTTAAAATGGTCGAAACTTCGATAGTCTGTGATTTAACTATCAAAGAAAAACAAGTGTGCAAACAACGATATTATTTCCAGATGGAAATTATATCAATCAATCATCAACATATATCTATATATATATATATTCACATTGCCTTATTTTCTATGTTCAGAAAATATATGTTATTAACACTGGAAAATGTTTCCATCTGCTTATTTACAAATCGCTACTCTTCCCCAACTATCGGTCCCTGACTGTAAACTAGTATGAGAACAATTCCCTAAGTATAAATCCCGAAGGCCGAAACCAACATCAGATAGACACTTAGAAAACTATTCAATTTACTAATCTCTAGTCAGTTCAAATTTTACTTAACTCTATTTGATTAACTCTGATTGATTAACTCTAACTGGTTAATTCTAAACGATCAACTCTAACTGGTCAACCTTAATTAATTAACTCTAACTGGTTTTACTTGGTTTGACTAACTCAATTTATTAACTCGACTGACTAATTCAACTCGATTAACCTAACTTGATTTACTTATCTCGATTAACTGAACTAATCACTTTGATTAACTCGACTAATTCACTTTGGTTAACTTAACCGATTCACTTAACTAATTCACTTAACTCCTGTCGAATAAACTATTATTCGATGACTCCTCTAACTCTATTCGAATAAACTATATTCGATTAACTCATTTACTCTATTCGAATAAACTATATTCGATTAACTCCTTTTCTATATTCGAATAAACTATATTCGATTAATTCCTTCGATTTAACTAATATTCTATAACTTACTTCGATTTACTAATAATCGATAACTCCTTCGAATAAACTACATTCGAAAATCTCCTCTCGAATAAACGATATTCGATAATCTTCCTTTTCGATTTAACAAATCGATAACTCCTTTTCGAATAACTAAATTCGATAACTCCTTTCGATTTAAGATAACTCCTCTCGATTTAACTAATCGATAACTCCCTTCGATTAACTAACATCGATACTCCTTTCGATGAAACTAACATCGATTAATTTAACTCGACGAACTTAACTTGACTCACTTATCTCGATAATCTAACTCAAGAACTTGACTCCATTAACTTATCTCGATAATCTTACTCAAGAACATAACTCCTATCGAATAACTAATATTCGATTTAACTTCATTCGCTTGACTCTAAATCGCAGCGATCACAATGGTTACGCCTGACTCCCTCAGGAAACATCCGACCGCCGTAGGCTATTTACTGCTCTGCGAATTACGCTAGCAGTCATACGATATGGCAACTTATCCTGAATAACTCTGTTTGACTAACTCTATCTCAAATAACTATATTTGATTAACTCTAGTTCGTTTTAACTCTAATCGATTAACTCTAAGTGAGTAACTCTAACTCGATCAACTCAACTTGATTAACTCGACTTACTTAACTCAACTGGTTAACTTGACTTACTTAACTCGCTGGTTAACTTGACTTACTTAACCCAACTGGTTAACTCTACTGAACTGGTTAACTCTACTGAACTGGTTAACTCTACTGAACTGGTTAACTCTACTGAACTAGTTAACTCTATTCAACTAACTCGACTCGACTAACCCCTTTTAAATAGCATATTCGTTTTACTAACTTTCGAATACCATATTCGATTTACTCCCTTCGAATACCATATTCGATTTAAATCCTTTCGAATACCATATTCGATTTAACTCCTTTCGAATACCATATTCGATTTACTTTATTCACTTTATAAAGATTTCCTTTTTAACAACGTTTTATTCATTTGAAAAGATTTACTTTTAAATAGCGGTTCTACACTTTAAAAATGATTTCCTTTTTATAACGTTTCCTTTTCAATCCTATTTGTACGTGGTTTACAAATATTTCCTTTTCAAATTTATTCTTGAAATATTCTAACTCCTAAAATTCTCTGAAAAATTCGCCATAACCTTCTTTGTAATGGGAGCATCGGGAAAATACCCAAACCCGCCACACATGCCTTTCCAATCAAAAAGAAAATGGTTTGTAATTATTTCCTTTTTGAATATCTCCTATTTATAAATATTCCAATTTATAAACATTTCTTATTTATAAATATTCCACTTTATAAATATCTCTTATTTATAAATATTCCAATTTATAAACATTTCTTATTTTCAATATCACTTTGAAAATCCCCTTATCAACATTTCGGTATGTTATGGTATTCAATCATATCAAATCACGATGTTCAATATCGTCCAAGTACATATAATCGCCCACAGATTTTATATCACATCATGTAACAATATATGAAAAACAATAAAATAACTGTTGAGGAATCTAGTTGGATTCCTCCAACCTATCTCCCTGCATCCACAGATGTTACACAATATGATTATCATCACTTTCAGTTCGATATAAATTATTCTGATAGCAGAATCAATATATAAATATTTAACGGTTTATATATATATATATATTAATATATATATATATATAATTTCCACTAACTGACTAGCAGTTCAATCAATCAACCAACACACAGCAATCAACAGATGATTAACAGTTCTAAAAATACATTATAAAAAAATAATTGTTCAGAGTTGGTGAGTTTTACTCACATTGGCGCGTTAATCGTTAAATAATGGTTTGCGTTATTTGATTGCGACGGACAATTTATTTCGCCATAAATTGTAACGAGCTCGGATTCACTCCCAGTCAGTCTCATTGTGTTGCTCCCGTCCATACGATCCTGTCGGATCTTGTTTCGCTCAATTCTGATATCGTATGGAAGAGTTATGATAATTACAAGTTTATACACTTATAAATTAAATTTAAACCAATTTAAATGAATTTCCATTGGGCTTTAACCTTGCGATTTGGCCTGCCTTCACCCCTATAAGCCCATACCCGAGATTCACTCCCTTTCTTCCCCGACTAAACGCCTGCTCCAGATCGAAAAAACTCCATAATACCTCTCCACCAGGCCGACTCCTTTGACCCCATCCCATTATCGTTTCCACAACCGAGACCACTAATTTACTCCTCATCAAACCCTCTTCCTCCCTACACAACTCACCCCCAACTCGGTTTCCTCCCGTCGCCCTCGACTTCCAGCGATGAACAACAATCACCGACACTTTTTTTGCTCAGAAAATTCTCCAGACCCGCCCAAATCTTGCGGAAAATCAACACCAACACCAAATGAACCTCAAATTCAACTATCTATGCACCAATTTCAAAAACCAAGCAACCCTAGTTCACTGTTCAGGTTTCGAACATTAGAAAGACCACATCGAGCTTCACAAAGCTTGTATCGAAGTGAAGAGAAACTTCATACGAGATTGCATATACATTCGGTTGGGTTTATAGGAATTTATTTTGTTTTGTTTGGATTTTCTTTTGATTGAAAATTTGACTGTGAGAAAAAAAAAAGAACAACGGCGGAAAAATATACCCCATTGACAAAAGAGAGAAATAGGAATTAGGTTTAGGGTGTATAGCTATTTATAGGGTTTTTTTATTATTTTTATATTCATAAAAAAATCAATTTCTGCTTGTATTTATTATCTAAAAATGCACATGATATCCAAAAATCACGAAACTGGACATACACCTAGAGTTCGACATTACGGTCCCAACGAAACTGGTTTCGTCGAATTCCGACTTCGTATGCTCACACAGCGTATTTTTAATTGTCAATTTATCGACTGTTTTTCACTCTAAAAATCCATACGGCCACACAGTGACTCTAAAAATCACGAAACTGGAAATCTAAGAACTATTTGACATTGCAGATCCAACAAAATTAGTTTCGTCGAATTCCGACTCCGTTTGCAAAACTGGCTATTTTTAAAGCTCTGGATGACCCATTTAAATATATAAATATATTTAAATATAATTAAATTAAATATAAATATATCGTATATCCTCACATATGATATCGTACAGCTCCAGAATATCATATCAGAATTTACAGCTTGATATTTCAGATTCCTGATTATCTCGATATTCAATTTATATCGAAAACCCTTTTATAACGTAAATAAAGCGTTGCAAAATATAAAGGAATTCCACAGCGACTTTTCTGAAATTTGATTTGGACGTAAATCAAAATCTACACGACGAAATCCCGATTTTTCTCTTTCACTAGAAAGATATACTCCACCAGCTCCACACGTTTCTTGTTTCACAGAAATCCGGCTTAAAACGTATCCTGTACATTCAGTTGAAGTTCAAATCGCCAAAGTACGAACTGCCGCGCCATTTCGAGCTCTATTTTAATTATATTAAAATTCTATGTTCAAACTGACGTTGATTGAATATATTCGTCAATATAATTCAACTCTAAGCTGAATTAAATCTCAGGGATGACCCAATTCACAGAATATTGTCAATTCACTATTTTTGGTTATTTTTGAATTAAATATATTATTTAATTATTTAATTTAATTAAATATTCACTATAATTTAATCAACGATGATTTAATTCCCTAAATCACTATTTATATAATTAAATAAATTAATTATAATACCTCTGACAATGCGAGTCATTACATTTTTCCCCACTTAAAATAATTTCGTCCTCGAAATTGCTAAGTTAGAGGACGACCCTATCTATTGGAATTCCTAAGATTTGTTTTACCTCTCAACTTCAGTTTCACCGAACCAATTAATATCACTAAAATATTAATTCATTCCGATCAACTAAAATTTTCAAAAATTCTGAAAATTTTCTAACACTTCAAATTTTCGGAAAATTTCGCAATAACCTCCTTTGTACAGCCCTATCGGTAAAACCTGAACTCGCCTCTCTAGGCCATCTCCAACCCAAAAGAAAATCAAACAGCCAAGCGGCTTGCCATTTTGGCTCATAAATCTCATGCTTATATCTAATATAAACTTGTACCTTTTTGTGTGTCATATCAAATCTATCACTTTCACCTGCTGTCAATTCAGCATATACCAATATCAATCCAATCAAACTTTGATCTGTTTATCCTCAACACAACCACTCGTTTATCCAAGCCAAATTTAATTTCAAATCAAAGTTCTATTTCTTGATTCCAAATTCTTTACTCATCAACCAAATATCGTTTCAAATTCCTATCTTATAAATCCAATTTGTTCGATATTTCTATTTCAACTCAATTTCCACTTAACTGGTTTCTAATTCCATCTCAATTCTATTGGGTTTTACAAATTTTACTTTAATTCGTTTAAATTCAAACAACCTTTTCTTCCTGGAAGCCTTTAAACAGTTTACCTCTTTCAAAAATCAAATTTTCCTTTTTGAAATTCAACACAACTTGTTTTCCGAAAACAAAATCCTTAGTAGTAATCCGTCACATACTCGAAAATGAACACCGATGATGTCATGATCAACATCGGAATCTATTTTCCAGCTACCGAAGTGAGTTCAATACTATAGCACTTTCAAAACCCATTTTTAAACATTTCCACCTTGAAATCAATTCCAAATATCCTTTTACAATGTTGTAAAAAAATTTAAAATCTCCCAGGATCTTAAAATTCACATATATTAAATCCAGATTCATTTACAAACACCTTTCCCATTTCTGGGATTTTAAATATCAATTCTGATCTAAATTCAGATTTAATTCATTTCAATTTCATATAATTCACTTGTATAAATTCTGATTGGTTATATATAACCATTTCACATTTTATAATCTTATCTGATTTTAATTACTACCAACACATCCTATATATGATAATATATCACATATCCATACTGTGTCGGTCCATCGTATTCAAGTGTTTATTTACTCCTACCGATACAGTGGATCAAACTGATCGACCATAATTCATAAACAACTCAGCCAATGAATCTCCACAATATAAAACCATTTTATATCAAATTACAAATACGCACTCGTATATATACACTCAAACTTAATATAGGGTATTACTAACCCTATCTCTACCGAGTCACGCCACAGAGCCAAGATAATTCTTTACTTAAGCTCTGATACCAACTGTAACGACCCGGATTTTCGACGACTTTGGTTATCGACATAAGCTCGATATCGATAACCAAAACATCGAAAAATCCTGGTAATTAATGAAAGAAATTAGAGGGTGAGGATAGATAAGATAGAAACTTAGAATAGAAGAAGGAGGAGAACACAACATCAGAGTAACACGAAGCTCACATCGGAACGAATAACATATAATAGATAACATAACTTTGAAATATAACAGTTATGTATACAATAGCACTTATCAGAGTACAACACTTACAACACAGCGGAAATAACTATAGATATATGATCTTGAAGCCTCTTGCTCCAAGCTCTCCAAGTATATCTGTAAAAACCGACTACTTGACTGCCCGTACAAATTTAGGCACCCAAGAGTTTAGGGAAAACAACAAAGTAAACTTCGGGTCAGTCATGGGACTGGTGTGAGTAAAACAGTTTAAACAGGTATATGAACAAGTAAACGATATCTCATAAGAGCATGCCGTAGAACGGAACGGGTTTTTCCCTTATGAGAATCTAAAATATCTTTATATCAAAAACCTTTTGATATTATAATAATGTCTATGTACAAATAGATATCAACTAGCAGAAACGCTTTCATCTCACGTTCTACATATATAGTATACAATCAAAATCGCAAGCACGTATTGGATAATGGATTTCCAACTATGACAAGGTATGGAATCACCTTTCGCTAGTGTACCTCTAGAGAGGGATACACTGGGTTCAACAAGAACATCTTGCAACCCGGCCACGCATGACCGACCACTCATTTTGCTTGAGTGTATCGAATGTATATAACCAACGGTTGGGATCAGCAACCGTTCCCGTGTATATATATATATATATATATACATATATATATATATATGTATATATATATGAGACAGCATTGATAGATTTAAGAAACAAATGAATATTCTCTAGATAGGTGATTATACACCCTACTTCGGTGCGACCGACTTGGCCATGCTGCCTGCCCGATTTCTGTCATTTACCGGATGACGAGGCTAGAAGTTACGCGTTATCATCACATCAGATTCACTTCAAATGCCACATTGCCAGATCCATCGAAAATCACTAATTTACGTCTACAACAGTACATTACGCGTTAGCTAAAGAAGTTTCCTTCTCCGCTTCCACTCTTGGTACGGTTGAAGAAATCAATGTACGTGACCTTTCTGGAAATACTCTGTCAGACATTCATTCACACAAGTCATCCTCATTCACTTTGATGTCACATCGTCATACCCGCCAAATCACAAATTGACTTATCCAAAAATAACACGGGTATACAGCTAAGAGAAACGAATTCCTCCGCCACCAAACGTGAATATGTTTGAACAGATCAACTTACGCAATCCATTGGATATACTCTGTCAGACCTTCGTCTATACAAGTTGTCCTGGGACTGGACAAACCGAAGGCACTATTCAGTATATTCATCTTAGTCACTGTTATCTAAGACTTATACAACAGCCCTTGCATTTTACTCCGTCTACAATTAACTTTGGCATATATGATTCGCAACGCTTATGCTAATACAGAGTGGTTCTTTGGATAATAATCCAACCGGTCTCTCCATATTAACAACGTTAAAATGGTCAAAACTTCGATAGTCTGTGATTTAACTATCAAAGAAAAACAAGTGTGCAAACAACGATATTATTTCCAAATGGAAATTATATCGATCAATCATCAACATATATCTATATATATATATTCACATTGCCTTATTTTCTATGTTCAGAAAATATATGTTATTAACACTGGAAAATGTTTCCATCTGCTTATTTACAAATCACTACTCTTCCCCAACTATCGGTCCCTGACTGTAAACTAGTATGAGAACAATTCCCAAAGTATAAATCCCGAAGGCCGAAACCAACATCAGATAGACACTTAGAAAACCATTCAATTTAGTAATCTCTAGTCATTTCAAATTTTACTTAACTCTATTTGATTAACTCTGATTGATTAACTCTAACTGGTTAATTCTAACCGATCAACTCTAACTGGTCAACCTTAATTAATTAACTCTAACTGGTTTTACTTGGTTTGACTAACTCAATTTATTAACTCGACTGACTAATTCAACTCGATTAACCTAACTTGATTTACTTATCTCGATTAACTAAACTAATCACTTTGATTAACTCGACTAATTCACTTTGGTTAACTTAACCGATTCACTTAACTAATTCACTTAACTCCTATCGAATAAACTATTATTCGATAATTCCTCTAACTCTATTCGAATAAACTATATTCGATTAACTCATTTACTCTATTCGAATAAACTATATTCGATTAACTCCTTTTCTCTATTCGAATAAACTATATTCGATTAACTCCTTCGATTTAACTAATATTCTATAACTCGCTTCGATTAACTAATAATCGATAACTCCTTCGAATAAACTACATTCGAAAATCTCCTCTCGAATAAACGATATTCGATAATCTTCCCTTTCGATTTAACAAATCGATAACTCCTTTTCGAATAACTAAATTCGATAACTCCTTTCGATTTAACTAATCGATAACTCCTCTCGATTTAACTAATCGATAACTCCCTTCGATTAACTAACATCGATACTCCTTTCGATGAAACTAACATCGATTAATTTAACTCGACGAAATTAACTCGACTCACTTATCTCGATAATCAAACTCAAGAACTTGACTCCATTAACTTATCTCGATAATCTAACTCAAGAACTTAACTCCTATCGAATAACTAATATTCGATTTAACTTCATTCGCTTGACTCTAGATCGCAGCGATCACAATGGTTACGCCTGACTCCCTCAGGAAACATACGACCGCCGTAGGCTATTTACTGCTCTGCGAATTACGCTAGCAGTCATACGAGATGGCAACTTATCATGAATAACTCTGTTTGACTAACTCTATCTCAAATAACTATATTTGATTAACTCTAGTTCGTTTTAACTCTAATCGATTAACTCTAAGTGAGTAACTCTAACTCGATCAACTCAACTTGATTAACTCGACTTACTTTACTCAACTGGTTAACTTGACTTACTTAACTCACTGGTTAACTTGACTTACTTAACTCACTGGTTAACTTGACTTACTTAACCCAACTAGTTAACTCTATTGAACTGGTTAACTCTACTGAACTGGTTAACTCTACTGAACTGGTTAACTCTACTGAACTAGTTAACTCTATTCAACTAACTCGACTCGACTAACCCCTTTCAAATAGCATATTCGTTTTACTAACTTTTGAATACCATATTCGATTTACTCCCTTCGAATACCATATTCGATTTAAATCCTTTCGAATACCATATTCGATTTAACTCCTTTCGAATACCATGTTCGATTTACTTTATTCGCTTTATAAAGATTTCCTTTTTAACAACGTTTTATTCATTTGAAAAGATTTACTTTTAAATAACGGTTCTACACTTTAAAAATGATTTCCTTTTTATAACGTTTCCTTTTCAATCCTACTTGTAAGTGGTTTACAAATATTTCCTTTTCAAATTTATTCTTGAAATATTCTAACTCCTAAAATTCTCTAAAAAATTCGCCATAACCTCCTTTGTAACGGGAGCATCGGGAAAATCCCCAAACCCGCCACACAGGCCTTTCCATTCAAAAAGAAAATGGTTTGTAATTATTTCCTTTTTGAATATCTCCTATTTATAAATATTCCAATTTATAAACATTTCTTATTTATAAATATTCCACTTTATAAATATCTCTTATTTATAAATATTCCAATTTATAAACATTTCTTATTTTCAATATCACTTTGAAAGTCCCCTTATCAACATTTCGGTATGTTATGGTATTCAATCATATCAAATCACGATGTTCAATATCGTCCAATCACATATAATCGCCCACAGATTTTATATCACATCATATAACAATATATAAAAACAATAAAATAACTGTTGAGGAATTTAGTCGGATTCCTCCAACCTGTCTCCCTGCATCCACAGATGTTACACAATATGATTATCATCACTTTCAGTTCAATATAAATTATTCTGATAGCAGAATCAATATATAAATATTTAACGGTTTATATATATATTCATATATATATATATATATATATATATAATTTCCACTAACTGACTAGCAGTTCAATCAATCAACCAACACACAGCAATCAACAGATGATTAACAGTTCTAAAAATACATTATAAAAATATAACTGTTCAGAGTTAGTGAGTTTTACTCACATTGGCGCGTTAATCGTTAAATAACGGTTTACGTTATTTGATTGCGACGGACAATTTATTTCGCCATAAATTGTAACGAGCTCGGATTCACTCCCAGCCAGTATCATTGTGTTGCTCCCGTCCATACGATCCTGTCGGATCTTGTTTCGCTCAATTTTGATATCGTATGGAAGAGTTATGATAATTACAAGTTTATACACTTATAAATTAAATTTAAACCAATTTAAATGAATTTCCATTGGGCTTTAACCTTGCGATTTAGCCCGCCTTCACCCCTATAAGCCATACCCAAGATTCACTCCCTTTCTTCCCCGACTAAACGCCTGCTCCAGATCGAAAAAACTCCACAATACCTCTCCACCAGGCCGACTCCTTTGACCCCATCCCATCATCGTTTCCACAACCGAGACCACTAATTTACTCCTCATCAAACCCTCTTCCTCCCTACACAACTCACCCCCAACTCGGTTTCCTCCCGTCGACCTTAACTTCCAGCGATGAACAGCAATCACCGACAATTTTTTTGCTCAGAAAATTCTCCAGACCCGCCCAAATCTTGCGGAAAATAAACACCAACACCAAATGAACCTCAAATTCAACTATCTATGCACCAATTTCAAAAACCAAGCAACCCTAGTTCACTGTTCAGGTTTCGAACATCAGAAAGACCACATCGAGCTTCACAAAGCTTGTATCGAAGTGAAGAGAAACTTCGTACGAGATTGCATATACATTCGGTTGGGTTTATAGGAATTTATTTTGTTTTGTTTGGATTTTCTTTTGATCGAAAATTTGGATGTGAGAAAAAAAAGAACAACGGCGGAAAAATATACCCCGTTGACCAATGAGAGAAATAGGAATTAGGTTTAGGGTGTATAGCTATTTGTAGGATTTTTTTTATTTTTATATTCATAAAAAAATCAATTTCTGCTTGTATTTATTATCTAAAAATCCACGTGATATCCAAAAATCACAAAACTGGACATACACCTAGAGTTCGACATTACGGTCCCAACAAAACTATTTTCGTCGAATTCCGACTTTGTATGCTCACACAGCGTATTTTTAACTGTCAATTTATCGACTGTTTTTCACTCTAAAAATCCATACGGCCACACAGTGACTCTAAAAATCACGAAACTGGAAATCTAAGAACTATTTGACATTGCAGATCCAACAAAATTAGTTTCGTCGAATTCCGACTCCGTTTGCAAAACTGGCTATTTTTAAAGCTCTGGATGACCCATTTAAATATATAAATATATTTAAATATAATTAAATTAAATATAAATATATCGTATTCCTCACATACGATATCGTACAGCTCCAGAATATCATATCAGAATTTACAGCTTGATATTTCAGATTCCTGATTATCTCGATATTCAATTTATATCGAAAACCCTTTTATAACGTAAATAAAGCGTTGCAAAATATAAAGGAGTTCCACAGCGACTTTTCTGAAATTTGATTTGGACGTAAATCAAAATCTACATGACAAAATCCCGATTTTTCTCTTTCTCTAGAAAGATATACTCCACCAGCTCCACACGTTTCTTGTTTCACAGAAATCTGGCTTAAAACGTATCTTGTACATTCAGTTAAAGTTCAAATCGCCAAATTACGAACTACCGCGCCATTTCGAGCTCTATTTTAATTATATTAAAATTCTATGTTCAAGCTGACGTCGATTGAATATATTCGTCAATATAATTCAACTCTAAGCTGAATTAAATCTCAGGGGTGACCCAGTTCACAGAATATTCTCAATTCACTATTTTTGGTTATTTCTGAATTAAATATATTATTTAATTATTTAATTTAATTAAATATTCACTATAATTTAATCAACGATGATTTAATTCCCTAAATCACTATTTATATAATTAAATAAATTAATTATAATACCTCTGACAATGCGGGTCATTACACGAAACCTAACCTGGAAATATACTCGGTCTGACCCGAGCACATTTGAAGCAAAGCAAAATTTACCGGGTCAGTCTGGAATACTTTCAGTGATAAATTCAAAGCAAAAACAACTTGTTTAACTTTGGAAATCCTTTTGAAATAAGAGGATAACAGTAAGACCAATCCACACATAAACACAGACGATTTTTACCTTACTATAACCCAAAACATTTTTGAAATCAATAACTTATCTGGTATTATAATAGTGTCTATCAAACCACAAATAAATAACAATCTAGCAGAACGCTTGCATCTCACGCTCTACATATATAGTATAAAATCCAAAAATCGCAGGCACTTATTGGAAATTGGATTCCGACTATGACAAGGTACGGGACCACCTATCGATGCGAATACACTGGGTTCAACAAGAACGTCTTGCAACCCGGCCCACACATGACGACCACTCATTTCGCTTGAGTGTATCGAATGTATATCACCAATGGTTGGGCTCAAACCACCGTTTCCCGATATAGGCAGCATCGAAATAGATTAAAAAAGTAAATGGAATTTCTCTAGATAGGTGATTATACACCCTAATGGGAGCGACCCACATAGCCATGCTGCCTACCCGATTTTTGTCATTTCCTGGTTGATGAGGCTTGAGGCTACGTTCTATCCTTAATCTGCTGATCACATTCACTTTGAATGCCACATCGCTAGATCCATCAGAATCACTAATTGACGTCCACAACAATACATTACGTGTTAGCTAAAAGAAGTTTCCTTCTCCGCTTCCACTCTTGGTACAGTTGGAGAAATCAATATACGCGACCTTTTTGGAAATACTCTATCCGACACTCGTCCATTCAAGTCATCCAGGAACAGGATGAACCGAAGGCACTCTCCTACCGCATCCTATATAGGAATCACCCCAAGGATCAGTAGCAAGAAGTCCTTGCAAACCATAGATTTCAACCATGAAAAAAACCCCAGTATATCTCTGCGTCGACTCAGAGATTGTAAGTGGTTCTTCCATTTATGAAGATCTATGGTCTTCAATGCTCCATCTTTTATCGCTTGTACGTTAGTCGCGATCGCACAATTGATTCAAAATGGTTTTGAATCTAATTCCCATCCCAGTCTCTTCGAAACAACTCATCAAAAGGTAAATAGAATATTCCATTTGATAGTCGATTTTTTAACTATCAAAACATAACAGTGATGTTAAATATATTGGCAGCTCAGGTTGTTTATATTTAAAATACTTCATTAAATTATTTCATTGATTTTCAAAATTCTATTTCGATAAATCGTTGTGGTTTTTTCCTTACTTTGAAATATTTACCAATATTCTATTTGGAATCATGTATTTAACAAAATTCCCTTATTATTTCCTTTATCCTAAAATATACTACTATATTTCATAAATTGTTCTTTACTTTACTTATCCTGGAAACCTCGTTTCTATTTTAAAAACCTTTTCATATTCCTTACCATTGAAAATACTATTATCGTTTAAAATCCACTTCTCGTTTCTTTTATCATTTGGAAATATTGTTAGGTATATATATACTTACCTAATCGATATAGGTTTCACTTCCAAATTTATATGGTTAAACTAACCTCACAAATGGTACTTCTTAATCTATAACTTTAAATGGATTTATTAACTTTAACACGATCACGCTCATGGAAATTCAATTAAATTTCCAATATACAATTCTATATCAAAACCATATATTGGTCTTTATCCCTTATCTCAATTAAAAATTTAGGTCTATCGACTTATTTCTTTTAAATAAATGCACTTACTAAAACATACTATTTAATTACTTCGGAAATAGTGTTATCCTTTTAATTGCATTATATAAGTAAAATATGCATGTCTGACCCAAATAATACAAGGCTTATTTTAAAACCAATGGTCCTATTATATTTCTAAACCATTACAAATTAATATTGCAATGTTTTCTCAGTAAATCATTCCCAACATCCTCAACCATTTCAAACCAATATCATTCTTTGATAATAGTGAAGTCGTCCAAGTTGGAGTATTTTAATTACCTCTCAGGCCTTGATCGACAACGTTCTTATCTCCGAACAATAAAAGTTTACAACCAAAACTCTGATATTCCATTCCCACTTTCATTTATCATGGTTTTATAACCCATTTCCTTTTACTCGAAAACCCACTTTACATATTTATTTCCATTCCTTAATTAAGTAATTTCCTCGACAAAATCTTATTTGCCATTGGATTCAAATGGGGTTTTATAACCTATTTCTTCTATTGGTAATTCCCTCGTAACTTATTTACGTAATTTGTTAAGTAAATATACCAAACTCCCTTTTAGTCCTTATTTTAATCAAACTCACCTTAGTTAATTAAGTAAATTCTTATTTAAACTCTCGAATTGGCTTACGAGTCATTTTTACAAACTCTGTTTGTAAACCTGGATTAAACTCCTCTTATAAAACTCTCACCAAATAGTAGTCAACCTTAAATCCCTTTCGATCACTTTTTAATTTAATTCATCATTAAAAATAATCACTTTGATTATCACTATTTAGAATGATAATTTACTTTAGCGTTAACCACTTTAATCATAGTTAATTCCATTAACATAGAGTGATTAACCAATTAAAGGATTTTTAAATAATAATTAATTTTATTAACACAAATTCAAATTTGATAATTCCCTTTAAAGTATAGTTAATCAAAGGTTAACTAACTTCTAACAATATTGATATCTTTGGAAACTATCCATACAAAACAAATCAGTTAAACGGTTAACCGATTTTCAATTCATTCCTCATGAAATTCTTATTCAACCCTACTCCATCTTATTAGCATTGGATTACTTTTAATTTAATAGTAATCGCTTTACTTAATTAAGATAATAATTAATTATAACATTAACTACATTAACTAATTATATTATTAATTAGAAATAAAATAATTAACCTTTTAAAAAGATCATTAAATTATCATTAACCTCATTAACGATAATTAACATGTTAATCATTTTTACAATATAGTTAATCAAAGATTAACTAATTGTAAACAACCTTTGTTATGTTTATCAAATATTTGAAAATTTTCGATTTGATTTATCAAGATCAAATCAACCAAATTGTCAACTACAACTAAAACAGTCTCCTTTATCGACCGTCAACATCAGTTAATTATTAACTGATATTCATTCACCGTTTCCCCTTTCCAAATTAATTAATAATCTAATTAATTTAAAAAATATATCATTTAATTGTTTTATAAAACACTTACTCAAGTTTACAAATCAATATATTGGTTTCTGCCCTTCTAACAAAATATTTCTTTATATAAAATATTTGAATAAATTCTTATATAAAATCATGACTATAAATGTAAATATATTTATAAAATTTTTGTTTTAATTAACTTGTATAAACAACTTCAAATCTCATTTCAGTTGTTAAAATAAATTTATAACTAAAATCTTCGTCGGTTTGTCTAAAGGTAAAACGACGCCGTAATAACAGATTTTAGGCCGTTACTGCCAATCACTTAATCAATGTGGTAAATTGATTAAAAATCACAACACGATTAACATCCATTCAATCTGAACAGGTTTTGATCTCGTTTTGGGTGTCAAGTAATATATATGAGAAACATGTTCAATAAATAACATAAAATAAATTTGAGGAATCCGGTTTGATTCCTCCTACCTGTTCTTCCCTGCATCCCATATCACACACGAAATGATTTCATTAATATAACGCATTAAAATGGCGAATAAATAAAGTCAACAAATCAAATAGTAAGAACCAACATCAATCATAGCATCCAACCAATCAATATATATGATATGTTATATTATCTGGATTTATCACATCATAGCAGTCCAGAGAAGTGTGAGAATTAACTCACCAGTATTTTCAGTCGATGGTTTCAGCGCCGTTTCATATAATTTTAAACAGCGTTTAAAATTACATATAATTCCAACTGCTCCCGTTTCTGACCGGACCAGTGCGTATGCGTAGCCTTCGTCGCCACGATCCCAACGGATCCTGTTTCGCTGAAATACATCAACGTATGAATAAGATATCGTATTTTAAATTTTATATAGATTTAACGAGAATTAATCAATTTAAAAAATTATAATTTACCTTAATTACCTTCATTAGTCACCACTAATCCATGTCATCCTATTTCACACGTTTTCTCCCTTTTTGATTCCTCAGACCGGATACCCTCTCCTTCTTGATACCATCGTTCTTCGCTTTGACGAAACCGTCATCGTCAAACCCTCCCCGCCATCGCTTCTCATCGCCAGACCCCTGGTCCACCTTGCCAGAAGTTCTGCCTCCCTGAGGCGCCTCATCGACCGGAGGCTACGCCCCCAAAGATCAACCACGACGTCAGGAGGACGCCCCAGCCTTTCTCCATTTAAACCCAATTCCGATGCCACATGACACTGTAGATGACCAGACCACCACCGGTCGGTCGGCGTCGCCACCCCCTTCTTTCACCTTCAGCCCGACCTCCCAAATCATGCATCCAGTGCCGGAAGTCCTCCATAATCGACCGCCATAAGTAAAAACGAACCCAAAAACCTCACCTCCATTCAACTCCCAACCACGGCCACCACGGCCCGTTTCAGCTCCTCCGACCAAAGATAAAAACGTAGCCCTCTTCCCCCTAAACAACTTCACGTTGGCTCCATCACCCATCGCCAAACATAACTCCACCAAAAAGCACAAAAAAGAAATTAGATTTTCAATGTTCATCACGATTTCCGACCACCACACTCGACGAAACTTCCCCAACTTTTTATGGTAGCTAGCCCTCGACCAGATCTACCATTTTGCTTCACGTCCCCCTAGCAAATTCTTCATGGATTGGAAGATATAAATTGTTTTGTAAAGAGGGTTTTTTTGCAAAATTGATGGATGGAAATTTGGCTTGGGCTGGAAATTCTGATTTGGGAGGGTTATATAAGTGGATTTTCTTATATTTTAACCTGATGTGACAAGCGAGTTTGACTAACGAATTTTATTTCGTGCTTATCACAATTTTGAACGTTGTTTATTGGCTATCGTGGTTTGCGATGGAAATGTACATCATAGTACAATTTGATGACATGGTCCTAACGAATATTGATTCGTCGAATTCTGAGTCTGTTTGCTCAAACCGCGCTCGTTCACGTCCAAATGGTCATTCTTATTTGCATTTAATTTTGCAACGCTCACAAAATAACTCCGTATGACGCGTAGTCTGAAATCTAGTAATAATTTACTGATACGGTCTTAATAAAATTTGTTTCATCGAAAACGGAGGTCGTTTGGATAAAGTCCATTTTAAATGGTGCAATTTGAATTAAAATAAACCAATTTTAAAATACTTCGATATAAATATAATAAAATATTGTAATTGACCATACTCAACCAGAATTGTATATATTTTCAAAATAAAATATCTCGGGTTGAACTCCAGTCCAAATCGACATTCAAAATATTTAAAAACCCTTTTATTTATAAAATAAATCGATATAATTTTTAAAGGAATTCCATAGCGACTATTTTAAAATTTTATTTGGACATAAAATAAAACCTACGCTATGAAAACTGGATTTTTCTCTTCCATTAGAAAGATATTGTCTAATTGGTCATGTCGTTTCTTGTTTCGAGAAAATCCTACATATTTTGAACCCTGTACAGTCAATTGAAATTCGAAACTCCATTTTATGAACTACCGCGCTGCTGAAGCTCGTTATATAATTAAATTATAAATTATACGTGTAACTGCCGTTAAATAAACGAAATCGTCAACATATTTTCAATATAGACAATATTAAGCCCCTATATTCTGGCGATACACATTATACAGCAAATTCAACAAATCCCAAATATTATGGAATTAAAATATTATATTATTCTCTTTATATTATTAATTAAATATTCAAAATAATTAAATTCAATTATTTAAATTCAAAGCTGGCATTTTAAATAATAAAATAATTTAACTAATCGGCCAGATAATACAGATCATTACATACTGAATCAATAAACTCATTTTATCTGCACGATTATTATTTGATAGTTAAACCACCGACTATCAAACCTGACCAATACGATTGTTGGTACGGAAAGACCGAGATCGAATTTTATTCGAAAACCACTCCAACCAGCAAATACATTAACATTAAAGATGTTCAGAAGCTGATCAAGATTGAGCAATTGTAGACCGTTGATTTTCAACAGCGGAAGGACTACTTATCGTATTTCTCTGGCTTTCAACCAGAGTTATTTGATTTGTGATTTTGTCGTTGTTTAAATCTACGTATTGTAAGGACTACTCGCTACTGATCCTAGGGGTGATTCTTATATAAGGATGTAGTAGGAGGGTGCCTTCGGTTTATCATGTTCCTGGATGACTTGTATGGACGGATGTCTGATAGAGTATTTCCAAAAGGATCACGTACGTTGATTTCCTCAAACGTACCATAGTTGTGGTGGAGGACGCGGTTCTCTTAGCCTACCACTAGAGTATTTTTGTGGACGTCAATTAGTGATATCTGGCGGATCTGACAATGTGGCATTCAAAGTGAATGATGATCAAATGTTCTAAAAGGAAAATTCTAGCTTCAAGCCTCATCAATCGGGAAATGACAAAAATCGGGCAGGCAACATGGCTATGTGAGTTGCTCCCACTAGGGTGTATAATCACATATCTAGTGAAAATCTATTTGCTTCTTTAATCTATTTCAATGCTGTCCCTTTTTCTGGAGACAGTTGTTAATCCCAACCATCGGTGATATACATTCGATGCACTCCAGCGAAATGAGTGATCGGTCATGTGTGGGCCGGGTTGCAAGATGTTCTTGTTGAACCCAGTGTATTCACCTCTAGATATACACTATTGGGAGGCAGTCCCATACCTTGTCATGGTCGGAATCTAATTTCCAATAAGCGCCTGCGGTTTTGATTGTATACTATATATATGGAGCGTGAGATGCAAGCGTTCCGCTAGATTGAAATCTATTTGTATTTAGACACTATTGTAATATCAGATTAAGTTATGATTTCAAAAAAATGTTTTGGGTTATAGTAAGGTAAAAACCGTCCGTGTTTATGTGTGGGCTGGTCTTACTATTATCCTTTAATTTCAAAGGGATTTCCAAAGTTAAACAAGTTGTTCGGTGAATTTATCGCTGAAAGTATTTCAGACTGACCCGGTGAATTTTGCTTTGCTTCAAATGTGCTCGGGTCAGACCGAGTGTATTTCCAAGTTAGGTTCGCTTGCAGTTTTTAAGAGCTAGAAGCAGGAGGCTTCACTACTTGTTATATAAAGTTATTTCCACTGTGATTGATAAATGTTGTACTCTGATGATTGGTATGCATATATAGTCTCTTTTGTATAAAGAAATTTGATATTATATTTTATTTGTTTCGCTATGAGATTTTGATGTGTTGTTCTTCTTCTTTCTTCTATTTTAACGTTCTTTCTTTCTACTTCTCATCCTCTAACTTCTTTCTATTAACAATTTGGGATTCGATACTCGGGTTTTTGGCAAGTAATACGAGTTTATGTATTATTGTCGTAAATTCGAGCATCGAATTTTTCCCTGGGTCGTTGCGGTGGTATCAGAGCTATTGGTTTAGTGATAACCTTGGCTATGTGGCATGACTCAATAGAGATGGGGTTAGCAATACCCCAGGTTGAATTGAATATATATATATATATATATATATATATATATGAGAGCGTGTATTTGTATTTTGATATAAAATTATTTTTGATCAATATATTTCGTAATATAATAAAAGTGATATTTTTCTCAAATAATTATCATATGGGAAATCAATTGGATTTGTTAATGTTGATTTGAATGATATTCTTGGATTGTGTTGTTGAGTACTTAAATATAAATCTGAAATGGATAGACTTGGTTGAAAATCATTCTGGAATGATTAAGTTGAAAAAATAATCCAAATTTAATAAATCTGAGTGGATATTTAAAGGAAATCCCAAATCTGGGATGTATAAATGGTAATATAAATACTTAATCTAACTCATACTAAGTAAACCATAAAAGATGTAATCATACTTGGAAATTCCAGAATTTGACTTGTGTTTGGAAAACAGTAAGTCAATGGAATATCTTGAAATCAATGAATTGTTGGATTGTATGGTTGGTTTTGTGGATATTGATTCGAAACTTGATTAAGGACAAACAAATGAATCAAAGTCAAATGAATTTGAATGGATATTTAAGGATATAAATGGATTGATAAGGAATTGGTTATAAATATTATAATTCCATGTTAATTGAATTGTGTGCAAAATTTGTCAGAATGGATGATATGGATATTGAAACCTAATTGACATTGTTTTGGGGACTAATGAAATTCATTTGAGTTGAGAACAAGTGCAAAAGGACCAATTCAGCTTTAAAACCCACCCAAGGAAATTATGGAGTTCATCGAATCCAGTATGAATAGAGCTGTATAATAATTAAGCAAGCTCGTGTATAATATATCGCTTATCGCGTAATAGTGCTCGTAAAAAGGTATGCCTATGCAGAATATAAAATTTTGGTTTTATTTGGATTTTGGGTTTAGATCTTGAATTTTTCCGACTGTGTTGGTCAATGTATATATAATTCTTGAACCTGCGATATTGTAGATGTCCCTCCGTACAAGGGAGACTCTGCCAAATTTTTTCCAAAATTTAAGGTGTTAGAAATTTTTGAAGATTTTTGGAAAAAAAAAATATTTGAAATAAATGGGTTTAAAACGAATTGGGTTAGTTTAAAAATAAAATCGAGTTTTAAATTAAATATTTTTGCAAAGATAATAGCCTGCAACGTTTTTCTGTCTTACCAATTTCAGGAACGAAATTCTTTTAAGGGGTAAGGAATGTAACGTCCCGTATTTTCTGGCCAATTATTCAAATTTATTTTATTATTTAAAATATCAATTTTAATTTAAATAGTTGAATTTAATTATTTTATCATGAATATTTATTATATAATAATATTTTAATTCCAAAATATTTGGAAAATGTAGAATTTAAAGTATAATGTGATCGGGCAGTTCAAAATGGTTTAAAATTGTTTATATTGAAATTATTAGTATCGATTTCGTTTATAAAACGATGGTTGAGCGTTAAATTTATAATTATATTATAAAACGAGCTGCAGCGGCGCGGTAGTTCATAATATGGCGTTTTGAATTTTAAACGGCTATACAGGATCTAATATTAGTCGAATTTTCTCGAAAAAAGAAACGCCAGAATCTATTTGATGATATTTTTCTACTAGAAGAGAAAAATCCAGTTTTCATAGCGTAGATTTTGTTTTATGTCCAAATCAAATTTTAAAATAGTCGTTACGGGATTCCTATATATATTGGAACGATTATTTATATAAAATAAATGGTTTTTAAATATTTAAAATATCGATTTGGCTTGGAATTCAATCCGAGGTATTTTGTTTTAGTAGTATATGAAATTCTGGTCATGTATGGCCAATTTTAATATTTTATTATTTTTATATTGAGGTATTTTAAAATCATTTAATTTTAATGTAAATTGGACCTTTTAAAAGGGACTTTATTCAAACGACCTCCTTTTTCGATGAAACAAATTTTATTAGGACCGCAACAGTAAATTATTGTTGGATTTCAATTTGCACGCAAATCGGAATTATTCTGTGAGCGTGGAAAAATAAAATGCAAATAAATCAACCATTTGGATGTGAATGAGCGCCATTGGAGCAAACGGACTCGGAATTCGACGAAACAAGTTTCATTAGGATTGTAACGTCAAATTATATTGCGCCGTTCATTTCTGTCTCGAACGGGGTTTGTATGTGAGCATAGTAACTAATAAACAACGTTTAGTAATTGCGATAAGCACGAATAAAAATCGTTAGTCATATCATTATTCACCTCAACATTAAAATAACATTTTCCCTCGCCTATATAAACCCACCACCCCAAACTTAAACCCCCAAATCAGAAAAATCACCATGTAAATTTCCAGAAAAGCCCCTCTTTACAAATTAATTTATTTCTTCCAATTCGTAAGGAATTGGCTAGGGCGACCTGAAGCAAAGTTGTAGATCGGGTTCATATCTACCTTATGTAAAAATTTGGGGACCTATCGTGGCCCGAGGTGGCAGGAATCGGTTGAACAGTGGCAAAAATTAGTTTCGTTCTTTGCTAAATTGTTGGAGATTGGGTCGATTTGAGATGACCGGACCTGGGGGAAACCGAAGAGGAGAGTTCCAGCTTTCGTTTGACACCTACTGGAGGTCCTCTGGTGGTCGGAGGTGACTGTGGCGGCGAGTTGAACGTGGGTTACAGTTTCGGGTTTAATTTCATTTGCTGGCGTCAGGTTTCATTCATTTTGGTGCGGCCATAGCCATTGTCAGGACGAGGTATCTGAAGGCAGCAGTGCTAGAAGGCGAGGTGGTAAGTTCGGTGGTTGTCCGGTCACCTGCAATGACCCGAGGCGATGGAAATCTTTGGTTAAACAGAAATGTTTCAAACCTCTTTTTCAGCGACTGGAGTTGGCTTGGGGGGTGTGGCTCTTGGCGATGGAGGAAGGGGCCATGGCTGTTCTGACGAGGGGTGGCTCGCGGGTTCTGGTGGTCCACGTTGATGGCGGTGGGTGATTGAAGGTGGAGAAGGGTTCATGAAGGTTGAGGGATCGGGTTTGTTTTGGAGAGGAAGGAGAAGATGCATTTTGTCTAATACGATGATGACGTGGCTGACGTAAGGGTAGTTAAGTTTTTTATAATTAAATAATTAGTTATTTAATAACCGTTTAAATTGTTATAGACTTTAAATTAGCGTAACTTTCTCATACTTCAATGAAATTCCATGAAACAGGATCCGTTGGGATTGCAGGGACGAGACCTAGACAATGGTGCTGACTGGGATTCAATTGGATGCAGTTGGGATTTCAGATAATTTTGAACGTTCGTTTCAAATTAAACGCAACAAACGCGTCACCCGTCAACCAAAATTAAATCTGTTGAGTTAATTCTCACACCTTTTGGAGTTCTGTGACGTGTTAAATTCATAGAAAAATATAATTTACAGTTAACAGTATAAATTGGTTGACTGGATGCTATGGATGCAAATTGGTTGTTTATTGTTTGATTGGTTGCCGTTATTTCATTGTTTTAAATGCATTATATTTAATTCGAATACTTTTACCAACTGTTATCTGTGATGGAGGGAAGGACAGGTTGGAGGGATCCGACCGTATTCCTCCAATAATCTGTACATTATTTGTTGTGCGTATCAATCATATATATGAATTGTTCACCCTGACTGACATCAACACTTGTTTTGATATTAATGGTTGACTTGATATTCATCATGGTTATGATTACAATCAATCAACAATATTGATTGGGTGATTGGCAGTGAATGGCCTAAGTTATATTGTTTTAAATGTTGTTTTACCGTTAGGTGGATTGACGTGGTTTAAAGTTATAAATTATTTTATATCTGAATTAATGTTTTTCAGTTGTTTTGTATATAAATAATTAAATTAGAAATTCATAAATATATAGTTTAATCGAGTTTTTAAAGAGATTATTTAAATGGTTTATGCAAGTTCGAAAGCAGAAAATCACTGAAATTACCTACGGGTTGGTAAAATGAAATAATTGTTTTTAAAGCAATTAAGTAGTATTTTAAATTTAATTAAGTTATTAAATTAATTTAAAAAGGGAAATGACAAGTGAAAGTAAGTTAAATGTTAACTGATATGTACGATAGACACAAATCAACTATGTTAATTGATAATAAAATTAATTTGGATTTAACAAGTGGTGTAAAATGTTAGTTAATCTTCGATTAACTATAAATTAAGAAAATGATTGAATTGTTTAGAGTTAACGAAGTTAATTTTTATTTAATAAGCTTTTAAAAAGTAATAATTTTACTATTTTTAATTAATAGCGAAGTTAACTATTTTTAATATAGTTAATGTTAAGGTTAATTATCATTTAAATAATAATTTAAAGAAATGATTTTTAATTGGGATTCGATTAAAAAGGAAATTAAGCGGCGATCAGGTTTGGTCAAAGGGGCGATAAGTGTTTTACATGGAGATTTAAAATTCAAGTTTTCAAAGGAGATTAGTAAATGATATTTGTAAGTGGATGCAGAGAATTTAAATAAGATTTTTACTTAATTATTAATTAAGTAAAGTGGATTCAAATGGAATGAAAACTTCCAACGGAATGATTTATAAGATTAATAATGGACTAAAATGTGATTATTAAAAAGGGGTCTTTAAACCAGGTTAGGATATAAGATCTGTAGGGAACTAAAATGTGATCAGTATGGGACATGATTTGGATTAGATCTGAGCTAAAGTGTTATAAGATGTTAAACGAGTTAGTAAAGGTGATTTGGAAGAAATCCAGACAAGGTTTTAAAAGAGGGTTTAAACCAAAGTGATGACATTAAAGGTCAACATATTGAATAAAGCATAATAAGGTAATTGAAATAAGAATTTCAAACACAAAGGTAAATACATACAATTGGGTTGTGTTAAATATTGGTAAAAGGATTTTTGGAGATGAAATCCAACTTAAAAAGGTTTTATTTTAACATAGGTGGCAAGCGGATTTTAGTTATAAAATCCAAGATAAGATTCATTAAGCGAATGCCCGAATAAATGGTAGCGGATTATTAGACGAGGGATTTTATTGAGATCAAAATGTTATTAGCAAGATAATGATTTAAGCTAAAAGTGATGTTTTGTGGACATTTACTTAATCCAACGAATTAAGTAAAGAGGAAGGTTATCGAACAACGATTTCAAATATAAGAAATGGTCTATAAAACCAGATTGAAATCAAGGGGATAAGAGGGATTTTAATATCAGTGGTTAAGTGACAAACTATTATTTGTTCTGAGATAAGAACGTTGTCGATCAAGGTCTGAGAGGTAATAAAATACCCCGACTTGAACGGCTTCACTATTATCGAGGAATGGTATTAGTTTGAAGTGAGTTAAAGGTGTTGAAATTGGTATATTATCCCATATGAGGAATATTGAACACGAGTTCGTGATTTTGGGATATAAATAATAATGCAATGTAGTTGCAATATAAAATGAAATATTTGGTTTTAAATTTTATAATTTGACATTTGTCTTGCATATCAAAAATCGGGAATTTTTTTTTATACCATTAAATATACTATATATATAGATCGAAATGCCGAATTTAAGGAAAAGAGGGAAAAATAGTTTAAAGGAAATGGAAAGTTTGGTATATATGTATATACATACTCGGAAACATATCAAATAGTTTTTGTTATAAAATTAAGGATAAAGATAATGTTTAAAATATATCGAAAGGATTAAAGGTTGATTAAACATTTATTAATTATTTTTAAATAGGCCAAGTAATGCCAAGTACTGAATTAGTAAACTCATTTTATCTACAAGATTATTATTCGATAGTTAAACCACCGACTATCAAACATGACCAATACGATTATTGGTACGGAAAGACCGGGATCGAATTTTATTCGAAAACCATTCCGACAAGCAAATACATTAACATTAAAGATGTTCAGAAGCTGATCAAAATAGGGCAATTGAAGACTGTTGATCTTCAATAGAGGAAGGACTACTAATCGGATTTCTCTGGCTTGCAACCAGAGTTATTTGATTTGTGATTTTGTCGTTGTTGAAATCTACGGATTGCGAGGACCACTCGCTACTGATCCTAGGGTTATTCTTATATAAGGAAGCAGTAGGAGGGTGCCTTCAGTTCATCTTGTTTCTTGATGACTTGTATGGACGGATGTCTGACAGAGTATTTCCAAAAGGATCACGTACATTGATTTCTTCAGACGTACATAGTTGGTGGTGGTGGACGACGATTCTCTTAGTCTAACCACTAGAGTATTTTTATGGACATCAATTAGTGATATCTGGCGGATCTAACAATATGGCATTCAAAGTGAATGATGACCAGATGTTCTAAAAGGAAAATTCTAGCCTCAAGCCTCATCAACTGGGAAATGACAAAAATCGGGCAGGCAGCATGGCTATGTGGGTCGCTCCCATTAGGGTGTATAATCACCTATCTAGAGAAATTCTATTTGCTTCTTTAATATATTTCAATGCTGTCCCTTTTTCGGGATACGGTTGCTGATCCCTACCGTCGGTGATATACGTTCGATACACTCAAGCGAAATGAATGATCGATCATGTGTGGGTCGGGTAGTAAGACGTTCTTGTTGAACCCAGTGTATTTGCCTTTAGAGATACACTATTGGGACGTGGTCCCATACCTTATCATGGTCGGAATCCAATTTCCAATAAGCGTCCGCGGTTTGGATTGTATACTATATATGTGGAGCGTGAGATGCAAGCATTCCGCTAGATTGAAATCTATTTGTATTTAGACACTATTGTAATATCTAAATATGTTATGATTTCGAAAAAATGTTTTGGGTTATAGTAAGGTAAAAACCATCCGTGTTTATGTGTGGGCTAGTCTTACTATCATCCTTTTATTTCAAAAGGATTTCCAAAGTTAAACAAGTTGTTTTGTGAATTTATCACTGAAAGTATTTCAGATTGATAGGGTGAATTTTGCTTTGCTTCAAATGTGCTCGGGTTAGACCGAGTGTATTTCCAAGTTAGGTTCGCTTGGAGTTTTCAAGAGCTGGAAGCAGAAGGCTTCACCGCTAGTTATATAAAGTTATTTCTGTTGTGATTGATATATGTTGTACTCTGATTGTTGGTATGCATATATAGTCTCTTTTGTATAAAGAGATTTGATATTATATTTTATTTGTTCGCTGTGCGATTCTGATGTGATGTTCTTCTTCTTTCTTCTATTCTAACATTCTTTCTTTCTACTTCTCATCCTCTAACTTCTTTCTATTAACAATCTGGGATACAATACTTGGGTTTTTGGCAAGTAATACGGGTTTGTGTATTGTTGTCGAAAATTCGAGCGTCGAATTTTTCCCTGGGTCGTTACACTAAGTTTCTATCTTATCTATTCTCACCTTCTATTTTCTTTCTACTAGTTTTCTTGTTTCTAGTGTATTTGGTTTGGATTTGCGTTATTTGGTTAGCTCAAATTGTACCAGAATTTTGGGACACTACAGTTGGTATCAGAGCTAAAGGTTAAGTAATTACCTTGCTCTGTGGCGTGACTCGATAGAGATAGGGTTAGTGATGCCCTATATTGAGTTGATTGTATATATACGAGAGAGCATATGTGTAGATTATATAAAAATGGTTTTATATTGTAGAGATTCATTGATTGAGTGGGTTATGAATTCTGGTCGACCAGTTTGATCCACTGTATCAGTAGGGGTTTATAAACACTTGAATGCGATGGACCTACACAACATGATTTGAAAAGAGGGTAAACGAAATAATTTTATCCAAATTATATTTTGATATAAACAAAGAATAAATATTTGATATATTATAGTATATTGGATGTGTTGGTTGTTGTCATAATCAAATAAGATTATAATTGGAATGGTTATATATATAACCAATCAGGATTCATATAAGTGTAATATATGAAGTCAGAAGGGTTGAATTGAAATTAAAACTATGGAAATGTGAAAGGGTGGTTGTAAATGAATTTGGACTGAATATATGAGAATTTTTAATCCTGGGAGATTTTATATTGTTTTGGAAGCACTGTGAAAGGATATTTTGAAATGGATTTCAAAATGAAAGTGTTTAGAAATGGTTTTGAAAAGTGATATAGTATTGAACTCACTTCGATAACTGGAAAATAGATTTTGATGATGATCATGACATCATCGATGTTCATTTTCGAGTTTGTAAGTGGCTGATTACTACCAAAGAGATGATTTTTGAATTGTTTTGAGAAAAGCAAGTTGTTTTGAATTCCAAAAAAAGATATTTGATTTTTGGAAAGGCTAAGCTATTTGAAACTCCCTGGGCAAGATTGTTTGAATTAAAACAAGTTAAATAATACTTGTGAAAGCAAATAGAAATTTGTGGAAATAAATTGGAATTAAATTGAAAACCGATCAAGTAGAAATTGAATTGGATTAGAATGATATCGAGAAAATATGATTTGTGACATAGGAATCCGAAATGGTATTGGATTGATGAGTTAAGAATTTGAAAATCGAGAATGGAATTTCGATTTGAACATGAATTTGACTTGGATAAGTGAATGGTTGTGTCGGAGATAAAAGTGATTTGAGTTTGATGGGGATAACATTTGTATATATTGAATTAGTAGCCGATATGAAAGATGGAATGATATGCCCGACAAAAAGGTACCAGTTTATATTTATATAGGTATGAGATTTATGAGCCGAATTGTCAATCCGCTTGGCTGTTTGATTTTCTTTTGGGTTGAAGAAGGCCTAGAGAGGCGAGTTGGAATTTGAGCTATTGACCAGTACAAAGGAGGTGCTGGCGAAATTTTTCGAAATTTTCGGGTGTTAGGAAATTTTCAGAATTTTTGAAAATTTCCGTTGGTCGAAATAATTTAATATTTTAGTTGAAGCTTATTTGTTCAGTTGAAATTGAAATTAATGAAGTAAACAAATAATTTTTAACTAGTTAATAGGGTTTGTTTCTACCTTAGCAATTTCGAGGACGAAATTATTTTAAGGGGGGAAGATTGTAACGACCCATATTTTTCGATATAATAATTTATTTAATTAATTATTTAAATAGTGATATAGAGATTTAAATAGCTGTTTAATTAAATAATATTGAATATTTTATTAAATAATAGAATAATATATTTAATTTCTGAAATAATCAAAAATAGCTGAATTCACAATATTGTGTGAATTGGATTATTTATAATATATAATTCAGTTTGGAATTTAATTATGTTAACGAATATATTATACAAACGACAGTTGAACTTATAATTATGTTATAATTATAATCGAGCTCGAAATGGCGTTGTAGTTCGTAATTTAGTGATTCGAACTTCAATCGAATATACAGAATCCGTTTTAAATCGAATTTTTGTGAAACAAGAAACATTCGGAGCTGGTGAAGTATATTTTTCTAATAAAAGAGAAAATTCGGGATTTCGTCATGCAGATTTTGAGTTACGACCAAATCAAAATTTCAAAAAGTCGCTATGGAATTCCTTTATAAATTATAACAATTTATTTATATTATGAATGGATTTTTCAATATAAATTGAATATCGATTTAATTGGGATTTGAATATCGTGTTATAAATCCAATTGGAACTATATGATATTCTAGTGTGAATATATACAATAATATTAAATTATTTTTATTTTATTTAATTATTTTTAAATATATTTATATTTAAAAGGGTTTATTTAGAGCTTTAAAAATAGCCAGTTTTGCAAACGACCACTGTTTTCGACGAAACTAATTTTGTTGGATCCATGGTATTAAATTATTGCTAGATTTCAGTTTTCGTCATTTTTCAAGTGACAATGTGGCCGTATGGATTTTTAATGTGAAAAATAGTCAGTATTTTGACGGTTAAAAATACGCTGTGTGAGCAAACAGAGTCGGAATTCGACGAAACAAGTTTCGTTGGGTCCGTAATGGCAAACTGTAGGTGCATGCCCATTTTCGTGATTTTTGGGTAATTTATGTGATCACATGAATTTTTAAACAATAAATACAAACAGTGATTGATTTTATTTGAATATAAAATATATTAAATTAATGTTTTTCTATTTCTATAAATATCCTACTTCACTTAAACCTAATTCATTTCCTCCCAAGTCAACAGAAATTCAAGCCGCCACCGTTCTTTTCTAGAAAACCCATTTTCATGAGCTTCACAAAATCATAAGAAATCAAAACAAATTCTATAAACCGTAAACGCAACAACATGATTCTCATTATGAAAGCAGCTTCATTTCCATACAAAAACTTCTAGGTGGGATAAAACTTTGTTCGCACCAACGCACCGCAGTGACGACTTAGGGCTGGCTTCTCAGGTAAAGAGGTGACGTCGGACGGCTATTCGGTTGTCGCGCCGAGCTCAGGCGGTCTTGGCACACTGATTTCCAAAATATGGTGGGAGTCCGTGAGATTTTTTGACGTAGTACACTTTGATGGCGAGGCTATCTCTGTCGCGATGGAGTTAGTCGATGTAGGGGTCTAGGATGAAGTCTGTTGTGTTAAGCTTGAGTAGAGAAGGAAATCGCGTTGCTGCAGGAACTCAGGAGTAATATTTTTGTTGAGGAAGAAGGGTAGAGCATGACTGGTAATGTTAAGAAGGAAATGGCCATTCAAGAAGCTTGGGTTCTAACTGTCTGAAAGGGGAGATAATGAGTAATAGCTAATGTGGATTTTAAAATGGATAAGGGTAAAGTTAATGTTAATTAATATATAATTATCTTGGTTGATCACTTTTATATGGACGTGGAATTGAAAAATTCATAACTTTATCATTCTGTAACAAAATTGAGCGAAACAAGATACGTTGGGATCGTATGGACAGTGGCTATGAAATGGAATTGACTGGGAGTGAAATGGGGCTCATTACAATTTATTGCATAACAAATTGTCTGTCTGAATCAAAAGATGGTTAATAGTTATTTAACGATGAACTGCCAATGTGAGTAAAACACACCAACTCCATCAATTCATATTTTTATAATGTATTTTTAGAACTGATAAATGATGATTGATTGTTGTGTGCTGACTGATTAGTTGAATTGCTTGTATATTGGTTAAAATGATAGATAACGATATGTGTGTGTATATATATATATATATATATATATATATACATCATTAATCAAATATTGATTCTGTTTATCAGAATATTTCATATTGAAATGAAGTTGATGTTAAATTATATTGTTTAACATCTATGATGCAGGGAAACAGGTTGGAGGGATCCAACTGGATTCCTCAATATTTATAATACTGTTCTTTTTATGTATTGAGATATATGATGTGATATATAATCTGTTGTTGATTATGTGTGTTTGAATAATATCGATCATTGTTAATTGGTATTTTAAATACCGTAAGAATACTGAGATGTAGGAAAGGGGATTTTCAAGTGTATTTTGAAAATAAATTATTTATATAAAATCAATGGATTTTATATATAAAAGGAAAAGAATTTTATAAAAGAAAATTATAAAATCAAAGAAAAATAGAAAAGGAAAATATTTGTGAAACAAATAAAAAAGGAAAATAATTGTGAAACAAATAGAAAAGGAAAATATTTGTGAAACAAATAGAAAAGGAAAATAGTTGTGAAACAAATAGAAAAGGAAATATTTGTTAAACACATAGAATTGAAAGGAAATATTTATTTGTAAAATAAATAGAATTGAAAAGGAAATATTTGTAAAACAATTACAAATAGAATTGGAAAAGGAAATAATTGTTGAACACATAGAATTGAAAGGAAATATTTATATGTAAAATAAATAAAATTGAAAAGGAAATATTTGTAAAACATTTACAAATAAAATTTGAAAAGGAAATAATTATTGAACAAATAGAATTGAAAAGGGATATTCATTTGCTAAATAAATGGAGTAAGATAAAAGAAATATTTATTTGGGAAATAAATAGAAAGATAAAAGGAATATATATTGGGAAAATAAATAGAAGGATAAAAGGAATATTTATTTAAAAAATAAATAAGACATCCTAAAAGGAAATATTTGGAAGGTAAGTAGGATTATAAAAGGAATTAGAGTTACTTGAATAGAGCTAATCGATTTGAGTTAATCAAATAAAGTTAAATCGAATTAGAGTTAAATCGGATTAGAGTTAATCAAATAGGAGTTAATTAAATATTAGTTATTTGAATTAGAGTTAATTGGTTAGAGATAATTCGTAAGGAGTTATCGAATATCAGTTATTCGAAAGGAGTTATCGAACATTATCAAATATTAGTTATTTGAAAGGAGTTATCGAACATTAGTTATTCGAAAGGAGTTATCGAATATTAGTTATCCGAAAGGAGTTATCGAATATTAGTTATTCGAAAGAGTTATTGAATATTAGTTATTCGAAAGGAGTTATCAAATATTAGTTGTTCGAAAGGAGTTATCGAACATTAGTTATTCGAAAGGAGTTATCGAATATTAGTTATTCGAAAGGAGTTATCGAATATTAGTTATTCGAAAGGTGTCATCGAATATTAGTTATTCGAAAGGAGTTAATCAAATGTAGTTATTCGAGGTAGAGTTAATCGAATATAGTTTATTCGAAAGGCATTAATCAATTAGAGTTAATCGAATAAAGTTAATTAAATAGAGTTAATGGATAGAGCTAATGGATTAGAGTTAATCGATTAGAGTTAATCAAATAGAGTTAATCGAATATTGGTTATTCGAAAGGAGTTAATCAAATATAGTTATTCGAGGTAGAGTTAATCGAATATAGTTTATTCGAAAGGCTTTAATCGATTAGAGTTGATCGAATAGAATTAATTAAATAGAGTTAATGGATAGAGCTAATGGATTAGAGTTAATCGATTAGAGTTAATCAAATAGAGTTAATCGAATGTTAGTTATTTGAAAGGAGTTATCGAATATTACTTATTCAAAAGGAATCATCGATATTAGTTATTCGAAAGGAGTTAATCGAATATAGTCATTCGAGGTAGAGTAAATCGAATAGAGTTAATCGATTAGAGTTAATCAAAAGGGGTTAATCGAATAGAGTTAATCGGAAAAGAGTTAATCGAATTAGAGCTAATCAAATAAAGTTAATGATTTGAGTTAATCGAATAGAGTTAGTCGAATATTAGTTAATCGAATAGAGTTAATCGAATATAGTTCATTCGAAGGAAAGAGTTATCGAATAGAGATTATTCGAAAGACAGTTACTTAAGGAAGTTTGTTAAAGATTTAAAAGGAGATCTTGGTCTATTTTGAGGTTAGAAATGTGGTTCAGTTAAGGTCTGAGAGGTAGTTATACCCCAACTTAATTGACTTCAGTTTTAAATAAGGAATGGTTAAGGTTCGACAGTGAAGGTTGGTTAAGTGAATTTAGTTGATGAAGGTAATGGTTTGAGTTGGCATAGCGATGTTTTATTTAAACATCTATTAAATCCAATGAATAAGTTTTGGAAACATTTTACAAATATAACCAGAGATATTTTCTAATCATAGAAAATGAAATGTTCGATGATAAAGGATACTAGAATGGCAGTGATACGTGAAAAAGAGATGGAAATGTTTTCCAATGATTAATAACATATATTCTCTAAATTTAAAAAATAGGGAACATTGAATAGATGGAAATGGGAAATAAATAAATTAATGAACTAAAGAGATAAATGTTCAATGATGATTGATCGATAAAATTTCAATCTGGAAATAATACTATTGTTTGCACGCGTGTTTTTTTTGATAGTTAACTCACCGACTATCGAAGTTTTTGACCATTTTCTGTCGTCAATACGGAGAGACCGAGATCAGATTCATTATCTGAAAACCACTCTGTATGGGCGTTAGCATTGCGATCAAATATGATGAAGATAATTGAAGATGGAGTTTGTGCAAGGCCTGTTCTGTCAAATCCTAGGTAGAAATTTCCTAAGATGGATTTACAGAATAGTGCCTTCGGTTTGTCCAGTCCCAGGACAACCTGTATGGGAGAATGTCTGACAGAGTATATTTAATGGATCGCGTAAGTTGATCTCTTCAAACGTATATATGTTTGGTGGTGGAGGAATTTGTTTCTTTTAGCTGTATACCCGTTGTATTTTTGGGGAAATCAATTTGTGATTTGGCGGGTATGACAATGTGACTTTCAAAGTGAATAATTGTTTGATCTGTCAGAGATAAGCGTGGCCTCTAGCCTCACAACTGGGAAATGACAAAAATAGGGAAGGCAGCATGGCTAAGTGGTTGACTGCCAATTAGGGTGTATTATCACCTATCTAGAGATATTCATTTCATTCTTTAATCTATTCGATTTTGTCCCATTCGGTAAACGGTTGATAATCCCAACCGTTGGTGATATACATTCGATACACTCAAGCGAAATGAGTGGTCGGTCATGTGTGGCCGGGTTGCATGATGTTCTTGTTGAACCCAGTGTATTCCTCTCTAGAGGTACACTATTAGAAGGTGATTCCATACCTTGTCATAATTCGTAATCCATTATCCAATAAGTGCTTGCGATTTTGATTGTATACCATATATGTGGAACGTGAGAGAAAGCGTTCTGCAAGATGATTATTATATTGTGGTTGATAGACACTATTATAATATCAAAAGAGTTTTGATATAAAAGATCATTGTTTCTTTCAAAATGATTTGAAAGTTAAATCAAATTGATTTGGATTCTCATAAGGGAAAAACTCATTCCGTTATATGGCGTGTTCTTATGAGATCGTTATTTTCCCAAACTATTTTAAATTGTTTACTCATACCAGTCCCATGATTGACTAGGAGTTTGTTTTGTTTTGTTTTCCCTAAAATCTTGGGTGCTCATATTTGTACGAGCAGTCAAGTAGACGGGATTTACAGATGCACTAGAAGGAGCTGGAGCAGGAGGATTCAGCAGCGTTTTTATAGCTATTGTTTATTTCCGTTGTGATGTAAGTGTTGTACTCTGATAATGTTACTGTATACATATACTGATTTTATTTCAAAGATATGTTATCTATTATATGTTGTTCGTTCCGCTGTGAGATCCGTGTTACGCTGATGTTTTATGTTCTTCTTCTTCTTCTATCCTAAGTTTCTATCTTATATATTCTCACCCTCTGTTTTCTTTCAATTAGTTTTCTGGTTTCCAGTGTAATTTGGGTTGGACTTGTGTTATTTGGTCAGCTCAAATTGTACCAGAATTTCGGGACACTATAACTATTAAATAAAATAATATTTAATAACTAATGCTTAATACTTAATAAAAATAAAAATATTTAATATTTACTATTTTAGTAATTGGTATCAAATGATTATTGAGTAATAATAAAAATAATTTATTAATATTAATGAGTAATTTCTTTTAATGAGTGATACTGATCATTTAACAATGAGGAATTAACATTTTATTTTGAATAATTAAGAAGTAATGTAAACATTAATTAATTAATAATTGGTTATAAGACTAACATTTAATATTCAATGGCTAGTATGCAATTTATAATAAACGTATAATGAAAAATATAAAGAAAATAATAAATATTGAACAATAAATAACAACTATAAGTAATTAATAACTAATATTGGTTATCTATTAATTAATAATTACTGTTATATATAATCATAATTCACATGTAATATTTATTTTGTAATCCAAAAGAAGTTACAAAAATCTAAAAATGAAACTTTGTAGTTATCGCATAGGATATAAGTTATGAATTTAAATTTTATATAAGTTTAAATTTTAATAGAACATTCAAATTTCTAAAAATAATAATTTATACTTAACAATTCATTAATGATAATTCATCAATAATGATTACTAACTTTAAATTCACTTTTATTGTATAACTATTTACAAATGATAATAAACAGTAATTTACATTTTTCAAGTAATAAAAACTGAATTATCATTGGACTAAAATTTATATAAGAACTAAAGATATGTCATAATTTTTTTATGTTTACTTTTCCCCTGAAAATGATTACAAACATAAAACAAACCATGAAAATATCACAATGGAACTACCATGCCAACCCAGTCGTAGCAGCCCAAACTCAAAGGAACCCGAACCCGACCCGAAGTGGTTAAGCATAAATACCCAACCGCTACCGTATTCATTTTCTTAACCCTAGTTCCGAAGAAATCATGGCGACAATAAATCTATCATCGATCCTCTCTTCTCCGACCTGGCTTTCGCTTCGCTATTGGTTCCCAACCCGTCGACCCCGATACGTGAGACCAAATCTCCAATATTTGCTAATCTAAAATTTATCCGGACCCCTTTGCTTTTGCTGGCAACTACGAGCGACGCCCGAGTATATTCCAAGTTAGCGCAATGCTGCTGATAACAGAATCATGCAGGTGCCATTTTTTTTCTTTCCTTTTGTAGTTTTCTTGTATATTCATGTTCGAATAGGTTCTGTGGAAGTGTCGTGTACATTAGTGTTTCATCTTTATGTTGATTTCATTTTTAAAACGCTGTTTGGTTCTAATTGTATGTTGTATCTCAGTCTGGGTCCCAATTTATGATCGATTATCGCACTGCTATTTTAAGTTCATCAGTCATTGATAACCTGATAGCTTTATTTGGCTAAAGTGGTTTAGATTGTTTTGATGTTACGTAGTTTAGATTGTTCTGATATTGTTTGAATGATTTAAAACTATTTTTTATGAAAGTTATGAATTATATATGAAAGGTTTATGTTATGTAGATTAGACTGTTTATGACGTTCTTATACTGTTTTATTATGTTCTTATGCTGCTAAGATTAATTTCAGATCTCGCTAGCTAGATTTTCTTATACTGTTTTATGATGTTGTGTAGCCTATACTATGTTACATTGCTTAATAAGATGCTTTTTAATGTTCCTACAGTCAAAAGCATTTTCTAATTCGTATTGTTGATGCTAGTTAACACTGGTATATATATTTTGGCAACTGCTTAAGGGTTTATGCTTTTGTATTTATATCGCATACAAATTGATGTATATATAAATTTAGATATGCATGCAGGATTGCTAAAGTGCAGCAAAACTTGTATATTAAGATGGACAAATTATCCTAGGCTTAGAGTAAAGAGAGGCATACTATAGTTATCTGTCTGTTATTGCTTTGGAGTGACATACTATAGTTAAAATTGATCACTTTATTATTTGGTATTAAACAATGCTTTATTATATTAGAGAAACTAGTGTTATTAAGTTTTTTACAAGTTTTTTCTGTTTTCAACTCTTGGTAGGTAGTAATTATGTAACCTGTTCATAATGTTACTGTTAGACCAAAAAATGGTCCTAACACCCAATTGTCTAGGATTTGCGAGGAATAATAGTCTAAAATGTAAAAAAATCAAGTAGAGACACAAGGTTTATAGTGGTTCGGCGTTAACAAGCCTACATCCACTTCATAGTTTCTCATTTCGTTCATGGATTACAATTACAAGGAATTTAATCACTCAATCGCTCAAATACAATGAATATTTCTCTCCGAATTCATTGATTTTCATTGATTTTCATTGGAGAAGAAGGTGGTTATTGGTGGGGGAATTCGGCCATGGCTACCATGTTTGAATGAAATGTCAAAAGGTCCTTTCAAATGGCATGTTGTGGTGTATTTATAGCTGTAGAGAAGCTCTGGGCGGTTCCGGTTCGGATGGGCCACGTGGCGTGACTGGAGGAGATCTCAGAAGTAGTGGAGAACGTGGAAAAGTGGCTACCAGGTCATGCTTTGCCAAGTGGAGTCCGATCCGCAATTGTAGGAGTCGGTTATGCCAAGAGAAGAGGTCAAACTCCATGTGTAGAAGCAGGTCCAATCGGTTCGGATCGGACCCGAACCGAACCAGTTGTTCGAGCAGAATGCCTGCACGCACTTCTGTACAGAATACTTCAGGCGGTTCGGGTAGAGGGTACTCCGATCCGAACCGGGGAAGGGGATCCGATCCGATCCGAATGGAAGGATCCGATCCGATCCGATTCAAAAGGAGGGATCCGATCCGATCCGATAGGGGGGTTCCGATCCGGTGACATTTGCATGTATAATTCAAATTTTCCATCTTTCTATCACTCCATCCAAGTGATCGCCAATCAATGTAAGTTCATACTCAAGTCCCTGGCTTTGGGTAGCCTGGTCACAAAGCAGGCTAACATTTTGCCCCCCAAAGTACATCTTGTTGCAAATAAGATGTACTTTGAATAAGTCGAGATGATTCTTTTTAGATCTTTTTCTGTATAAATGGCTTGTCATATGCCGCATTTCTTCCTTTGATGCTTATCGGGCCAAATTTCATGGCTAAAGTGGTCAAGATGATCAAGTAATCGTTTAGACTTCGTCGAATCAAGAGGTAGAATTCCTTCATCATAGGTTATGTGGTATGTTTGGCTCCCGTGTGAGATCGTACATGTTAAAGTTGATGCCAAACGACGCCATCTTCCTAAACAAGTCAAGTGCATTGCTAAGCTAAGATTTCTTTAGTGTATAAGGCAATGTATATAATAGCCGTCCAAGTCACCGTTCGGATAGAGCGCATCAGAGTCGGCATATGAATTTGTCATTTTTGCTTGGATCTGGACAATCTCGATATCAGGATATTAATCTAGGACTCCATGATTGCATCTAATCGTAATAATAGTGCATCCGAAAGCCATGATCACTTCAGATTGTTTTATAGTCCCGTGATCACATACGAGTCAGTACGAGTGTTGAAAACATGCAAGCCACTAGCTGGTAGGGTTATCACAATTGTAAGGCAGCAGAGGAGTTCATCATACTCTCCGTTTGATGCAGTTGTAGATCAAGTCTTTGAATTCTTGCTTGATCCGTAATTTCGCTCACTTGGATGGTCGGGATGAATCACGTCATATTCTAAAGATACAATGTATATGTTCTGAATCATGCATTGAGTCAGGGTCATGTTTAAAGTCAATCTGTCGGTTGAAGTTGATGTTCCTAGCATTAGTGGAGGACGAGCAAAGTCAGTGCTTATACCCCCAGCATTGTTGGGGGTTATGATAGGTCAATCAGACATCCAATCTTTTAGCCTTTATACTTTTTTCTGCTGCATTGGGTTAGATATGTAGGTTCAACAATCTTAGTCACCCTGTGTCGTTATGTGCACATTCCCAAGTCATCAAGGGTTGGAGTTGTATATGCAAATGGTCGAATCACATTCGCGTTGGGGTCAACCCATCTGTTTAGCCAGAAAGCAGTGATCGCCTTATTGAGTATATCAGCAAACTTAGATACTCTCCTCGCATCAGCTGCAGAGTTGAGTAAGCTCGTCAGTCGTGCAAGCGAGCGAACATCGTTACTGAGTTATTCGAGTTCCTTCGTTCACGCTTTGGCATAATCCGAAATAGCCATCATAGTCTTGTTGAGTCTATCTCCCATGCTTGGTTCCATTAAGCTTGACAATCAAGACCGCAGGCCCGATTAATGACATTGGTCATTTCCAGAATTGTAAATTCCTGTTAGTCTTTCCTGGGGCTTTTCTTTTTCCTTTATTATTTGAAGAGTCAGATGGTGCTCCATTCTGTCGTGAAGACATTGAGATCATCCATTTCAACATTAGCACACTCTTATTGCACGAATCTGTCTGTCTCAGGATAGGATTTTCCAACGTTTCTAGGAGAATCTCATGATAGAGAGATACCGAGGTTTGTTTCAGAGGTGAATCCGCCAAGTCCTCTTGGTGGGTCTCGATGTAAAGAGATTTTGAAGTTTGAGATATCCAGAATACCGGATACTACAGCAATCAACGCCATATATGGTCCAGGTCGATTTACCGATGCCACTGCGGCGTTGAATCTTTCAAGGAATGCATGCAGGGTCTTGCCTGATCTCTGTTGAAGCATCAATTAATGTTGCCAATTTGGCCCTCGTCTTTGAGAAGTTGTCACTAATTACCTAATTTAGCTCCAGTGCCCCCGGTATGAAGTCTTCAATTGGGTGGAAGCCGGTTTCTGGCTTCCTGGTTGTGCATATGTAATAGCAATCAATCAGGCTTCTGTTTTTTAATTCTGGATGGTGATCCACTACTTGGATGTATGCAGGTTGCTCTTGAGGAGCCATTCTTCTGCTTATAGTCTGGGTTATTGTGAAGCTCAGATAATCGTAAATGTGCCTAAGGCTGGCAGATAGTCAGATGATGATGTTCGAAGCTCTTATCCTGTACTCCCCATCCATGGGGATTTTACTAAACGGTGGTCATCAAATCCACGTATTCTCTGAATTCATACTCCCTCATCGAGTTGTGAGCTAGAGTTTGATAGAAAATGATTTATTCGTGTCCAGCTCATGTTAGTCCTTGGTCTCCCACCCAAGCTTTGAGGTTCGGAGTCGGATGGCAATAAAGTTAGACTATAGCTTTCTCGAATGCTCTCGTCTTCCCCCTACATGGGGAGCCTCATGTTGAGGTTGAGCTGGATTTTAAACATTCCTCCGAATTGGAGCAAAGGTTGGTCGGGCTCCGCTTAAGTTTTTCGGCGGCTCTTACATATCCATCGTTTTCATCCAAAATGTCACGGTCGGAAGTTGCATGTTACAAATACCTGGGAGGAGGTTGGTTGTATCTTTGTTTCATCAAAGACGACCATGCTAACTTGTCCTAGGGTCTCATATTATCTGGACCACGGGGCAGGGAGCGTATGAGCCAAGTTCATTGTCGTTTGAATTCCCATGAAGCTCGCTCTAGAGAATAAGTCGAAGCTACTAGGCCCTCCATCTATCCGAGTAGAGAAGTTATCCACCATTTTCTGTCGTTTCCGGAGAAGTTCATCTTGCTGATCCATGTGAGTTCACAAATCAGCAAGGGTACCATCCATTTCATATCTAGCTTGACATGCTGAGGGATCATCACAAGAAGAAATCTGCTACCTTCCTTCGATCCTAGCGCCTTCTGCGCCAATATCCTCAGCACGGAAGAAATTCCTATCTTCCTTCTTCTTCGCTTTTGAGTCTGAGTGTCAGGCAATTCGCCTCCGCGCAAGTTAGGAGTCAAAGCAATGGCATCTCCCTTTACATGGGGTCTTTCAACCGGGAAGTCGGTTCGGACTAGCAAAGGGACATTCACTCTGCATCCATTTCATGGTCCTCAAGCAGCCTGTGAAGATCGAGGTATAAGTTAGTCACAGACATATAACATTTATGAATATTTTCAACAGTGGGGCCCCAGTCCGGGGGTAATGGAGAAAGGTCGGCAGTTGTATCACATCCCTTTTAAATTTAGACATGGATGCATGGAAAAGAGACATTGCTTTATAAGCTTATGTGCTCGAGTTATCCAAGTGCTCGAGTTATCACGTTTTCCATTCAACGTATTTGCGAGGTAGCACTCGTCGTTGCACTTGGGCTATGGCCAGTCACACATGGGTGTGTATGTTGATTTGATATATCACTCTTAGGACCTTCTTTCGGTGATTGCATTGAGTCGTGTGGGAAGCTTAGCATTAGAAGTCGACGTCATTCCTTCAAACACGACCTCTTTGTTGTTGTACGCGAGTATCCCTTGTGTCTTTGCTTTGTATCTGTACATAATCTTGCAATTCGAAAAAGAATAGTCAGCTTAGTCTTGCAAGCTACTAAGTCAATCTTTAAGTCACAAGCAATTGTAGCTCGAAATGAAAACATGTTGAGTGCTAATATATCTAGCATAGAATTATTAAATGTCAAAGTGTCAGGTGTCGTAGTTTGGAGGTATAGTGTCTGTAGCCTCCATTTAATTTTGAAACACGGGTCGCGTCCGAAGCGTGTTTGAAGTTAATTCAGAAATCTATTTCCGTGCCCCCAGCGTTGATGGGAACCGGATTAAGTCATTCGGATGTCTGATCCGTAAGTCCTTTATAATCCTGTCCTCAGTCGGAGGGCAATGAAGATTGCATGCACCTCGCAGCATTGTCCTTTATACTCTCTCCCAAGTCATGAGAGTTAGAGTTATGGGTTTAGTGGTCTTAAGTCATGGTGCACCATTCACACTAACCCAACAGATTTATACTCTCTCTCAAGTCGTGAGAGTTAGAGTTATGGACGTCGCAGTTCGTCCTTTATACTCTCCCAAAGTCAGTTTGGGTTAGAGTTATGGATCGAGTGGTCTTAAATCTTGGCGCGCCTGTCACACTCGTCCTAAGTTTATACTCATATCCAAGCTCTGAGGATTAGAGTTAGTCGGGCAAACAGTCGGGTCACATTTGCCTTGGCATCATCCCTTTGCTCCTACATCAAGGGCAAAGGTCGCCATCAGGGATGGTCGGTTCACGTCCCTATTGATTTTATACTCCTCCCATCGGAAACATGGGAAAGAGTTAAAGACGTTTTTTGGAGAGCGGTCGAGTCACACTCATCCTCGTCTTAACATTTCCCTTTTGCCCCCACATCGAAGGCAAAAGTTATGTCGTTCATGTGATCGTGCCCCTGTCATTTTTGCACTCTTCTCGTTGGATCAGGGGATGGAGTCATAGAACTGCTAAGTGGTTATGTCACACCCGAGTATATCTCTATGTCTTGCATGGCGAATCAATGGATAGATGATGAGGAGGCCTCATTAGTATGTCCATATATGGATAACACAGGTCGAACTCGTGTGCATTTACTCTCTTCCCCCCACGTCAAGGGCAAAAAGTCGATGAATGAATGGTCGAACTTCTTTTGCTTTAGAATGTTTTCGTTAGGCCAATAGTAAGCGGGTGAAGGGTCGAATCACGTTCGCCAAAGCTTTACATTCCTCCGATCAAACTATGGCAGGGGTTGTCGGTACCAAACCTCGGGTTCCTGCAACATTCATATACGAATTTGCATGAGTTAATCATGTCAATAACTCAAGAAGTATGTAAAGGAAAAATGCATGATTGGAAAATAAGTATGTTGATAGGCGGTGCTGCCTCCTTTATTTGGATTTATGTAATTCGATGGCATCGACTGCAGGATCTGATTGTATGGACGGTCGAACCGCGTCCATCTGGAGTCGGATCTCAACTCTGAAATGCAATGATCGATGCACAATTATCTTGAGATCTTCCACGTGTGAGCCAAGGAGTGGATGGTCACCTCGGATCCATCTTAAGGTATACAACTTCTCTCAGGCGAAGGACGTGGCTCTGTAAACGAGCAATTCAATCGGGCTCGTTACGACAATGCTCCATAATTCTTCCTGTGGGTGCTCAAAGTTTGATCGGTACCAGATTCGGGGTACCTACATCATCCACATATAAATTCATCTGAGTTAGTTACATCTATAACTCATAAAGGATGGAAATATAAGAGTCATGGTTAAAAAGTAATCCTGTTAAAGGAATGAATATCATTCTGTGCGAAGATGGCATTGCACGCTCTTTGCAAGTCCATTTTTCCTCACTACATCTCTGTCAGGGGATGGCTGTCACAATCTTTAGCTGGAGATGAACATCTTTTCAAACCGTTGTGGGGTGGCGGTCCTAAGAATGAACAGACCTTGAAAGAGGACTTGGAGTAACAAAGGCAATTAGGTAAATACTATAAGCGAATGACGAGGTCGCATCTTATTTGAATCGCCTTCTTGCCCCCAAGCTAAGGGCAAGGATTGAGTATGAGGGAGTCATGGCTGTTAGGGGGATAGTCATATCTCATCCATCCGCAGATATGCCTTTAGTCCCACGTTGGGAATAAGATCTAATGCACAGATAATCAATCAGCATCAAGGCTTAAGTGCTCTAAACCTTTAACTTGCCACCTCTATCGAGTAGCATCTCCTAATTAGCTAAATAGCAGGCTGTTCCAGTAACATGGTCGCCATGGACCATTCCCATTCCATCTTTCATTAGGAATTTCAGCAATAGATACCAGGGTGTAATGTAAGCTCTAATCGCCGCTAGAGCTGGTCAGTTTAGACCTTAGTCAGATAAACTTGACTACAATAGCATGGCTTCCAAGGCTTGAAGTAATGTTCATGTTTTCTATCACAATTTATGTATGAAGTCGAGAGCTAACGGTCGATTCATATTTGTTTTGATCTCGAACTCTCATCTCTTGACAAAGGTCATATGGTGACTGGTGAGCAGTCAAGTTGCTATCATCCGAGCAAAGATTCATATGTCCAATCATGGCCTGCAGGGGTTCAGCTGTTACCTATCGCTGGGCACCAAAGTATGTTGACCTAAACCTTATTCGATGGAAATCAGTCTTCCTCAATGCGATTGACAACAAATAGCCATTGCAAAGGTTAGCTAAGTTCTTCGGGAGGTGAGACGCAGGACATTTTATTCATCACATCATACAATTGAAGTGTAGCTTTGGGATGTTGGGATCCTTAGCTGCTTTCTGGTATCCCACTATTGACAATCAAGGTCACTAAAATCATATGAATCATCTTTGAAGTAGTGTTCGAACTGTTCTATATAACTGTCATTCGATGCTCCGCCGATTGGACAGGTTTAAGTCATATAAATGGGATGGTCACTACTCATTAGGGAACAACATCAGTTGCATTGCTGAAATCCACACTATCAGAGTTCCAGAAGATGAGGCAACTATTAGACAATCATTATCTCATATACTGTCATTGATAGCAAGCTGAATCTGACTGACAGTTCCTCCCATTGAATGGCATCGGCAAATAGAGGCTATGGCTTCTGGAGGAATCCTAGTCGTTGCCATTTGGTTGTCATATTCTTTGACTATCCACCTTATCTTCATTAACAAACTTTGATGACTACTGTTGGTCAAAATATACGTCGAGCCGAAGGCGAGCCGTGCTCCGAGCCGAAGGCGAGGCCGTCAGCGGGTCCGGGCGCAGCGCCGGCGGGGGTCCGGGGCCCCGCAGTCCCGGCGGCGATCGACCTAGTCGGTTAGGTCGAAAATGTGGGCACCGCACGATTTTTTCGATTTTGGACGATGGAGCCTTTTCTGAAATGGTCATAAAAATGTATTTTTTCCCAAAAACAGCTATTTCGGTTCGGATCGGATCATCCCTTCAAATTGCGGCTCGGGATTGCCTTCACGTTGGGTCGGATCATAGATGCACCATCGGTAACATTCATTTCCTCGGTTCGGTTCGGGGTACCCACTTCGGTTCGGAGATGCATCACCAGGTCGGATCGGGGTATCAACAGCAGCTGGATTCGAGTCCTGCTCAACGGGTCGGGTCGGAGCATTGTCCCCGGGTCGGTTCGTTGTGCCACTCCGGGTTAGACGTCTTCGAGTCGGATTGATTTTTCATTTTATTGGGGTCGGATCGGACCCCTGGTCATTGGATCCGAACCGATGCTGCTATTACTAGTTCTGGCGTCTCAGTGTATAACTTCGTGGGGTCGGGTCGGACCCGACCCGAACTGAGTGGGGCTATCCGAACCGAAGCCATGCGATTCTACATTAACTCAATCCGATCTGCTGGTCACCCGCATCCGATCCAGAGACTTTTTCGAACTGGAAAGTCATTAAAAATGTTGAATTTGTCGGATTTCCTCATCGGACTTGGCGATCCAATAGTAGAATGGAGAATCCCTATAGGTTGAGAATCTTCATTTCTCAGTGAAAGCACCAAAATGTTAGACCAAAAAATGGTCCTAACACCCAATTGTCTAGGATTTGCGAGGAATAATAGTCTAAAATGTAAAAAATCAAGTAGAGACACAAGGTTTATAGTGGTTCGGCGTTAACAAGCCTACATCCACTTCATAGTTTCTCATTTCGTTCATGGATTACAATTACAAGGAATTTAATCACTCAATCGCTCAAATACAATGAATATTTCTCTCCGAATTCATTGATTTTCATTGATTTTCATTGGAGAAGAAGGTGGTTATTGGTGGGGGAATTCGGCCATGGCTACCATGTTTGAATGAAATGTCAAAAGGTCCTTTCAAATGGCATGTTGTGGTGTATTTATAGCTGTAGAGAAGCTCTGGGCGGTTCCGGTTCGGATGGGCCACGTGGCGTGACTGGAGGAGATCTCAGAAGTAGTGGAGAACGTGGAAAAGTGGCTACCAGGTCATGCTTTGCCAAGTGGAGTCCGATCCGCAATTGTAGGAGTCGGTTATGCCAAGAGAAGAGGTCAAACTCCATGTGTAGAAGCAGGTCCAATCGGTTCGGATCGGACCCGAACCGAACCAGTTGTTCGAGCAGAATGCCTGCACGCACTTCTGTACAGAATACTTCAGGCGGTTCGGGTAGAGGGTACTCCGATCCGAACCGGGGAAGGGGATCCGATCCGATCCGAATGGAAGGATCCGATCCGATCCGATTCAAAAGGAGGGATCCGATCCGATCCGATAGGGGGTTCCGATCCGGTGACATTTGCATGTATAATTCAAATTTTCCATCTTTCTATCACTCCATCCAAGTGATCGCCAATCAATGTAAGTTCATACTCAAGTCCCTGGCTTTGGGTAGCCTGGTCACAAAGCAGGCTAACAGTTACCACCTTAGTCAAGAAGATATTATACATGCTTTTGACTATTTTTTAATAATAATACTATATGCAAACTGGGACGATTGAATCATTCATGTGTAAATTATCACACAATGATATCAAATTATACTTTTGAATCATTCCAGTGATATCATATCATATTTCCAGTGTAAATTATCACACGATGATTTCAATCATTTTGATTATAATTTTTATTGTTATAAGTCCGAAACTGCGATGAGTTGTAGTATCATCAGGTATGAGGCAGTATATTATATGCTTAGGGTTAAGTTGAGTTTAATTTTCTTTCTATAAGTAGTCTGTATAACTGTATATTACTGTTTCATAATATGAAGAAAACTGCATTTGATCAATTCATTGAGGCATTTACAATTAAGTCACTAGAGATATAGTTACTGATACGTCACAGATATACTCAGTTTCAAATTTAGTACTTTATGAAATATTGAGCTTGCACTGGTAAGTGGAATTTATTTGGGGAATTTACTTATGTAGATGAAGGAATGCCATTGCCTTCTTTTTATTAGGTTTTGTACCATGATTAGGAATCTGACATTATCTATAGTAACCCGGAAATCCGAACCAATTTAAAAAATTTATTTTGGCAATTTTAATGAATTTTGAATATTTAAAATGAATTATTTTAAATAATAACAACGAGAAATTTATTTTTAATAGAATTAGAATGTATATATTTATTTGAATCGTCGTTAGAATATAAATATATTTTTTAAATTATGAAAGGAATTGAAAATGGCACGGTAGTTTGAAATTTTGATTTCAAATGAATGTACAGGATTCAAAATAAACCAGATTTTGGCGAAACCAAAAATATTTGAATCTAAATGAAAATATCTTTCCAACGAATCTGAAAAATCAAAATTTCATAGCGGGGATAAAAAGTTATGTCTAGTTGAAAATTCAGAATATTTGCTATGGAATTATAGCCCTTAAAAATGGAAATTTTGCAAACGACCTCCGTTTTCGACGAAACCACTTTTGTTGGATCCGGAATGTCAAATTATTGCTAGATTCCAAAACTCATAATTTTCTGAATCAATATGTGAGCGTGACGAAGTAAAATGTGTTTTAACAGTTTTAGTCAATTTCGATCGACCAGAAAATGGCCATTTTTCCAACGATCTCCAAATTTGACGAAATTGGTTTTGTTAGGACCGTACCGTTAATACAAAGTTAGAAAATATTTTTCGGGAATTTTTAGAGTCTGTATGTGGCCCCGGTAAATTGAAATGTGCGTTCAAATTCAATATATAGATTTATATTTTGATTTTGACGGAAGTTGATCAAAAAGATCGAATCAACATGTGATACATATCCCATTATGTTTGGAATGGGGGGTAATTAGCTAGGGACAACAATTTGTGGGTTCGATTTGGAGTTCGAAATAAAAGGTTGCTTTTTGAAATTTTAAAATAATATATATATATATATATATATTTATTTATAATTAACCCCATCCCCTTCTCCTTTTCCCTCGTTGAACAATTCATTCAGAAATAAAAGAAATAAAAAAAACTCCAAATCTCGATCCATCCTCCGCCGCGGCCCCCTCCTCCTTCATTGTGCACCTCCATTCCTCCCCACCTTGCCATCGCCTGTCAGGCCACCCTCCTCTCTTCCTCCCCCTTTTCTGCCACCTAACCCATCAACGAGACTCCCCCACCGAGCAACCCACCCTTAACCGTTGTGTCGCTGCATTCCCTGGCTCCAGATCCCGTGCGCCAGCCCTTTCCACCACCCGCACCCCTTCCCGCGCCACCTCAGCCCAACCACGACCCCGTGGACCCCCCTCTTCGAAGAACGGTGAAATTTAAGATAATTTATTGATTTAATTACTTATTTTATTAAGTGTAGTTAATAATGTAGATTTTAATTTCATTTCTAATTCAAGAAAGATTAGGGTTTTGGTGTTGGGAAAGGTTTGATTTTTATTAGTAGAAAGAAATGATTTTTGTTAAAGAAAAGATTACATTTTTAACATGAAAAAGATTGAATTTTTCTAAAGAAAAAAATAGATTATTATAGAAAGAATAGATTTTTAATATGATAAAAAATTAGATCTTTGATAAGATAAAGATTGAATTTTTATATGAATGAAAAGACGACAAAGATTCGATTTTAATATATGTAAAGTAATGATGAAGATTCGATTTTTATATTACATAGATAATAAAAATGTGATTTTTATATTATAGAGACAATAAAAATATGATTTTTAACTAATAGTAAAAATTATATTTTTTTACCATAGTAAAGATTATATTTTTATCGTAGTAAAGATGATATTTTTAAAAAGGAAAGTTCGATATTTTCATATATAGAAAGGCGATATTTTTAACTATAGAATATCGATATTTTTATATATAGAAAGGCGGGATTTTTATATATGTTGTAGCAAATTAAAAATTCGATCCTTATATAAGAGGTAGAAATATAAAAATATAATTTTTATATAGAAAGAAGCGTTGTAAAAATATATGAAGTAGAAATAAAAATATAATTTTTATTTATTGGAATGAAGCGATAAAAATATGATTTTTATATATGAATAGCGTGAAAAGGATGCGTTGGAATTTCGAACAAATCCGGACAGTTCAGAAATAGAGAATGGAGTAGTGGAGCCCAAAGGTGAGAACTTCTCACTTTTATTTATTTTCTAGTTAAAATATATACTAGGATGCGGATGGTGCTCAGCAGCACCCGACTCCCGTCGTTCACAGACCATGGACGGCTTGTTTGTTCGTTTGATTGTATTGTAAAAATTGATTGTGTGATGTGAAATGGAATTAAATATTTTATAGTTAAATAAAAATATTTTATTGTTAAAAATATGATTTTTAACGTGTATACGAATAAAATAAATATTTATAAACAAATCAGACGATTTGTTTATGTACACACGTTTGATTGATATTGATTGGGACGATAAATTTTACACATCGCCCAACTACAAAAATAAAATTCATTTTGTTGATTGAAACCCCACATGGGTATTGGGATGATATATGACATACACTAGTCCCTATAATTAGCTGTATGTCGATCGATTGATTGACAGGCTGTATTAGCATTGAATATTTATATTTAATGCTTATACAGTGTAGAATGCACTTTGGATGATGGTTGGTTGTTTATCGTTGTTGTTGTGTACATGTGTGTATGAAATCCATATAAATCAAATTATATGGTAATTGGCTGAGTCTGATTCCATTTCAGAATTATCGAATATTTTAAAATAACATTCAGAAAACACTAAAATGTGAAGTCGTGTTTAGTAGTTAAATGTCATTTTAACACGAATGGGAATTTGGTCGATTTTATTCATTTAATAATGAACATCGAAAAGTGATTTCAAAAATCTGATGTTTTGAAAATATTGAAGTGATATAGAAAATTCAAAATGAATTGAAACTGAAATCAATTCAAAATGAATTGGAATTGAAATTGAATTGAAATAGATTTAAAGTGAATTCAAAATGAATTTAAATTGAATTGAAATTGAAATTGAATGGAAATTGGAATTGAATTGAAATCAATTTGAAATGAATTTAAACGTATTTATAATGGAAAATGCAATTTTGAGTGGGAATTGATATGAAGTTGAAACTGTTTTGAAAAAAAAATTAAAACGATTTATAAAATACGTTTTAAATTGAAATCGACGAAATATATATTATATATATAATATAATGGCCTGAATAGAATGCGCCGCGCTGCGGTAGTTCGCGAATTTCGACCATTGACTTCGAATGGACATTACAGGAGATCCGACCGTTGGATTCTCCTAAAATTGGAACCGTTGAGTTCGTATCGAAAAGAGCTTTCTAATGAGTATGAGAGATTTGAAATCTAACAGTTGGATTTGTAATTATGTCCAAATCATATTTGGAAAAGGTCGTAAGTGCAGTTCGATGGCCGTTTAAGGAAATTGACTGTACGGGCCTTGATAAAATTATTAAAAATATCAATAAATTATGTAAAATCATAATAAATGATTTGGAAAGAATTGGGATGAAAAATTCCATATTTGAAATGATAAAAATATATTTTATCGAATGAACTAGTTTTGAAATAGAATAATAAATCCAATATTTTCAAAATAAATAAATTGGATTTCAAATGGTTTTAAAAATAACCTATATTTCCAATATATGAATTGGAATGGATTTGAATCGAAATTATCTTCAGAATATTTCGATATTGGATTTCGTGATTGTACGGATATTGTGGAGGAATTTGGAAGATATATAACGTTATTCCAATACAACATTTGTTGGTTTCAGAATTTGATATTGAATATAAGCTGATATGTTTTCTATTCATAGCCTTGAATTTAATATCAAATTGGATTTTGGGTTTGTCGTGAATGGTATCTTTAAAAATACTGTTCTTGAACCCAATGTAGTTAAGAAATTTAGAAACTGACTGGAGGTTAGTTAAGTTGAATGGTTTCTTGGGTATTGATCTGATGTTGTTTATGCCTTCGGGGTTAATACTCAGGGAATTGTTCTCTTACTAATTTACGGTTAGAGACTGATTGGATTTTAGGTTTGTTGTGAACTATGTTTTCAACGACATTCGTTCTTTGACCCGATTTATAGTGAAATAAGATTTTGAATTTATATTTCTTTTTATTAAGATTTAGTGGGAATTTTCCAGTAAAGTTTTCCAATTTAATATATTTAATTGGAATTGAATTGAAATTGGTCTTCGGGTTTATTGTGAATGGTGTTTTAAATAAGTGTTTTAAATAACACTGGTTCTTTAACCCACTTAACAATGGAGTTAAGAAAACCAGAAACTAACAAGAGATTAGTTAAGTTGAATGGTTTCTTGGGTATTGATCTGATGTTGGTTTCGGCCTTCGGGGTTAATACTTAAGGGATTGTTCATTTGCTAATTTACGGTTAGAGGCTGATGGAATGGAATGTGATTTTGGGTTTATCGTGAACCGTGTTTTAAATGACATTGGTTCTTTAACCCAGTTAAAGACAGAATACGGTTTGAATTGAAATCCAAAGGAAGATTAAGGAATAAATTTTAAAGAATTTATCTTTGATAAAATTAATGGGAACCTTTCCCAAAGTATGTGAACATTTGAATAAAAGAATATTCGGAATTGGAATGAGGCGTAGGTTGTGGTTATAGCACTTGTTTATTATATACGCGAGTTATTCGGAAAGACCGCGTCTATCCCATTCTGAATAATTGATTCGACGATAAGTCGAAGATGAAGAAGGTAGTTAAAGACTGGAGGTCTTCACATCGTTTGAACAATTACTGGTGATCTTGATTGGTCTGTACACCCAAGAGGAAGGAAATAGTTGGTGATCGTCCAGATGTATTTGGAGATCAATGGATATGCAAGGCGTAAGGTGCCTCCGGTTTCGTTCAGACCCAGAACGGACTTATAAATGGATTGTGTGTCTGACATTGGATTTTATTCTATGCTGATTGATTTCTATTAAATAAATATTTTTCTGGCAGCGGAGAATTTATTCTCTTGCTTAACGCCCTTCTCTGAGACGTACGAGCTCAGAGGTTATATATCGATAGATATCAGTCACATGGCATGAACTGCCTGCGTGGCATGCTGAGATGCAGTGATCAAGGATTTTGTTGAAAAGCCGAGTCTTGTGGTTGATGATCAAAGCACGGCTTTAATATAGCGTAGCTTTATGTATGGCGTTAATTCGCGAGCCTCACACCTCGGTATGAGTCGATAACGGGATAAGGGAATGCAGTGAGTGCATGACGTTTCTTTCTAGTTATGGGTGGTGTCAGCATTTTACAAGCCCTGACATTTATATTATTTTTACCTATGTGGTTGTTGGATTGCGAGGCGTCTCGGCTAAGGTCCGATAGGAACGGGAAACGTGTGTTCAGGAATTGCCAATCCTCAAACGTAATGGAGGTCCGACACTGCAGGATCAAGGAGTAACCCAGAGTGTGTAGTCTCGAGGCATTTGCTAGAGTGTCTCGAAGCGGTTAGGAGTACATCCCTTGCCTAGACTCATGACGGAAATCCAATTTCCAATACGTGACATTCAGTTTTGATTGTAGAGCCTAGTATGGTGACATAGTGGGATGGGGCACTATGCCGTCTATGATTGATGCATTTATATTTGAAGTTGTTTTATACAGTTTACATTATAATAGTATCAAAATGATTTGTTTTAAACGTATCAAACATTATTTGGCTATTATAAGGGAAAACCCTATCCTCCGGCTCGTGTTGCATTGTGTGATGGGACCTGGGTCTTATAATATCTTCATTTTTTCCAAAAAGCATTGCATTGTTTATTCTATGCACTAGTATTCTTGGGGGGAACTCGTTCCGTGTTATACGGCATGGTCCCTTGAATTAATCTCTTTTAAAATAAAGTTTTAAATGATTGTTTTAGTTCTCACACTAGTCACATGAATGACCTGGACTTTATTGTTTTAACCTAAACTCTGGGTGCCTCTATTTTCCACACGGGCAGCTAGTAGTTTTGGTTTTGCAGATTTATATTCACAGGATCCTGGTTTACAGCTGGAATGATATTCGGAAAGCTCTGTATCCGTTTATCCCTTCAGTTGTGTATAGTATTTTTTTCCGCTGCTATGTAATGTACTGTAATCTCTGATATTTTTCTAATGTGTAATATTTATTCATACTCTATATATTCTTATTCTGATGGAATTGTTGTAATAAGCAATGAAATGTTCTTCTGTTTGTGTTCTGATTTGTCTTGTCCTCAACTCAATCCATTCTTTACTTCACGTGGAAGTTCGGGTCGTCTCATTTTGGTATCAGAGCTTTGGTATACAGAGCTCGAGAACAAGACATATTAGAATGAAATGAAAGAATTCATCAGAGATTGGATTAGCAATATCCAATAAGAATGACTCTTTAGAGATAGGATCAGTAGTATACTAGAACGAGTGTGAAGAGTTGTGTTTTTAAAATAAAAATGAAAACAAATATTGTTTTGAAAATGTATACCATTTTATACATATTTGGTTACATTATTTGTATTGAATTTAGACAATCCAATATATAAAGATTTTTCATATACGCCTTGCAAACGTATATTCGAAGTTTTAATATACTGGATAGATATAGAGTCACACTCTATATATTTGTATTGAATTTGGATGATTTTATGAGTTGATTGGCTTGCCTCTTGGCTGCTTCTTTTTCTTTTTGGATTGGAGAGGCCTGTATGGCAATTTTGTGATTTTCCCGGTGCTCCCGTGAAGGGGAGGTTAGCCAAAATTTTCAAAAATTTGAAAAGTTCTTAGAAACTAAAAAGTTGAAGAACTTAAGCCATAATGAAAGTTGTGTTGATTAGTGAAACAACGTTCAGCTCCGTTCCTTTTCGAGGACTAAAAGATTTTAAGTGGGGGAGATTGTAATAACCCGGAAATCCGAACCAATTTAAAATTTTTATTTTGGCAATTTTAACGAATTTTGAATATTTAAAATGAATTATTTAAATAATAACGACAAGAAATTTATTTTTAATAGAATTAGAACGTATCATTTATTTGAATCATCATTAGAATATAAATATATATATTTTAAATTATAAAAGGAATTGAAAATGTAGCGGTAGTTTGAAAATTCGGTTTCAAATTTCAAATGAATGTACAGGATTCAAAATAAACCGAATTTTAGCAAAACAAAAAATATTTGAATCTAAATGAAAATATATTTCCAAAGAATCCGAAAAATCAAAATTTCATAGCGGGGATAAAAAGTTATGTCCATTTGAAAATTCAGAATAACCGCTATGGAATTATAGCCCTTAAAAATGGAAATTTTGCAAACGACCTCCATTTTCGACGAAACCACTTTTGTTGGATCTAGGATGTCAAATTATTGCTAGATTCCAAAATTCATAATTTTCTGAATCAATACGTGAGCGTAGAGAAGTAAAACATGTTTTAACAGTTTTAGTCAATTTCGATCGACCAAAAAATGGCCATTTTTCCAACGGTCCCCAAATTTAATGAAACTGGTTTTGTTAGGATCGTATCATCAATACGAAGCTAGAAAATATTTTTTGGGAATTTTTAGAGTCCATATGTGGCCCCGGTAAATTGAAATGTGTGTTCAAAATTAATATATAGATTTATATTTTGATTTTGACGGAAGCTGATCGAATCAGCTTGCGATACATATCCCATTGTGTTCAGAATAGGGGTAGTTAGCTAGGGACAACAGTCGGTGGGTTTGATTTCGATTTCGAAAAAAAAGTTGCTTTTTGAAATTTTAAAATAAAAAAATATTTATAATTAACCCCGTCCCCTTCTCCTTTCCCCCGTTGACCAATTCATTCAGAAAAAAAGAAAAAAAAACTCCAAATCTCGATCGATCCCCCGCCGCGGCCCCATACTCCTTCGCCGTGCGCCTACTTTCCTCCCCTTCCCACCTTGCCATCACCTCTAAGGCCACCCTCCTCTCTTTCTCTCCCTTTTCTGAAACCACCTAACCGTCTATGATTGATACATTTATATTTGAAGTTGTTTTATACACTTTACACTATAATAATATCAAAATGATTTGTTTTAAATGTATCAAGCATTATTTGGCTATTATAAGGGAAAACCCTATCCTCCGGCTTGCGTTGCATTGTGTGATGGGACCTTGGTCTTATATTAGCTTCCTTTTTACAAAAAGCATTGCTTTGTTTATTCTATGCATTAGTATTCTTGGGAGGAAACCCGTTCTGTGTTATACGGCGTGGTCCCTTGAATTGCTCTCTTTTAATGTAAAGTTTTAAATAACTGTTTTAGTTCTCACACCAGTCATATGACTGCCTAGAGTTTATTGTTTTAACCTAAACTCTGGGTACTCCTATTTTCCACACGGGCAGCTAGTAGTTTTGGTTTTGCAGATTTATATTCACAGGATCCTGGTTTACAACTAGAATGATATTCAGAAAGCTTTATATCCATTTATCCCTTTCAGTTGTGTATTGTATTATTTTTCCGCTGCTATGTAATGTATTGTAATCTCTGATATTTTTCTAATGTGTAATATTAATTCATACTCTGTATATTCTTGTATTCTGATGGAATTGTTGTAATAAGCAATGAAATGTTCTTCTATTTGTGTTGTGATTCGTCTTGTCCTCAACTCAATCTGTTCTTTCCTTCACGGGGAAGTTCGGGTCGTCTCATTATCCAAATTACTAATGTCAAGTGTTGACCTTATTATTTTTACATGAATATGTCTATTTACATGAAACTATTATATATGTAAAGTGTAAACAACATATAATAAAACTGAATATTCATGTTTACTTATATATCGATTTGCAAAATGTTTATTTCAGATGATCAGAAACTGTATATATGGAAATGCTGCAGTAGATCTATAGTTGCAGGTAAAATATTTATTCCATTATTTTTTTGTTTTTCTATATTAACCATTATTGAGAGAATTGCTTTGTTTGTTTCTAAAATTTTATTTTAATTTGCAGGTACTACTGCTGAAGATATTTAGTGAGGCACTTAGTGTGCATCTTTGAAATTATCGAAGATATTCGTAGTTTGCGCATTGTTCTTCTTGTAGTTTAACTGAATTATATTGTATTTAGTTCTTTCTTGTAGTAAAAGACTGGATTATTAGTAGTGCATGAGTTATTTTTTTCTAATTAATATGTTGTTGCTATTAGATGTATGGATTATTAAAATTATCAATGAAATTATTGAATTTGTGAATAGTTCAATTTTTATTGTTGTATAGTCCAAGTATCAATAATTATTTATTTTGATATATATTGAGATTAATGGTAGTTTTATGGAGGTAATATTATTTGTTGGGGTACTTTGCTTCGGTTGCAGTTACAGCTGTAGCAACAAGAAGTGTCACCTCATGTCCTTATATTTTTTTACGTCGGTTACAGAAGACCGAAGCAAGAAATTATTTTTTGCTTCGGTTGTTTATCTGAAGCAACTAAAGCAACAAATTATATTTTCTAGCTTCTTTTGCATTTGCTTCAGATGTTAAACTGAAGCAAAAAGAAAAAACAATCAAAGTAAAAAAGTTTATTTGCTTCGGTTGTTTGTCCAAAGCAACAAACTTTTGACCTATTGCGTCGTCTATAGTTGCTTCGGTTGCAGAACTAAAGCAGCAGAGGGTAAATAACCGAAGCAACAAATCCGTTTTGTAGTAGTGGAAGTAGGGTTAGAAATCACTTTATAAAATTTTTTGGTATGTACTAATAATGTAAATCCATTTAATATAATTTTGAATTAGCAGATCTCTTGTAATAACGATCGAAATAATGATCAAACGAGAACTCACATTTTAATAAATTAAATAAAATCTCATGACTATTGATTATAAATTCGTTCACCACGAATAATTTGAAAGTTCATGAAATCGAACTGCATAAATATGTGAATCAGAGAAACTGAATGGCCAAAGAAAAAGGCTGAACAGGCTGAAACTCGGCCGGGAAAGAGCCTGAAACGACCTAAACTGTTGACCATGGTCTCTACTGCTCAGCAATAGAAATTTGGTCCTCAGACGTCTGAGCACTCGGGATGAACGTCTTAGCTGACAGTCTGCAGTTTTTTATTTTTCCCAATAGTTTGGACAGACGTATGACCTATCTGGTCTGACGTCTAAGTTGAAGCCCGGGAAAATATTTGCCTATGCATTGAATGTGCAATCGGCCTTGGCCTCGGATGAGCTCGGACCAAGGTTGATAGTATATAACATTTTCTAAGTGAAAATGAAGCCTCTATGACTCGCCGAAGCAACTCATAACAGAAAACTCACATACATAAACATATACACATGATATTGCAATGATTTTGATTATAAAGTCTGAAATGAACAAATTCTCTAACCAAAGCAAATCAAATGCAATCCAAGTTATTACACTATTGTTTGCAATGCAAAAAGGAAATTGTAAGGACTTGTCTGCACAGAAGAACTTCACTTATAGCGTGCACAATCCGAACATGGATTATACTAAGATTTTAAATACTAGAAAAGTAAGGAAATCGACAACCTAAGCAATTAACTCAATACATACACAATTCATTCACAACATATTCACGACATGGACACACTTTAGAAGCATATAGCTTGAGGCATAGATGTGAGTTCGCAAGAACTCACCTTTGATTGTTGGAGGCAAGGAATCGCTCCAATAGGAAGCTACAACAACCTCTCTTCCAATATAGCTTGCTAATCTTCAATATAAACACATATAAATGAGCTTCCTAAGAATGAGGTCATATGAGATTTTAGAAATTGAAGAGGAAACAGGATGAAGATGGAGCTTACCTAAGAATCTCCTTAGATTTGTACTTGATTTCAACAAAAATTGAAGCTTCAAGGATTAACCGGGTTTACGAAATTTTAATTTTCCTTTCCCTCCCCGATTTTCAATTTTCGATGAACTGTTTTGAGTGAATGAAGAGGAGAGGGCTATGGAAGGCTTAAAAGAGTGGTCTAGGTTAGCTAACCCGATCCCCAACCAAAGTCCCAAAATTCACAACCCTAAACATATCTATGTTTACAGTTTTTCTTGTCGTAAACGACATTTTGAACTCAATGGAAGTTGTTCCGAGTCCAAATTTATCCATATGAAAAATGTGACTTTTGGACTAAACTCGATTAACGATGTTATATTTGATTAAAATATTTAAATATATTATCGTGAAGTATGCAGGATGTTGTAGACTTCCCCCCTTAAAGAAATTGTGTCTGCGCAATTACTTAAGGAAGAACTCAAAAAGTAACAACCTAGCACCAACAAAAATCTATATGAAAGTATATTAACTCAAGAAATTCATTTTTTTTGTTTTCATATTTAGTATAACATTCTTATACTAAAATTCACTTATGAATAATCCTATAAATTTTTAACTTTGAGTTTTAAATCACTATATAACATAAGTCTATACACGTATAATGTTCAAATCAAAAGTCATGAACATATACGAACACTCAAATTATTCTTTTCACAAGTGTTTTCAACAAATTAGAAGTTTCCTTACTTAAATTCTTAATATTATAAACGTCAATTTCAATAATCATTTTAAATTTAAATCGCGGACTAAACACTGCGATTTTTCTGAAATTTTGGTTTAGACATATCTTAAAATTTACAAGATGAAATTCAAATGTTTTTCTTTAATTAGAAAACTATAATCCAATAGATTCAGATGATTTGTGTTTCCAAGAATTCCAATTTATATTGGATTACATACACTCGGTTGAAGTTAAATTCTGAAAATTACGAACTACCGCTCTGTAGTAAGCTCGTTTTATTTAAATTTAATTAATTCGTTTAACGTTCAATAAGTTTATAAATTATAAACCTATTCTTCTATGTTCTCAATATATCTAACAAAATGTTTAAATTCTACTTGGAAGTATCGACTATCCAAAATCTCTGAATATTCCCTATCATATTTTAGTTAGAAAATTTTATCACTTAAAAATTTCTAAAAAATATTCTAGCTTAAAATTTTTCCTTAGATTGAAAAGGATGTATATGATGGTCATATATATCTCAATCACAAGGATAAGCGATCTCGTTGGGAAACAAGATCCAGAAATAAAATTCTGGTTATACAATCTAAATTGAAAATATTAGCACATCCTCTAATATTTCAAGAACAAATAAATTAGAACTTTTAAGTTTCCGATAAACCCCTAAAATCTCAAATTTGAATTATTATCACATACTCTAATATTTCACAAATAACTTCTAAATCATGGAAACATGATAAATGGTATAAGTTGAAAGAATTCCATGAAACTTTCGGTTTTCAAATACACAAAGATATTACCAACAACGATAAAGCCAAACCAGTTGGGTTATGATCCCGAGAATTTTGATTCATCATGGTTAACTAAATAAAGTGGAATATTTGTTAAAGCCGATGATAAAATGAGAAACGAAAATAAAGAGTTGGCGAAAACCGATTTCTATGTCAAATAGTGAATTGACTTAAGAACTGCTAACCTATTAAATAGAAAATCAATCCAAGGCAAGGGATTTTGAAGATGGTTGATTCTTTTGGAAAATAAAATATGGACATCAAAGTGATTAGGTCAATTCATTCCTAAAAATCACTCCATACCCTGAACGAACAAAGCATGCAAAAAGCATGGTCACTCTTCAAGGAAAGAGTTTGTACATCCACTAAAATGGAAGTAGAAAAAAGAAAGAAATGGCCTCTTCCCAATCAACAGTCACCAAATCAACTCGTTTTAAATTTGGAGGAAGGATAAGTAACTTTGTTTACCATGAGGTTGCAATTCATCACACGAAACTTATTGTCATTCGACGAGGTGGTCCGACACCACAAAGAAATATCACTAAGCCTCCTGTTTCACCGATGTGGTGGCTTCGCACCGCCCATAGCATTCCGTCCGAAGACGGGGTAATTGCACATCGCCCGTAGCATTCCATCTGAAGACGAAGTGACTACATGTCTCGCTAAGAATTTCGTCTAACTGACGTGGTGGCCTCACACCACAAAAGAAAGTTGACTAACATTGATGTATGTAAAGATATTCAACACCGGTGATCTCTAGGTAACTAACCAATAACGGTCTGAGATCAGAAGGATCCGGAGATAGAGTGCAACAACCAAAACGATCTGAAAATAAGTTCCAATGACCAAAACGATCCGGAGATCTGGTCGAACAACCAAAACAACCCGAAAATGTTGTCCAATGATCGAAACGATCCGGGGATTCGGTCCAACGACCAAAATGATTCGGAGATCCGGTTCAACGACCAAAATGATTTGAAAATACAGTCCAACGACCAAAATGATCCGAAGACCTGGTCCAATGACCAAAATGATCCGAAAATACGGTCCAATGACCTAAATGATTTGTAAATCAATACGGTTTAGGGACCAAAATGATCCCAAGATCAATATGGTCCAATGACAAAAACGATCCGAAGATCAATACGGTCCAATGACCAAAACGATACGAATATCAATATAGTCCAAGGACCAAAACGATTAGAAGATCAATACGGTCCAATGGCCAAAATGATCCGAAGATCAATACGGTCCAATGACCAAAACGATCCAGAGATCAATACGGTCCAATGACCAAAATGATCTGAAGATCAATACTCAAAAGGGAACGAATCCACAAGGTGAGAGTTTGAGATCTCCACTAAGTGATCATCAACAATCAATAAGAAAGCGTAATTTATATTAATCCAGTAAATAGATGAGCTTAGCCAAATGTCCCATAACCATTGACTTAACTCAAGTACTTACAAACAAATTGCAAAATCCACTATAGAATGCAAAACGCAGAATTAATGTGTCAGAACTTGTCACATTGGAGTGTTTAGACATCCCTATCGATAAAGCTGCGTCCCACGTCTCGACCAGAATTCATAACATAATCCGAGGGAAAAATAACACAATAGAATAGCTTATGTTCATATAGGAATGCAAGTTTGAAAAATGGAAAAATAACCATCCCAAGATTGATTTCAACTAGAAATAGGAAATTAGCTTTAAGTCTCCGACTCTCGAATGGGATGGGATTCTAAATTTATCTGGTATAAGGTTTCATAAAAGTTAACTTAAACAAATTTGATTGTTTGACTCGAGGGGTCACAAAATAAGATATCATGTCCATGGAACTCAATAACCTCATATAGGATATAATTAAGTTTACCTTAACCGCAAAAAGTGTTGCAAGGGCCTGACGCAACATTTCTTTTTGCCTCCTTGTTTTTGAGTTTAGGGAATGAAGATATGACCCGTTGTCTTGAAATAGTGACAAGTGCGGGGCTTAGGACACTTGCTAGTGTAATGGTCATTTGATCTGCACTGGAAACATACCCCTTGAACGAAGTTAGAAATATCAACTCCGGAGGCCTCCTGCGTTCCCTTTTTATTGGGATATGATTTGAGCTTGTTGAAGTTCTTTAGAACCCTCAGTCTCATTAATGCTATCCTTATCGGCTTCCTCAAGGCAAAGCGCGATATTCATGAGTTCATCAAAAGGCTTGTCTAATTTGAGGAGTAAGAGCTTCTTAAGACACTTACTGAGTCCATATACAAATTTTCGGTTCTTTTTCTTCATAGTGCTAACATACTCAAGCCCATATTTTGAGACAAAATCAAAAGATGCGGTATATTCTGCCATTGAAGATTCACCTTGAACAAGGTCTATAAAATGTCGGGCTAACGTCACTTTTTCACCCTCGAGCATGAACTTCTCTTCAAACCTTTCTCGAAATTACTTCCAAGTTAAGTCCACTTTTAGAGTTTCAGAATTTATGAGCTCATACCAATCGAGAGCTCGACCGTGGAGCATACTAGAGGCCACTTGGACTTGACGCAAATCCATAAGATTTATGAGGGAAAAGATGTGGTCGCATGATTTAATCCAAGCTTGAACCTCCATGACGCCTACGGAACCCCGGAAGGACTTCCCACAAAGCTTAGCAAAATTACCACACAAACTAGCAAACCCAGACTTGGGATGCGTAGACATGGAAGGGGTTCCTACTGCTTGGGCATTAGCCACTAAATCAATAAGTTATTGGTTTGCCATAACCACTTCCCCCGTATGAAGGGCACTAGACGGGCCGGTGTTTGTGCGGGTATGCCTAGATATTTCTCTTCTATAAGAAAGGAAGAAAGGAAAAATGTCATTATCCAAGATTTTGAATTCAATAAATAAGGAATCAAAACATAAGATAGAATATGATGGGTTCCAAGACTCGAACAAAATCCTAAACACGATTTCCTAAGAAACTTAGGACAACGATCCTTGTAACACTCCACCTCCGTTAAGGTCACTCACAAAGGGAATGCCTTAACTTTGATGGAGCGTTTTAGTAGACAGAACAAAATGTTACAAGACAGATATAAAATAGGACTTGAAAAACTTTATAACTTTATTGCAGCGGAAAAAAACAGAAATCAGTTTGGTTACAACTTTACCAAAAACTCAAGTACATATATATCATCCTTATTCAAAACCATCAGAGTACAAAACTTTAAAATCATAATCCCCACAGAAAAAAAGCTATAAAGAGCCAAGCCATACTTTAAGCACTTCAAGCAGAAGGAATCCGGATCAAGCTAGAGTATTCCCTCCTTGGAAACATGGGGGAACGGAAGAAAAGAGGCGAAACAACAAGGGTTACACATAAAAATCTGGCAAGTCCAGTGACTTTCAGCATATGAACAGATAATAATAATCATAACATGAAAATAAAGCTGGATAAGAGAAGACAGCAACAACAGTAACAGATATACATAAACTAAACAGAAGAAACAGGATGATATAAGCTATTACTTTTCACTTCACTGCACTAATACTAGTATAACAGGATTAGGTGTCACCCTAATGTCTAAACTAGAACAGAATAATTTCCACAGAAGAGAATGCTAGTAATTGGCCTTTACCACCCCAACAGAAAGTACAGAAATAGAATGCTAATAATGGGCCTTTACCACCCAAACAAAAGGTACAGAAACAAATTAATCCCTACGGAAACAGAATGTAGAATTAGGTGTACACTAGTAAATGGGCCTTTACCACCCCAACAGACGGTACCATGCAGAAACAGGCAGGTGTTACCACCCAACAGAAAACAGACGGTACCCCACAGAAACAGACAGAGGTAAGTGTACCCTAAGTCCTACCCCCTGAGATCGGCTCCCTAATACATAAAAACCCTATGCCAGCCCCACAGAAGGTGCATCACTCCCTAAAGTGGCAACCTTTGAATGACATAGACCTATTTAGAGATGTCACGGCGTCTTACATCCTCAGAGGCATACCAGGATCCATGCACGCACATGACCCGGTTGGAACGCACCATCAACACCCCTCGCCATTATCAGAATGAACCACTTATAATTAGTTCAGTAAGCGTGCCCGGACCCTACCTACTGTTGGGTCATAGTTTTTGATACCAGAAAGGGTTACTGACTAATATGGGTCCCAAACAACAGATGACATGTTAGACCAAAAAGTGGTTCTAACACCCGAATTAACTGAAAGCAAAGGAAATAAGATAAAAATAAAAATGAACACACAGGATTTATAGTGGTTCGGCGAAGGAATGCCTACGTCCACTTGTCTCTCACTATATTTACTGATTTAGTTGCAAGTACAATGAAATATCCACTTGATTCCTCTCACAACTCACTTATAATCACTCAATTATAGAAAACAAATATTAAAAGAAGATTTGGATTTTTCGGGATTCCTGGAATTCGGGTTATGAAGGTGGTTGAACTCTCCAAATGCCAGAAAAAAGATCCTTTTCTTTGTATCCAGACGAGGTATTTATAGGTGTGAATTTGCTCAAAACCCGATCCGGATCGGAGCCACGTGTCATCCATCCCATTAGCCTTGGGTTCGGATGAATTACTGTGTTGACAACGCATCAGAGTAATGAACGTTATGGGCAGGAACTGGTCATAGCCGATCCGGATATCCAGGCGCTTATGCAGGGGAACGATATGGAAAATGGGTTCGGGTCGGAGGTATATATACCAGGGGTTCGGATCGGGATATCCGATCCGACCCGGATTGACTTGGTGACAATTCTCTCTTCTCTTTATTCTGCTCCGCTCCGACCTATCTCTGTAGCAATTGGGTGGCTTTCCGATCCATCTTGAAGAAGACTGCCCTCCGATCCGAACATGCGCTCTCTGCTTTCAACAGCAATAGCTCACCGATCCGAACAGGAGATTTTATCCGATCCGAACGATTGCAGCTGTCCGATCTAGGCTGTAGAGTCTTCTCCGATCCGAGCAGTGGTGGTCTCTCCGATCCGAACCGAAGTCTTCTAATTAGAAAGGTTCTTCAATGCTTTACATCTTGACTTTGTGTTGCCTAGTTCACAAAGTAGGCTAACACTTTCTTTGCCCCATCAAAGGATGCTTCTGTTGGAAATGGAGCATGCTTTGATTGCTGTTGCACAATGCCTTCATCCTTCCCTTTGAATTCACATGCCAGGTTGTCGTATTGCATCCTGTTCGGTTCAGATCCCGAGCCGAACGGATTTCTGGTTCGGGTTCCGACCCAGACGGATTTCCTTCTTCCTATACTCTGCAATGGATTAGTGGGCCAAGCTGCGTCACTGGGCTTTTCGATCCGGTCCGAGCGGGAATACAAATAGTCAGCTTGTTGTTTATATAAATCTACTTCACTTTTCTTCTTTTCTTTCATTGTATTTGTCCAACCGATTTCCACGTCGAAACCCTAGCATTCAGGAAAGCTTCATTAAACTCGCAAATTTTTCTCGTTTTCTTCTAAATCGAACTCGTAAGTAGACTTGTAAACTTGATCTACCTACTTTTGCTTGATTTCGGCTTGGATTCACGATTATATTAAGCGATTCGAATATAATTTTTTGCCCAATTCCGTCGCTGTTACTTCTGCTACCACCTCGAGGCGCTGATAGGTTGAAGAAGGCGTACGCTTGCTCCTAACTGGGGCTGTTGATATGGGATTGGGTTCGGAGGTGATTGAGGAAGAAGAAGAAAATAAAAGACATGAAAAATTGGTTCGGGCGAGGAAACAGGGAAGATGGAGGAGGAGAGCAAAGTTTTACCTTTCCGGTTCGGGTCGGGAGAGTGGAAATGGAAAACAGGGGATAGCCTATCGGATCGGATCGGAGGATGAAAACAGATTAATAGGGGGCGTCGGTATTCAAACTCATCCGATCCGCTCCTATTACATGTCTCCGAACCGATCCGGCTGAACATAACTTTTCATCTAGAGCACAATTTTTCTTCAGTCCGACCCCATGATGCCTGCCCGAACCGAACCGAGAACCACTCAATCTAAAGCATGAAATTTTGTCCGATTATTTAAAACAATGCTAGATATTACTTCCAACTTTATGAACAGTCAGGATAGTGCCTTGCGAACATAAATGAACATTAAGAACTACTCTGACCATCACTTTCTCTTCAAAGTTCGCCTTACATTGTTGCATCTTTACTTTGCATTTCTCACGTTCATTGTACACATTTTAGTTCATGCACATGCACAGGGGGGTACGGGCTAATTTACTCTAATTTGTGCTATTGCTTCTTCAATAGTTCTATGACAATGAGACCCAGACGCTCTTCCAGACTAGCTGAGAGGAAAGAAGCCCCGGAAACCTCTAACAAAATCACTCTCGAGGATATATCTTCTCCTTCGGATCCAGAATGGGACAGTGAGGGTCCAGACTACGGGATTGGAAATCGGGAAAGCAACGAGGTGTCTTCAGAGAATGAAGTTTCTCTGGGTTTTGAGGAGGAAGGAGGGATTGGTGATGATCGAGCCCCTGATGAATTTGAATCGGCCGTTATATTGGAATCACCTCCAGACTCTGTTGAATCAACAATCGACAATGATCGACTGATCCGAATTTGCTTAAAGTACGGGATAATGAAAAGGGACACTTTAGTGCCCTCACGCTCTGACCGTCCCCACAACCCTCCAGAAGGATATATGGCGGTCACTCGATTGATGTGCATAGTCGGCGCCATTCCTCCATCCTCTCCCTTCATCGTTGACTTTTTAAGACAAATGCGGATTGCCCCCATGCAGCTGCATCCCAATTCATATGCCTACTTGCACACTTTGTACATAGCATATCGCGAAATCTTAGGCATAGAGCTCACGTTCGATGACGTTCACTTCTTCTATAATTCCAAGCATCGGACTCGAGAGACTCCATCTTTCTGCTACTTTGAGTCAGTTCCAAAAAGGAAGATAATCTCAGCACCATTCAGCAGTAAAGCCGGAGATTCCAGACTAGAATGGTTCTTCGTGAAACGATAGCCTGGATGTGCCAGGAGGTGGACAAAATCAAGTAAAGCACTGATTTTCTAAATCCGGGCTCTATACATTTGAATCATCACCTTAATCTGTTTTCCTTTTTGTTTGCAGTCGACAATCCCAAACAGATATCAGATCAGGTGTTCTTTGACCGGATGCACCGACTTCTTAATGGCGATCAGAAATTCTTGACTATCGACGAAGTCCTTAAAGACGAATACCTTCACTTTCATGGGCTGTTATCCGTTTTTCGTAGCATCGGTCATGGGACGGCTCCATACGCATACATTCCTCCAGTGGAGGTAGTCCCAGAGACAGGAGAAGGCTCAGGAGTTCCTACAGCGCCTCTTCGAACTTCACCTTCTCCATCTTCCACACAAGATGACGAATTGGCTAATCTGGCCGAAAAGCATCGTGAAGGATATATTGCCCCCGAGGAGGCTACTTCTCTGGAAAAGTCAACATCCTCCCATGAGTCGCCACTTAATGCTTCCGAGGGGAATATCCCTAGTACTGATGACCAAATATTTCAGGGTTTGGGATATCTCCCCTTGCCTGAAACTATATACACTTCAGAGGATTTCAGGAAGGATCCTTTAGTCTTTACCTCTTCTGAAGAGACCACTCCTGCTAAGGCTAAAGAGCCTGCCCGTACTAGTCTAGCTTCAGATTCGGGTTATTTGGGGGGAAACACACCACTTAGGACACACTTTATACAACAGCATTAGCATTCATTGCACCTCTTTCTCCGTGAATCCATTAATTCTAAATTTCATTTGTCTTATTATTCAGGTACGATGTCTCGATCCTACTACGATATCAGGAAGCTTCGCCGCAGCATGTCCAATCCACCTCAGGATATCGAGTATGATCGCCGGGATGATCGTGGTAGGGAGGAGAGAAGGCCTTATGATCCCTACCGTTCTCGACCCTCACGTTCTCGCTCACCAGTTCGGCCGGAACAAGAGAAATACAAGGGTTATCAAAGCCGCAGGGAAGAGGACAGACCACCATTTAAAGACTCCACTTCTTCCCATGAAAAGCGCAGTAGAGAGAGAAGTCCTCCGAAAGAAACTGGGTCTCGGAGTAAGCACAAGGTTCCTGCTACTAAACGACCTAGGACAGACAAAGAATCTACCGAATCCTCCTCACACAGGGACACCGAATTGACAATCCCCGCTCCTCCCCCACTAGATGCGGAAACTGCAGTAAAGCGGGCATATTTGAAGGAGCAATTTCTCGAACACTACTTCGAGACTTTGAATTTTTTACCTGCCCTTGAACCTGTTTCTTCTAAATGGGCAGACGAGGCCAAAGCAAAGATAGATGCGGTGGAAAAACAGTATACTGAGATGTTTAAATATTCACGCAATCTTTCTAGAATCATCCGCACTCTAATCACAAATACTGATTCAATGCAAAAGACCGCGGAGGAGGATGCCAAGGCCTTAAAAGCTCTAGGAAAAGATTTGGAAGACACTCAAGCTCAGCTAGCTGTCGCTCAAAGGGACGCTTCTAACTTCAAACAACAATTCGAGGACATGCAAAAACGTTATCATGACTTGCTTGAATCTCACACTCAGGAGCGCTCTGAATTAAAAAAGCAAGCTGACGAGGCCAAGTCAGAAGCTGCTAAGACACGCCTTGCTTATGCTGAGCTTGAACGAAAAAACGCCGAGTTAGCAAAGAGGAGTGCTGAATTAGAAAAGAAGAATGCCGACTTGGCTTCAAAGCTATTGGAGGCAGAGAACAGAGCTGCCCTGGCTGAGGGCAATGTGGAGTGTGCTATCAAATCTGCGGAGGAGGCCCGTAAGCAACTATCAGAGGCGGAGGCTGATATTCAGGGTTTCGGCGAATTAATGATTGAATTCTTTGCACATATCATCCGTCGCCGAAACATTTCTTGGATCGAGGATTATCCATCCACTCTAGTTCAAGTGTGGAATCAGATCGTCGAGTGGGAAAAAGAGGAACTTAAGGTCGATTCCATCGATGAAGATAAGCTAATGGAGAAATACTTGAGGGATGATGAACCGGAGCGCCTAGCTGAAGGGCGCCGCCTCATTGCTGAGGCCATGGAAGAAGAGAGACGGAAGTCTAAACAGAAAATTGTTCTCGAAGTTGGTTCCTCTTCTTCTGCCCCTGCAACTTCTGAAGTAGAGGGGTATGATCCTGAAAATCCGGGAATTCCCCGAACAACTCTGCTATCCCCTATTCCTGAAACAGCACCAGAGGTAGTAGTCACCCCTGCCAAGAGGTCTTCAGAAGGTATCCCTACCTTTTCTCCTTAATTTGCCAAGGCTATTTCTACCTTTCGCCACGTGATTGAACAATCGATGAAAGACCCATTGTTTTCGCCTGAGTTGATAACTGTTGCTTCTCATTCTGCAGGTGTTGAATCATCCGAAAAGACAGATGTGACTCAGGGAGCCACCGTTGGGGCAAAGCCCGCAGAAAAGGCCAAAAGAGGGGAAGACAAGGCTGCTTCTATAGACTTGGGAGAAGGAAGTGAGCCGACTAAGGCCGCCACTCCCCATGATGAAGAAATGATAGCGGCTTTAAGGGATGATGGCGGCGACGGGGGTCAGGAAGAGGAAACGGAAGTTGCAATAATCGGGGAGTCAAAAAGTGTTGATGACGTTACTTTGGCTGCAATGAAGGCTGATCAAGACAAGCGCTTGCAATTAAAAACCGAAGAACTCGACCCTGAAGCCCTCAAGCCCCTCGCAGTTGTGGATGCGGGATCAAGGTTAGTTGTTAAGCTCTCAACTAGATCTATTACAGAGGAACTTGCTAAAAAATCTTCCCTTGATTCCAGCGCTCCGCCCTCCGGGAAGCAGTCTACTGGCTCCAGCACCGTATCTTCAGGAAAGAAGAAGTCAAAACGGATCTTGACAGAGGCTGAGAAAGAGGCAAAGGATGCGGAGAAAGCCGCCAAGAAGTCCAAGGCTCATTCAAAATCTAAATAGTGGATTGTCTTGTATCGTTTTAGCATTTAGTGAACCAATAATTGCTGCTACATGAGTGGCTCCTGCACCTTCTTTTTTAGCTATTTTCCTGTACAAATTCATTCATTTGTAAATAAAAAAAAAACTCATTTTCTGCAATGTTTTTTTGTTTGTAGTTCTGCACTTATGTAAAAATGCATGTCTATAGTTATGAAACGAAGTTGTGGAGGGGGGAAATATGCGTATACATACGTGTCCCCAGCCAATTCCCACAAATTATTTAATGCTTAATCAAGCAACCTGAATGCTCCCGATTCTATGACGGGATAGCACTTCCCGTGTCGTCAGTACCTGTCGTTTTTTCTGGCATTCCTTTTATACTCTCTCTCTTTCTCTTGAGAGTTAGAGTTCGAGCTCAGTAATCTATTCATTCCCCGGTCTTTCAGCGGGGAAAGATTTCCTTCTCAGCGCTCAGTCGGAGACGCTTTTATACTCTCTCTCTCTCTGGAGAGTTAGAGTTAAGAGAAGAATTTCTTTTTCAGCGCTCAGTCGGAGATGCTTTTATACTCTCTCTCTCTCTCTCTGGAGAGTTAGAGTTAAGAATGTCGTTTTCTCATTCTTTTATGTCTTATCGCACAAATAGTCGTTGTGCTTCTTTTTATGTCTAAACTGTTTTCAACCTTTTTAGGCTTTGAGTCATCCTGTATTTTATAATCACAACAGAATAACTGATGAATGTATATATGTAATGCATAAAAGTAAATAACACACAATATTTTTATAGTGGTTCGGCTAAGTCGTAGCCTACATCCACTTTATAGTTCTTCATTCATATCGTCAGATTTTCCCAAGGCAAGTCGTGCCTTATTACAGAGTTCATAAGAAAAATAACACAAAGTACAGCATTTCTAATCCAAATATCGCATTAAGTGTTGGGCGTTCCATGCTCTAGGGACTTCTTCGCCATCTACGGTCGTTAACTTGAAGGTTCCTTTTTCAAGTTTCCGTTGGATGACAAAGGGTCCTTCCCATTTTGGACCGAGGTGAGGAAGGGATAGAAAGACTCTCTTTAGCACCAAATCTCCTGGTTCAAAAGTCCTGAGGCGAACTTTTTTGTCGTAATAGCGTGCCATCTGACGTCGATGTCTTGCCGCACGCAAATCTGCTTCGTCCCTTTTTTCTTCGACTTCATCAAGAGACTCAATTAAGAGTGCCCGATATGTCATCGTGTCGTAATATGTCACCCTGTGGGAAGGAACTTCCAGTTCAACTGGAATCACAGCTTCTGAGCCAAAGGAGAGAGAGAAAGGGGTATGACCGGTGGCCGTTTTAAATGTTGTTCGATATGCCCACAAAGCTAGGGGCAATTCGTCAACCCATTTTGCCTTTGCACGCTCTAACCGTTTCTTGAGGATGGATTTTATTACTTTGTTTATTGCCTCTACTTGCCCATTCGATTGCGGATAGGCAACTGCAGTATATCGTTTGTCTATCTTATACTTCTGGCAGAAATTTTTGAATTCAGTACTATCAAATTGGGTTCCGATGTCAGTTATAATCGTCCTTGGGATCCCGAACCGGCATATAATATTTCTGACCACAAAACTTATCACCTTTCTTGCCGTGATCTTGGTCAAGGGCTCAGCTTCCACCCACTTCGTAAAATAGTCCACGACCACTATTGCATATTTATCTCCTCCTTTAGCAATTGGTAGAACTCCAATGATATCAATTCCCCACGTGGCAAATGGCCAAGGACTCACCATTGATTTAAGTTGGGTCGACGGTGCCCTGGGGATTTTGGCGAATCTCTGGCACTTATCGCAGCGTCGTGAATAATCAGCTGCATCTTTATTAATCGTAGGCCAGAAGTATCCGTATCGCAATATCTTCTTTGCTAAAGTTTGACCTCCTGTATGATCTCCACACTCACCTTCGTGTACTTCTCTTAATACACGCTTGATGTCGTCGTGTGCTATACATCGTAACAGGGGCATAGAAAATCCTTGCCTATAAAGAGTATCATCTTGTATGACATATCTGGTAGCTTTGCGAACTACAGCTCTTTTCTCACTCTTCTTTGATGGGAGTGTCCCATTCTTAAGGAAATTCTTTGATGGGACAATCCACGACTCCTTCTCCGGTGCCGCTTCAAAAGCGAACTCAATTTCCATTGACTCAAAGCTTGGCGATTTCAACGTTTCAATTGGAATTATTTCAGTCCCCTGTGGATTGTCGGAACTAGCCAGCTTTGCCAGCCTATCCGCTTTCTGGTTTTCAGCTCTGGGAATGTGTGTTATGTTATACCGCTCTAAGCTATTCAATAGCTCTCTCACTTTCCTGAGGTAGGCGATAAGTCGAGGTCCCCGAGCCACAAATTCCTCTCGTACTTGACAAACAACGATTTTAGAGTCACAGAATATGTCCAATGTTTTTACTCCGAGGTCTTTAGCAAACTTCAGCCCGGCAATCAGGGCTTCATATTCAGAGTCATTGTTAGTCGCCGAAAATTCTAATCGCAGGGCGTAATATAACGACCGTCCTTCGGGAGTGACTAAGACAATTCCAGCTCCGGACCTTCGGTCGTTCTTGGCTCCATCTGTGTATAGTTTCCACGGATCTATCTTTAACTCATCCTCGGACTTAACCACTCTGTCATCGATTACTTCCTCCTCTGGAATAGTGAACTCCGCAATAAAGTCTGCCAGAGCTTGCCCCCTGATCGACTTTCGTGGTTGAAAATTCAAATCGAACTGACTTAATTCTATATTCCATTTGATCAACCTTCCCGATGCCTCGGGTCTCTGCAATACCTGCCTCAAGGGCTGGTCGGTGTATATGGTTATTGGATGAGCTTGGAAATAGTGACGAAGTTTTCGGGATGCGATTAGGAGGCTGTAAGCAAGCTTCTCAATCTTTGGATAGTTGCGCTCTGCCGCTGCTAATTTCTTGCTTACATAATACACTGGCCTTTGTACATTGTCTTCTTCTCGAACCAGGGCTGTGCTGACGGCGTGAGCCGAGACTGCCAAGTAAACAAACAATTCTTCGTGATCTACGGGCTTTGATAAAATCGGCGGTTTCTCTAGCAGTTCCAATAAATTTCGAAAGGCCTCAACACAGTCCGGAGTCCACTCGAAGTTTTTCTTTCCCCTTTTAATTAGATCAAAAAACGGAACGCATTTGTCTGTGGCTTTGGAGATGAATCTACTCAGTGCCGCTACTTTCCCTGCAAGACTTTGGACGTCTTTAATTCTCCTCGGCTCTTCGATATTTCTAATCGCTGCTATCTGGCTAGGGTTGATTTCAATTCCTCGGGAGCTCACAATGAAGCCAAGGAACTTTCCCGATGCCACTCCAAATGAGCATTTCAGAGGATTCAATTTCATCCGGTACTTTCGCAGGATACCAAACATTTCCGCCAAGTCTTGCGTATGGCTGGAGGACTGTTTCGATTTGACAAGCATATCATCCACATAAACTTCCATAGTCTTTCCTATTTGATTATAAAACATTCTGTTCACCAAGCGATGATAAGTAGCTCCGGCGTTTTTCAATCCGAATGGCATTACAACATAACAATATAATCCCAAATTCGTAATGAAGCTCGTATGTTCTTGGTCGGGCACATGCATAGGAATTTGATTGTATCTAGAATATGCGTCCATGAAAGAGAGAAGTTCATGACCTGCTGTCGAATCTACAAGCTGGTCAATCCTGGGAAGTGGGAAACTATCTTTTGGGCAAGCTTTGTTCAAATCTGAAAAATCAATGCAAGTCCGCCACTTTCCGTTTGGCTTCTTTACCAAGACGGGATTCGATATCCAGTCGGGATATGTCGAATCTCGAATAAATCCATTCTGCTTCAACTTCTCTACTTCCTCTTTGAGAGCAGCCGACCTCTCTGGGCCCAGCATGCGCCTCTTTTGCTTTACAAGCGGATGTTTTGGGTTTACATTCAATTTGTGACTTATAATGGATGGCGATATCCCACACATGTCAGCGTGGGTCCAGGCAAACACGTCCAAGTTCGCCTTCAAAAAGTCCGTTAGTTCTTTGGCCCGACATGGATCCAATTGAGACCCAATCTTCAAGAATCTTGTCGGATCAGTGTCATCAATGGGAATTTCCACTGTCGCTTCATTAGGAGTTGCATTCTTAGTCTCTGGTTCCTCGTCTTTTCTGGGATCCAGGTCTTCAGGCGTTCCTTTTAGCAACTCCTTCGAGGCCGATTTCTCTAATTGCTATGCCGAGCCCCCCTTTAGGGGAGGCGAGGCATCTTCACTCTCGATGTTAAGTCCTTTCATCAACATCTTTAATTCGGCCACATAGCAGGCCTGTCCGGAAACTTGATCCCCTCTCATTACTCCAGTTCCGGCTTCGGTTGGGAACTTAAGTAACAAACACCAAGGGGCGATACAAACTCTGAATTCAGCAAGGGCAGGCCTCCCCAAAAATGCATTATAAGGCGAATCTACGTCCAATACTACGAACTGAAGCATCCGCACTATTCTACGTTCTCCTTGCCCCAGGGTCACGGGCAACTCTATGTATCCCATGGGAGCTGTTGATGCCCCGTTGTAGCCTCTGATCCATCCTTCACATGGCTTCAAATCCTCAGATTCAAGCTTCATCTGATCAAATGACTTTTTAAACAAAATATTAATGGAACTTCCGTTGTCTACTAATACCTTATGAACCAAGGCCGGCCCAATGGTGGTAGTAATAATCAACGGATCATCAGTGGGTGATTGGATCCCAGTATTATCTCGGCTGTGGAATACCACATCGTCAAACATGGTCTTCTGTTGTTTTATGGGGGTGATATCTTCCAAATCATCACCTTCATTCACGTCTAGATGCTTGGCAGCATTTACATATTGATCCATTGATCTGAAACTTCGGATTGCCGGGTGAGGTCCGCCCACTATGGAGTTGATAACAATTCCTTTACCTTTCTGCTGCGCTGTAGGCTTAGGAGCAGGTAGAATCTATTTTGGAGCCTGCTCTCCTTGCCCCCTGTCCCTCGGGGCAACCTTGTATTCATCCAACTTCCCTTCACGCAGCAGCTTCTCAATCACATCCCTCAAATGCCGACATTCATTGGTTGAATGCCCATGAGTTCTATGAAACAAACAAAATTTCCCTGTTGCCATTTCTTTCTCGGTCAAATCACGAGGTGGCGGTCTTTTGTACTGCAAAACATTGTACGTATCCAGGTAAATATTCTCCAGGGTGTCGTTCAATGGTGTATAATTCTCATAGGTCTGGAATCAGGGTCTTTTGTTAGGATCACCTCCCCTATTTCTGTTTCTTCTGTTACCGTTCGGATTACGGTTATTGTTGTTGTTACCCCCGCTTCCAGCATTGTTGTTTCCACCCTTGTTTCCCACATTTACTTCAACCTTGCCAGAACTTTCCCTAGACTGCTTCACGGCGATATTACTCTGCACATTTTCTTTTGAAGCCGTCTCAGACTTTCTCTTTCGGTTTGCCCTGGCCTCCTCTCGCCTTAGATAAATATCGGCTTTTTCGTAGAATATCTCTCTTGTGGAGGGTGTTTTCCCAGGAAGGTAATCTCCAAACTCGGATTCAGGATCGACTCCTTCCTTCAATGCCATCAGAATAGTGGGCTCATGCGGGTTACTGACCTCAGTCACAGCTTGGTTAAAACGGTCAAGATATGCCCTCAAAGACTCTCCTGGTGCCTGCTTGATTCTCGATAATTCAATAACACTTTTGGACTTTCGGGCATGGAGTCGGAACTGGTTCATAAAACGCTCGCTTAGTTCCTTGTAATTCGAAATCGAACGAGGAGGAAGTCGGGTAAACCAGAACAGCGCCACATCTTCTAAGTAGATTGGGAATGCTTTGCACTTCACTTCATCAAGGGCAGCAGCAGCATTCATGAGCCACGAGTATCGCATCAAATGCTGTCCCGGATCAGTCCTTCCGTTGTACTTGTCCATCTGTGGCAAGTTAATGCGTCGGGGAAATTGGAAGTCGAGGATATCGTCGGTGAAAGGAGTATGGCTTCGCTCAATGCCATAATCTTCATTTGTATATATCCGGCTCTCGGACATGATCTGGCAAACCATTGCCTGTACATCAACATTAGTTAGGGGCCGCTCAGGTTCCCTGGCTCTAGTATCCGGGTTCCTTCTGGGCTCTTGTTCAGGAGATGCCCTTCTTCTTCGAGCTGCTTCTGCTCGATTCCGTTCCCTGCGCTCCCGGTCGATCTCGGGAGGATGGGACTGGAGTCTTTGCCCCCTGGTGGGGTCATTGTTTCCTAGCGCTCGTGCAATATCCTCACGAGATCCCAAAGATCCAAATGTCAGCTGCTCCACATTCTGAGGTCGTTCGAGCGGCCTTCGTTCACGGGGTCGCTCTTCCTCGGAAGATGAAGATTGATCCACTGGTGTATGACAAACCGGTGATGGAGTTCTCTGTCGACGGAGTTCGCTAATCTCCCGACTCATGAGCCTCATATTTTCCTGCATCATGAGATTAGTGCGCTCGTGGACTTTCATAGCCTCCCTTGTGCTCTCAAGCATGTCAAGTAAGCGCGAGAAATCTCCTTGAGTGATGGGCGCAGATGGATTGACCTGATCACTAACCCTGGTGGCTGGAATCGGAGCATTCGTAGGGACTCGAGTGGAGGTCCCAGCTTCACCAAGCGTCGGATCGGATCAGAGATAGGAGGTTGGGTCGGTTCGGAGCTGGGGAGCCTGGTCGGATCGGTACGTGGCAAGCTGCTCGGGTCGGTTCAGATTGGGGGAATGCACTGCTTCAGAATCTCCTACCCGGATCGGATCGGAGCTTTCCTCCTGTTGGCGGCTCGGATTTCCTGCATTGGTTCTTCCTGCTGCTGAACTCTGCCCACGAGACCTTGTTACAACCGCATTTTGCTGATCTTCGCCAGCTCCATTTCCTCGACCAGACTGAACTTCTTTGCCTTTTCCTTTGGCCATGATTCTTTGACAATCACTTCAACAAATATAAAAGAGCGTAGAAACTTAAGGATTAACTTCTTTGAACTCAACGGTCCAAAAAGTAGAAAGAAATCCCGGAAAATAAAGAATTCAGATGAGTTTCTCAGTGAAAGCACCAAAATGTTAGACCAAAAAGTGGTTCTAACACCCGAATTAACTGAAACCAAAGGAAATAAGATAAAAATAAAAAAGAACACACAGGATTTATAGTGGTTCGACGAAGGAATGCCTACGTCCACTTGTCTCTCACTATATTTACTGATTTAGTTGCAAGTACAATGAAATATCCACTTGATTCCTCTCACAACTCACTTATAATCACTCAATTATAGAAAACAAATATTAAAAGAAGATTTGGATTTTTCGGGATTGCTGGAATTCGGGTTATGAAGGTGGTTGAACTCTCCAAATGCCAGAAAAAAGATCCTTTTCTTTGTATCCAGACGGGGTATTTATAGGTGTGAATTTGCTCAAAACCCGATCCGGATCGGAGCCACGTGTCATCCATCCCATTAGCCTCGGGTTCGGATGAATTACTGTGTTGACAACGCATCAGAGTAATGAACGTTATAGGCAGGAACTGGTCATAGCCGATCCGGATATCCAGGCGCTTATGCAGGGGAACGATATGGAAAATGGGTTCGGGTCAGAGGTATATATACCAGGGGTTCGGATCGGGATATCCGATCCGACCTGGATTGACTTGGTGACAATTCTCTCTTCTCTTTATTCTGCTCCGCTCCGACCTATCTCTGTAGCAATTGGGTGGCTTTCCGATCCATCTTGAAGAAGACTGCCCTCCGATCCGAACATGCGCTCTCTGCTTTCAACAGCAATAGCTCACCGATCCAAACAGGAGATTTTATCCGATCCGAACGATTGCAGCTGTCCGATCTAGGCTGTAGAGTCTTCTCCGATCCGAGTAGTGGTGGTCTCTCCGATCCGAACCGAAGTCTTCTAATTAGAAAGGTTCTTCAATGCTTGACATCTTGACTTTGTGTTGCCTAGTTCACAAAGTAGGCTAACATGACACAAGTAATTTCCCTCCTAACCTTGTGTCCCCAGACTAACAGATTTCAGGTTAACTTGTTTACAAGTTCAGACATACAGAGTTCAGATCAACTAGTTCACAGAACAGACAACTAAGTTAACAAGTATTCAGACTAACGGATCAGATATATGGATTTAACAAATTTACATATTTGTCTAAATTTGTATTGGGCCTACAGTTGCATGAAACGGGTTTGTTAAATGTGACGGCAAGGAATTTCGCTCGGTCCGAACCAGTCGCTAAACCGACCCAGACCGTTCGAAACGCCCTATCGTTCGAGAACACGTCAAATCAGAACGCATACAGAAGAACATTTCATTGTATATTACAACAATGCATCAGATTACAAGAATATACAGAGTATAAATGAATATTACACAGAAATATCAGAGATTTAAATTACATTTAAATACATCGCAGCGGAAAATAATACAATACACAACTAGAAGGAGATATACGGATACAAAGCTTTCCGGATATCGTTCCAGCTGTAAACCAGGATCTTGTGAATATAAATCTGCAAAACCAAAACTACTAGCTGCCCGTGTCAAAATAAGGGCACCCAGAGTTTAGGTTAAAACAATAAACTCCAGGTCAGTCATGGGACTGGTGTGAGAACTAAAACAGTTAATCTTTATTTTAAACCATTCGGTAAATCAAGGGACCACGCCGTATAACACGGAACGGGTTTCCTCCCAAGAATACCAGTGCATAAAACAAACAGCGCAATGCTAAATGAAGAAAAATGAAGCTGTTATAAGACCCAGGTCCCATCACACAATGCAACGCAGCCGAGGATAGGGTTTTCCCTTATAACAGCCAAAGAATGCTTGATACGGTTAAAACAAATCGTTTGATACTATTATAAGTGCATAGTGTATAAAACAACTTCAAATCATAAGTATCAATCATAGGCGGCATAAGCGCCCCATCCCACTATGTCGCCATATATAGGATTACAACTAAAACCGCAAATGTCACGTATTTGGAAATTGGATTTCCATCTATGAACCGAGGCAAAAGATAGTCCTCAACCGATTCGAGACGCTCTAGCCCGTGTCTCAGGAACAGCCGCAACTGCCCCTTGGAGCGACAGGGCCGGTCCACCGATGTGGATTATTATGCCTGAACACTACGTCTCCCCACCCTATGGGGTGTAAGTCTGGTCCGTCAGCCGACCAGAATGCATTCGGCCGAAACCGATATAACCGAGGCGCCTCGCAACCGCAACAACCACATAAGTCAAACTCGTCAGGGCGTGTAAAACCACTGACGCCACTTCTAGCTAGAAAGAAACGCAAGTCCTCCCTGAGGTCCGTCTCCCGTTTTTGGTTCATACCGGGTGTGAAACTCGCGAATCAACGTTACACAAAGCTACGCCACACAGGCTTTGCTTTGATCATCACCACAAGACTTTGCTTTTCAACAGAAGCCTCGATCAATTGCCACTTAGGCATGCCACACAGGCAATTCACTCCATGCGTTTGATATCCATCAATATATAACCCCTGAGCTCGTACGTCTCAGAGAAGGGCGTTAAGCAAGAGAATAAATTCTCCGCCGCCAAACAGATATATATTTAATGGAGATCAATCACACGGACTAAAATCCAATGTCAGACACACAGTCCATTTACAAGTCCGTTCTGGGTCTGAACGAAACCGGAGGCACCTAGTACCCCGCATATCCATCGATCTCCAAGTACGTCTGGACGATCACTAACTGTTTCCATCTTCTTGGGTGTACAGCCCAATCAAGATCATCAGTTATCACCCAAACGACGTGAAGACCTCCGGTCTTCGACCATCGTCTTCATCTTCGACTTATCGTCGCATCAGTTATTCAGAATGGGATAAACCCGGTCTTTCCGAATAACTCGCGTATATTTTAAATAAGTGTTACACAAACACAACATACGCCTCATTCCAATCCATTAGTCACTAACCGTAAATTAATCAAGAGAATAATTTCCCAAATATTAACCCCGAAGGCCGAAACCAACATCAGATCAATATCCAGAAAACCATTCTGCTTGGCTAACCGACAGTTAGTTTCTAAATTTCACATTCATAGGGAAAGGTTCCCATTAATTTTATCCAAGATAAATTTCTTGAATTTATTCTTTAATCTATTTTTGAATATCAATTCAAAACTAGTCGGGATTAGCGAACCTTACCGAAGTAATCATTTGTTTTAATTTCCCAATCCCAACCTATTCATCCCATGAAGTAAAACTGGTAATACTTCATATCTAACACCACGGTGTTATCGGTAAATTCAATTACCATTTCACGTTCAAATCTAATTAAAGATTTAACTATCGCCTGGAGCAAAACTGGTGATACTCCACTTTTGATCATTTCAATCTAATTAAAGATTCATTAAAACTCCACTTAGTTTTAATCTTTAACTGGGTTAAAGAATCAGTGTCATTTAAAACACGGTTCACGATAAACCCAAAATCACATTCATTAATTATCGGGCTAAAGAACGAGTGTTATTTAAAACACTGTCCACGATAAACCCAAAAATCAATATCGATTCAATTCCAATTAAATATCGTTTAATTGGTACACTTCATTAAATCTAAATAAAAAGATTTAATCATTTCTCAACTGGGTTCAAGAACAGTGTTAGTGAAGACACCATTCACGACAAACCCAAATCACATTCGATATTCAATACAAGGCTCTGAATAGAAAATATATCGGCTTATATTCAATATCGAATTCTACGACTAACAAATGTCGTATTGGAAATAGCGATATATGTATATATCTTTCAAATTTCCATATCAACATCCGTATAATCACGAATTCCAACATCGAAATATTCCGAAGACAATTTCGATTCAATTCCACTCCAATGCAATCATTGGATATTCTGGTTATTTTTAAAACCATTTCAAATTCAATTTATTTATTTAAAAATAAATAGAATTATAATTCTAGTTCAAAACTAGTTCATTTCGATAAAAATCTATTTTTATCTTTTCAAATATGGAGTTTTTCATCCCAAATCTTCACAAATCATTTCTTATGATTTTACACAAATTATTACTATTTTTAATAATTTTATCAAGGCCCGTACAGTCGATTTCCATCAATGGCCATCGAACTGCACTTACAGCGACCTTTTTCAAATTTGATTTGGACATAATTCCAAATCCAACCGTTAGATTTCAAATTTCTAATATTCATTAGAAAGCTCTTTTCGATACGAACCCAACGGTTCCGGTTTTAGGAGAATCCGACGGTCGGATCTCCCGTAATGTCCGTTTGAAATAAATGGTCGAAATTCGCGAACTGCCGCGGCGCGGCGCGTTCTATTCAGGCCATTATATTATATATATAATATATATAATATGTACTATCGTCGATTTCTATTTAAAACGAATTATATAAATAGTTTTGAATTCGTTTCAAAAACAATTTCAACTTCCTTTTCAATTCAAATCAAAATTGAATTCTTCTTTATAAATTCGTTTTAAAATTCATTTCTATTCAATTCAAATTTCAATTCAATTTGAATTCATTTCAATTTGTTTTCAATTCAATTCGAAATCGTTTTCAATTCAATTCATTTCGAAATCGTTTTCAATTCAATTCATTTCGAAATCGTTTTCAATTCAATTCATTTCGAAATCGTTTTCAATTCAATTCATTTCGAAATCGTTTTCAATTCAATTCATTTCGAAATCGTTTTCAATTCAATTCATTTCGAAATCGTTTTCAATTCAATTCATTTCGAAATCGTTTTCAATTCAATTCATTTCGAAATCACTTAAAATTGATATAAATATCGTTCACGTCAAAATGGCGTCAATCTAATCAACACGGCTTCATAAATTTCTATTTTCAAATATTCTATTTCAAATATTTCTTTTTCAAATATTTCTTTTTCAAAACTGGAATGAGGCCCAATCAATTACCATATAAAATTAATTATATGGATTTGCATACAACACATGTATATAATAGCATTGAAAATAATCAACCATCAACCAAAGTGCACTACACTGTATAAGCGTCAAATGTATATATTCAACGCTTATAACACCCTGTCAATCAATCGATCGACATATTTAATCAATCAGGATGAGTGAACTTCAAATTTCATCCCAACACCCGTGTGGGGTTTCAAACAATCAAACACAGATTTTATTTGTGCAATTGGGCGATGTGTAAAATTTATCGACCCAATCAATATCAGTCAAATCAGTGTATATACAAACAAATCGGCCGATTTGTTTATAACTATTCATTTATTCACATTCACGTTAAAAATTATATTTTTAACGACAAAACATTTTATTTCAACCTATGAATTTCTATTCAATTCATTTACACAATAAAATGATATTTTTATTTTCTAACACATTTTAGAAAATTTCGGCGGCATAACGGCACGATACTAGAAACGGGACAAGGCCTAGCCTTATCCCCGGTCTAGTGAAGGCCCACGCCATTCACACATCAATCAAATCAATTCATTATGTAAACCACAAAATTTGGAGTAAGAGTCTAACCTAGCCTTACTCCTTCGCCTTATAACGGCGCACGTCTAATCCTAACCAATTTATCGATTCAATTTTTCACACCACAAACCACATTCAAACCAATATCGCAATCAATCACCAAACAGTCAAACAAACAAGTCCATGGTCTGTGGACGATTGTGTCGGGTGCTACTAAGCACCGTCTGCATCCTAGCATAAATATATATATATATAACTAGAAAAAAAAAGTATATTTGAGTGAGAAGTTCTCACATATAGCTATCCTAGCTCCACGGCACTTCCAATGCAGGAAATCTTCACCGCTATCGCATCTTCGTCATCTTCGTTGCCCGTAGCCACTACATACATAAAAATCGAATTTTTACTTCGCTATTCAATATATAAAAATCGAATTTTTAGTTCAAAGTTCAATATATAAAAATCGAATTTTTAGTTCAAAGTTCAATATATAAAAATCGAATTTTTATTTCAAAGTTCAATATATAAAAATCGAATTTTTATTTCAAAGTTCAATATATAAAAATCGAATTTTTATTTATATAGATTCCGCCTTTTCCATTTCAAAGATCTAATCTTTTCTTTTACTTTTCAAAGTTTAAATCTTTTACCTTTTAAAAATTCAAATCTTTTAAAACCTTTTTAAAATTCAAATCTTTTAAAACCTTTTTAAAATAAAGAATCAGTTTTAAACATTTAGAAAAAAAAACTGTTTTAACCTTTTAATTAAAATCAGTTCAGTTTTCTTTCTTTTCTAAAAATTTCAGTTTTTAATTTTTAAAACCTAAATCAGTTCTACTTACCTAAAATTAAAATCAGTTTTAAATTTTTAAAACCTAAATCAGTTTTTCTTTAAAAACATAAAACAGTTTTTAACTTTAATAAAATCAGTTTTTAATACTAAAAAAAATTCCAGTTTTTAATTATTCCAGTTTTTAATAATTTAAAAATAAAAACAAAATAAAAATACTTACAAACAAAAAAGGGGGGGTTTTCTGCTTTCGTCGGAGGGCTTCTGGCTTCGAGGGGCGGCGCTAGGGCTTTGAACGGGGGGGGGGGGGGGGGGGGCTCGTGGGTGTCGCGAAGCTTAAGGGGGGGTCACGATTTGGCAGGGAGCGTTCGGGCCTTCGATCGATGGGGGGGAGGAGAACAGGCGGAGTCGGCAGAGGCGGTGTGGGGTGGTCTTCGTCGGCGGCTGCTGCTGCCTTCTCCTTCTTTTTTTTTTTTTTTCTTATCGAAATAAAAGTGAACGGGGGGGGGGGGGGGGGGGCAAGCAGAAGATAAAGGGGGGGGGAAGGGAAATTAAAAATTATTTTATTATTATTATTTTTTATTTAAATTTGCAAAAGGGTTGACTTTTACTCATGACCTCGAAACGAGGCCCACCGCCTGTCGTCCTTAGCGTTTTACCCCCATTCCGAACACACTGGGATATGTATCGCTAGCTGATTTGATCGTTACAATCAGTTTCCTTTTGAATTTTCATTTAAATCACTATATTGAATTTTAAACGCACACTTCAAATTACCGGGGTCACATACTAACTAGAAAAATTCCAGAAAAAATATTTTCTAGCTTCGTATTGACCATACGGTCCTAACAAAACTAGTTTCGTCGAATTCTGAGACCGTTGGAAAAATGGTCAATTTCCAGTCGATTAAAATCAACTGAAACTGGTCAAACGCGTTTTCCTTTGCCACGCTCACATATTGATTCGAAAAATTATGAAATTTGGAATCTAGCAATAGTTTGACACTGCGGATCCAACAAAACTGGTTTCGTCGAAATCCGAGGTCGTTTGCAAAATGTCCATTTTTAAGGGCCTGAATTCCATAGCGACTATTCAGAATTTTCAACTGGACATATCTTTTGATTCCCGCTACGAACTTTTGATTTTTCGGATTCGTTGGAAAGATATTCACTATTAGATTCCATTATTTTTGGTTTCACTAAAATCCGGATTGTTTTGCACCCGGTACATTCAATTGAAGTTTGAAATCGAATTATCGAACTACCGCGCCATTTTCAATTCTATTTATAATTATATATAAATATTTATATTCTAACGACGACGTATATAATATATACGATCGAATTCTATTCAAATAAATTTCTCGTCGATATTATTTAAAATAATCCATTTTAAATAATCAAAATTTGCTAAAATCGCCAAAATAAAAAATTTTAAACTGGCCCAGATTTTACGGGTTGTTACAATCTCCCCCACTTAAAACTTTTCGTCCCCGAAAAGGAACAAAGTCGAAAGTGGTTTGATTATTTAACTTCACGATCGATCAGGCTTTCATTCTCCAACTTTTTAGTTTCTGAGAATTTTCAAAATTTCAAAAATTTGGCTAACACCCTAAATTTTCGAAAAATTTCGCCATAACCTCCCCTGCACCGGGAGCATCGGGGAATTTCAAATAGCTTCCCCGGTCCTTCAGATCTCAAAAAGAAAAAGAAAAAGCCAAGCGGCTAGCCAATAGGCTCACAAAATCATCATCACCCAAACAAAACAGGAAATTATGTAGTAAACATGTACCTATTTGTCGGGCAAACAAATTTTATTCTCTGCTCTAGCCTCCTTGCTATGACCTGTTCAACAATATACACATATATGCAAGCAGATGCGACCAATTTTCAATACAATTAAATATTCGGTTCAATTAGGCTAAATGGCTAAAAATTAGCAAACAAATAAACAAACAACACAAACATCAATCAATTAGTGAATTAGAGTTTCAAATTCATAATTTTGATACATATACAAAAATCATGTTTTTGATGCCAATTCACAACAATGAATTCTAGCTATATATAAGTTTTGGTTCTCACACCAGCCTAATGGAAATATATAGAAAATCACACCTTCGAAACTCGAACACACACTACTGATGCTATATAGTCATCAGTAGAATCATCTCTGGGCGACTAGAGTGTGATGCTATATCTATCCAATATATTAAAACTTCGAATACACGTGGATCAGACGTATACCCAAAATTTTTATATACTGCATTGTCCAAATCAATATAAACAAATAATCAATTACGAATAGTTGATTTAAATTTTCAAAACCAAAAATTTGTTTTCATTTTCAAAAATATACTCTTCACACTCGTTCTAGGATACTACTGATCCTATCTCTAACGAGTCATTCCCATTGGATTTTACTAATCCAATATCTGATGAATTCTTTCGTATGGTTCTAATGTGCCTTGTTCTCTGAGCTTTGTAAACCAAAGCTCTGATACCAACTGTGACAGCAAGGAATTTCGCTCGGTCCGAACCAGTCGCTAAACCGACCCAGACCGTTCGAAACGCCCTATCGTTCGAGAACACGACAAATCAGAACGCATACAGAAGAACATTTCATTGTATATTACAACAATGCATCAGATTACAAGAATATACAGAGTATAAATGAATATTACACAGAAATATCAGAGATTTAAATTACATTTAAATACATCGCAGCGGAAAATAATACAATACACAACTAGAAGGAGATATACGGATACAAAGCTTTCCGGATATCGTTCCAGCTGTAAACCAGGATCCTGTGAATATAAATCTGCAAAACCAAAACTACTAGCTGCCCGTGTCAAAATAAGGGCACCCAGAGTTTAGGTTAAAACAATAAACTCCAGGCCAGTCATGGGACTGGTGTGAGAACTAAAACAGTTAATCTTTATTTTAAACCATTCGGTAAATCAAGGGACCACGCCGTATAACACGGAACGGGTTTCCTCCCAAGAATACCAGTGCATAAAACAAACAGCGCAATGCTAAATGAAGAAAAATGAAGCTGTTATAAGACCCAGGTCCCATCACACAATGCAACGCAGCCGAGGATAGGGTTTTCCCTTATAACAGCCAAAGAATGCTTGATACGGTTAAAACAAATCGTTTGATACTATTATAAGTGCATAGTGTATAAAACAACTTCAAATCATAAGTATCAATCATAGGCGGCATAAGCGCCCCATCCCACTATGTCGCCATATATAGGATTACAACTAAAACCGCAAATGTCACGTATTTGGAAATTGGATTTCCATCTATGAACCGAGGCAAAAGATAGTCCTCAACCGATTCGAGACGCTCTAGCCCGTGTCTCAGGAACAGCCGCAACTGCCCCTTGGAGCGACAGGGCCGGTCCACCGATGTGGATTATTATGCCTGAACACTACGTCTCCCCACCCTATGGGGTGTAAGTCTGGTCCGTCAGCCGACCAGAATGCATTCGGCCGAAACCGATATAACCGAGGCGCCTCGCAACCGCAACAACCACATAAGTCAAACTATTCAGGGCGTGTAAAACCACTGACGCCACTTCTAGCTAGAAAGAAACGCAAGTCCTCCCTGAGGTCCGTCTCCCGTTTTTGGTTCATACCGGGTGTGAAACTCGCGAATCAACGTTACACAAAGCTACGCCACACAGGCTTTGCTTTGATCATCACCACAAGACTTTGCTTTTCAACAGAAGCCTCGATCAATTGCCACTTAGGCATGCCACACAGGCAATTCACTCCATGCGTTTGATATCCATCAATATATAACCCCTGAGCTCGTACGTCTCAGAGAAGGGCGTTAAGCAAGAGAATAAATTCTACGCCGCCAAACAGATATATATTTAATGGAGATCAATCACACGGACTAAAATCCAATGTCAGACACACAGTCCATTTACAAGTCCGTTCTGGGTCTGAACGAAACCGGAGGCACCTAGTACCCCGCATATCCATCGATCTCCAAGTACGTCTGGACGATCACTAACTGTTTCCATCTTCTTGGGTGTACAGCCCAATCAAGATCATCAGTTATCACCCAAACGACGTGAAGACCTCCGGTCTTCGACCATCGTCTTCATCTTCGACTTATCGTCGCATCAGTTATTCAGAATGGGATAAACCCGGTCTTTCCGAATAACTCGCGTATATTTTAAATAAGTGTTACACAAGCACAACATACGCCTCATTCCAATCCATTAGTCACTAACCGTAAATTAATCAAGAGAATAATTTCCCAAATATTAACCCCGAAGGCCGAAACCAACATCAGATCAATATCCAGAAAACCATTCTGCTTGGCTAACCGACAGTTAGTTTCTAAATTTCACATTCATAGGGAAAGGTTCCCATTAATTTTATCCAAGATAAATTTCTTGAATTTATTCTTTAATCTATTTTTGAATATCAATTCAAAACTAGTCGGGATTAGCGAACCTTACCGAAGTAATCATTTGTTTTAATTTCCCAATCCCAACCTATTCATCCCATGAAGTAAAACTGGTAATACTTCATATCTAACACCACGGTGTTATCGGTAAATTCAATTACCATTTCACGTTCAAATCTAATTAAAGATTTAACTATCGCCTGGAGCAAAACTGGTGATACTCCACTTTCGATCATTTCAATCTAATTAAAGATTCATTAAAACTCCACTTAGTTTTAATCTTTAACTGGGTTAAAGAATCAGTGTCATTTAAAACACGGTTCACGATAAACCCAAAATCACATTCATTAATTATCGGGCTAAAGAACGAGTGTTATTTAAAACACTGTCCACGATAAACCCAAAAATCAATATCGATTCAATTCCAATTAAATATCGTTTAATTGGTACACTTCATTAAATCTAAATAAAAAGATTTAATCATTTCTCAACTGGGTTCAAGAACAGTGTTAGTGAAGACACCATTCACGACAAACCCAAATCACATTCGATATTCAATACAAGGCTCTGAATAGAAAATATATCGGCTTATATTCAATATCGAATTCTACGACTAACAAATGTCGTATTGGAAATAGCGATATATGTATATATCTTTCAAATTTCCATATCAACATCCGTATAATCACGAATTCCAACATCGAAATATTCCGAAGACAATTTCGATTCAATTCCACTCCAATGCAATCATTGGATATTCTGGTTATTTTTAAAACCATTTCAAATTCAATTTATTTATTTAAAAATAAATAGAATTATAATTCTAGTTCAAAACTAGTTCATTTCGATAAAAATCTATTTTTATCTTTTCAAATATGGAGTTTTTCATCCCAAATCTTCACAAATCATTTCTTATGATTTTACACAAATTATTACTATTTTTAATAATTTTATCAAGGCACGTACAGTCGATTTCCATCAATGGCCATCGAACTGCACTTACAGCGACCTTTTTCAAATTTGATTTGGAAATAATTCCAAATCCAACCGTTAGATTTCAAATTTCTAATATTCATTAGAAAGCTCTTTTTGATACGAACCCAACGGTTCCGGTTTTAGGAGAATCCGACGGTCGGATCTCCCGTAATGTCCGTTTGAAATAAATGGTCGAAATTTGCGAACTGCCGCGGCGCGGCGCGTTCTATTCAGGCCATTATATTATATATATAATATATATAATATATACTATCGTCGATTTCTATTTAAAACGAATTATATAAATAGTTTTGAATTCGTTTCAAAAACAATTTCAACTTCCTTTTCAATTCAAATCAAAATTGAATTCTTCTTTATAAATTCGTTTTAAAATTCATTTCTATTCAATTCAAATTTCAATTCAATTTGAATTCATTTCAATTTGTTTTCAATTCAATTCGAAATCGTTTTCAATTCAATTCATTTCGAAATCGTTTTCAATTCAATTCATTTCGAAATCGTTTTCAATTCAATTCATTTCGAAATCGTTTTCAATTCAATTCATTTCGAAATCGTTTTCAATTCAATTCATTTCGAAATCGTTTTCAATTCAATTCATTTCGAAATCACTTAAAATTGATATAAATATCGTTCACGTCAAAATGGCGTCAATCTAATCAACACGGCTTCATAAATTTCTATTTTCAAATATTCTATTTCAAATATTTCTTTTTCAAATATTTCTTTTTCAAAACTGGAATGAGGCCCAATCAATTACCATATAAAATTAATTATATGGATTTGCATACAACACATGTATATAATAGCATTGAAAATAATCAACCATCAACCAAAGTGCACTACACTGTATAAGCATCAAATGTATATATTCAACGCTTATAACAGCCTGTCAATCAATCGATCGACATATTTAATCAATCAGGATGAGTGAACTTCAAATTTCATCCCAACACCCGTGTGGGGTTTCAAACAATCAAACACAGATTTTATTTGTGCAATTGGGCGATGTGTAAAATTTATCGACCCAATCAATATCAGTCAAATCAGTGTATATACAAACAAATCGGCCGATTTGTTTATAACTATTCATTTATTCACATTCACGTTAAAAATTATATTTTTAACGACAAAACATTTTATTTCAACCTATGAATTTCTATTCAATTCATTTACACAATAAAATGATATTTTTATTTTCTAACACATTTTAGAAAATTTCGGCGGCATAACGGCACGATACTAGAAACGGGACAAGGCCTAGCCTTATCCCCGGTCTAGTGAAGGCCCACGCCATTCACACATCAATCAAATCAATTCATTATGTAAACCACAAAATTTGGAGTAAGAGTCTAACCTAGCCTTACTCCTTCGCCTTATAACGGCGCACGTCTAATCCTAACCAATTTATCGATTCGATTTTTCACACCACAAACCACATTCAAACCAATATCGCAATCAATCACCAAACAGTCAAACAAACAAGTCCATGGTCTGTGGACGATTGTGTCAGGTGCTACTAAGCACCGTCTGCGTCCTAGTATATATATATATATATATATATATATATATAACTAGAAAAAAAAGTATATTTGAGTGAGAAGTTCTCACATATAGCTATCCTAGCTCCACGGCACTTCCAATGCAGGAAATCTTCACCGCTATCGCATCTTCGTCATCTTCGTTGCCCGTAGCCACTACATACATAAAAATCGAATTTTTACTTCGCTATTTAATATATAAAAATCGAATTTTTAGTTCAAAGTTCAATATATAAAAATCGAATTTTTAGTTCAAAGTTCAATATATAAAAATCGAATTTTTATTTCAAAGTTCAATATATAAAAATCGAATTTTTATTTCAAAGTTCAATATATAAAAATCGAATTTTTATTTATATAGATTCCGCCTTTTCCATTTCAAAGATCTAATCTTTTCTTTTACTTTTCAAAGTTTAAATCTTTTACCTTTTTAAAATTCAAATCTTTTAAAACCTTTTTAAAATAAAGAATCAGTTTTAAACATTTAGAAAAAAAACTGTTTTAACCTTTTAATTAAAATCAGTTCAGTTTTCTTTCTTTTCTAAAAATTTCAGTTTTTAATTTTTAAAACCTAAATCAGTTTTACTTACCTAAAATTAAAATCAGTTTTAAATTTTTAAAACCTAAATCTGTTTTTCTTTAAAAACATAAAACAGTTTTTAACTTTAATAAAATCAGTTTTTAATACTAAAAAAAAATTCTAGTTTTTAATTATTCCAGTTTTTAATAATTTAAAAATAAAAACAAAATAAAAATACTTACAGACAAAAAAGGGGGGGTTTTCTGCTTTCGTCGGAGGGCTTCTGGCTTCGAGGGGCGGCGCTAGGGCTTTGAACGGGGGGGGGGGGGGGGGCTCGTGGGTGTCGCGAAGCTTAAGGGGGGGGTCGCGATTTGGCAGGGAGCGTTCGGGCCTTCGATCGATGGGGGGGGGGGGGAGGAGAACAGGCGGAGTCGGCAGAGGCGGTGTGGGGTAGTCTTCGTCGGCGGCTGCTGCTGCCTTCTTCTTCTTCTTTTTTTTTTCTTATCGAAATAAAAGTGAACGGGGGGGGGGGAGGGGGGCAAGCAGAAGATAAAGGGGGGGAAAGGGAAATTAATTTTTTTTTTTTTATTTAAATTTGCAAAAGGGTTGACTTTTACTCACGACCTCGAAACGAGGCCCACCGCCTGTCGTCCTTAGCGTTTTACCCCCATTCCGAACACACTGGGATATGTATCGCTAGCTGATTTGATCGTTACAATCAGTTTCCTTTTGAATTTTCATTTAAATCACTATATTGAATTTTAAACGCACACTTCAAATTACCGGGGTCACATACTAACTAGAAAAATTCCAGAAAAAATATTTTCTAGCTTCGTATTGACCATACGGTCCTAACAAAACTAGTTTCGTCGAATTCTGAGACCGTTGGAAAAATGGTCAATTTCCAGTCGATTAAAATCAACTGAAACTGGTCAAACGCGTTTTCCTTTGCCACGCTCACATATTGATTCGAAAAATTATGAAATTTGGAATCTAGCAATAGTTTGACACTGCGGATCCAACAAAACTGGTTTCGTCGAAATCCGAGGTCGTTTGCAAAATGTCCATTTTTAAGGGCCTGAATTCCATAGCGACTATTCAGAATTTTCAACTGGACATATCTTTTGATTCCCGCTACGAACTTTTGATTTTTCGGATTCGTTGGAAAGATATTCACTATTAGATTCCATTATTTTTGGTTTCACTAAAATCCGGATTGTTTTGCACCCGGTACATTCAATTGAAGTTTGAAATCGAATTATCGAACTACCGCGCCATTTTCAATTCTATTTATAATTATATATAAATATTTATATTCTAACGACGACGTATATAATATATACGATCGAATTCTATTCAAATAAATTTCTCGTCGATATTATTTAAAATAATCCATTTTAAATAATCAAAATTCGCTAAAATCGCCAAAATAAAAAATTTTAAACTGGCCCAGATTTTACGGGTTGTTACATTAAATTCATTAGTCCAGTTGGTTTAACCCTATCCACCCAACACGTTTTAGACATCATATTTATCATAGATTTGCATTAATTAATTATTAATGCGCAGACCTCTCACATTTGGTCGCTAGCCAGTGGCCGCTGGATGTGTCGGGCGGTTTCGGGCAGACTTCTGCCATAAGCCAGACCTAACCTCGTACCTAAGCATATTTTAGTTATGCCTATGACCTCTCACATTAGACTGACAGTTTGCGGTTGCTGGTTAAGCCGGTTGGTTCAGGCAGGCTTCCACTGCAAATGGAGTCTAACCTCGTGTCATAGCCACTTTATCCCCTTATAGAAAATATCAGACTAATTATGTTCATTTAACAAATTTAACTTCTTCTCAAGTCGCAGCAGATTAATCAAATTAACATGTTTTACTCAATCTTAGGTTGCCTACAAATTACAATTATTCAGCTTTTCAACTGATTTTACAGATTAGGCGACACAATAGATTTAGCCGATTAGGCAGTTTAACATAATTAGCAGATTTGGTGTTTCTACATATTTAGTAGTTTAGGCAATTCAACAGATTAAACAGATAACAGATTTCGCAGAATAGGCAATTCAATAAATTAGACAGATTTAGCAGACCTAAAACATTCCTTAAGGTTTCATTGACAATTCTTGCCTAATTATAAATTAGGCCTAAATTCACATGCCTAAATCATGGTTATGATTCATAATACGACATATACCCAAATTTTAGTTAAATTTGCATAGTACAGAATATGCTCAAAAATCCCAATCGTGATTCACACATAAATTATGCCAAATATAACCATTAATTACAATGCATGCCACATATCCAAAAATCCCCATTTAGGTGTATTCACAATTAATAGTTATCAAATCTTAATATAGATTTTTACACCTAAGTCATATGCAAATTAATTCTCTTTTTTTTTTTCAAATTACAGACTATAATATGTATAGTATGTCCAGATCTAGATCTTGAATTACAACTTGTACTATTCATCCAAATCAGTTACATGTTCACAGTTAAATTTTACGCCCCAAATCCCATGTCATATGTCAAATATTCTTTATACCTCAAATCTATGTCCAATTATATGCCTCAGATTTATGTTTCTAAGTTGCAACCTATTTTATGTTTTAATTCACAATAATCCTCTTCTTCCAAGTCATAGGTCATCTTATGCAATATGACTCAAATTTATGTCTAGAATTACAACATGCGTTGTGTCCTCAAATTAGTTACAAATCAATTATGCCCAAATATGCCTCATTCAATATTCTTCCCAAAATTTAGAATTTATATGTTCATCTCTTATGAGATTTGGCTCAGGCTCGTGGTAGCCTGGCTATCAAACAAAAAGAAAGAAAGAAGAAATACATAACAAACAGAATAATAACAATAAAGCAGAAGAACAGATCTGATAAACAGAAAAAGACATAACCTCAGATTCAGATTCATTATCATGCTAGGATCATAATTAAATTTCATATCGGAAAACAACTGTACTTTCCTTGGTTGGATTCTAAAAGAAAAAGGTGTTGTAGTTGTTCTCTTTTAATCCTAATCAGAATTGGAGGAAGAAGAAGCACAAGTCCTAGCTTAGGTTTCAGCAGAGTAGAGACACCATTGATTTATTTTTTAGAGAAGAAGAGAGCAATAGAGGCTAGAGAATTGTGTAAGAGATTTAGGTTTAGGTTAGGGAAGTATATATATAGGTGTAGGAAGTTATTTAGGACCATTAGATTAACCCTGAACCATGAGAACCAATCAGATGAAAAATCTGCATTTGAGCGAATCGGCCAACGGGTTGACAGCCAAACACCCTGGATTAACCCCTAGTCGACCCAGCGGAGCTCGGGTCGACCTCAAAAATGGGCCGGTTCGGTTATTCCCCCTCCCAATTCGCTGTTTTGAACTTTTTTTGCATATTTATTTATTTAATTTTTATATATATCTATATATATATTTCTCTCATATGCACACAAACTTCAAGGCTTAATAACTTCTTCATAATTAACCATTTTCACACTAAACCACTTTTTTTTGAACTGCGTTCACACTAAGCCACTTTTTAGCCATTCCCCTAAAATAAAAATATGGCGCTGGCGGGGATCGAACTCTTTACCTCTTGTATGCAAGTCACATGTTCTAACCAAATGAGCTACTAAGTCTTTTGCTTAGAAACCTTAGAACAATGCTAAACATTATTCTTTTCTCATTCCTTTTTTTTTCAAATTAATTATTCTTTAATTAATTATTTTAATATACTCAGAAAATATAGGGTGTTACATTCTCTCCTCCTTAAAGGATTTCGTCCCCGAAATCTTCAAGTTAAGAAGAATGTATCCTAACATCCAACATCCATCTACTCAAACATTCAATCACAGGCATCCATTGTCCTTAAAAGGTTTCTAATGTCGTATGAACATATGCAAAGTGTGTGTATATGTTTCTTATCTAATGCAAAATCAGGCGGTCTACTGATCTTGTTGACCTCCTTAATGCAAATCATGTTAGTGCCATGAGTCCAAATATGTATGCAAGAAATCCTATTTGATACACATCATTTCTATATGAGTGCATAACCATTCATCCAAATGCAACATCCATGTGAGGAATCAATCATTCTGCATCCACAAAAATTGAAAAATGCACAAACATCCATATGCAGTATGAGAGTGTTTTTGAGCCGATCTAGTGCCTAGTGTGTGTATATGCGTCCATGAGCAACACTAGCAATAATGTAATAACCCGGAAAATCTGAGTCAGTTTAAAATTTTTATTTTGGCAATTTTGGCGAATTTTGAATATTTAAAATAGATTATTTTAAATAATATCGACGAGAAATTTATTTTGAATAGAATTCGACATATATATTTATACGCGTCGTCGTTAGAATATAAATATTTATATATAATTATAAATAGAATTGAAAGTGGCGCGGTAGTTCGATAATTCGATTTCAAACTTCAATTGAATGTACCGAGGGCAAAACAATCCGGATTTTGGTGAAACCAAAAATAATAGGATCTAATTGAGAATATCTTTCCAACGAATCTGAAAAATCGAAATTTCATAGCGGGAATCAAAAGATATGTCCAGTTGAAAATTCTGAATAGTCGCTATGGAATTCAGGCCCTTAAAAATAGACATTTTGCAAATGACCTCGGATTTCGACGAAACCACTTTTTTTGGATCCGTAGTGTCAAATTATTGCTAGATTCTAAATTTCATAATTTTTCGAATCAATATGTGAGCGTGGCAAAGGAAAACGCGTTTGACCAGTTTTAGTTGATTTTAATCGACTGGAAAATGGTCATTTTTCCAACGGTCTCAGAATTCGACGAAACTAGTTTTGTTAGGACCGTATCATCAATACGAAGCTAGAGAATATTTTTATGGGATTTATAGAGTTAGTATGTGACCCGGGTAATTTGAAATGTACGTTTAAAATTCAATATAGTGATTTAAATGTAAATTCAACGGAAACTGATCAAAACGATCGAATCGGCCTACGGTACATATCCCATTGTGTTCGGAATGGGGGTGAAACGCTATGGACGACAGGCGGTGGACCTCGTTTAGAGGTCGCAAATAAAAGTTGCTTTTTAGTGATAAATAAATTAATTAAATAAATAAAAAAAACCCTTCTCCTTCTATAACCTCTGGCCCTCCCCCTTCACGTTGGAAATCAGAAAAAAAGGGAATTCGGAATCGCGCCTCCCCTTCGTCAAGCCCCCCCCCCCCCTCGTCAGATCGGAGACCCCCCCACCCCCCGAGGCGCCGCGAAACCCCCCCCCCCTCGCGCCAGACAGCGACGCGATACCCCCCCCCCCCCAATCGATCGACGCGCCACCTCCGAAGTCCCCCCCTTTTCTGCCTCGCGCCGACCCCCATTCCCCCCCCCCCGAAACCCTCTGCCTCGACCACAGCGATACCCCCCTCTCCGACAGTGAACGCTGCTCTTCCCCCTTCTATTTCTATGTAAGTCTTTATTTTATTTTTCTATTTTCAGTTACCATTTTATTTGATTTTAAAACTGAATTTATTCGATAGGAAAATTAGAAATAGAATTTTTATTCGACCGGAGAGTTAAAAATATGATTTTTATATTTTTAAAGTATTAAAAATATGATTTTTATATTTTTAAAGTATTAAAAATATAATCTTTTATATTGTAGAAAGATAAAAATATGATCTTTACATAGTAGGAACTATAAAAATATAATCTTTATGAGATATAGAATATAAAAATACCATCTTTGTATATGTAGCGAAATAAAAATCTGATTTTTATGATATATATTTTGAAATAAAGAGGTGATTTTTATAGTGATGAAATGAAAATAAAATCTTTATATGTGAAAAGGCGAAGTCTTTATATGGAGAATAGCGTGATAAAAATAGAATTTTTATCTATATAGTAGCGACGTAAAAATAGAATTTTATCCATATGATAGCGAAGTAAAAATTCGATTTTTATATATTGGATAGCGTAGTAAAAATTCGATTTTTATATATTGGATAGCGTAGTAAAAATTCGATTTTTATATGTTGAATAGCGTAGTAAAAATTCGATTTTTAGATATTGAATAGCATAGTAAAAATTCGATTTTTACATATGTAGTGACTACGGGCGACGAAAGTGATAAGAGACGAGAACGATGAAGATTTCTATAAAGGAAGAGCCGTGGAGTTATGATAGCTATTGGTGAGAACTTATCACTCAAAATTTCTTTTCTAGTTATATATATATACACTAGGATGCAGACGGTGTTTAGTAGCACCCGACACCCGTCATCCACAGACCATGGATGGCTTGTTTGTTTAATTGTTTGGTTGTGTAGTTGGTTAGATTATTTGGTTTGAATTGAATTGTTTGGTGAAATGGAATGGATTTGATTGATGTGTGAATGGCGTGGGCCTTCACTAGACCGGGGAGAAGGCTAGGCCTCGTCCCGTTTCTAGTATAGTGCCGTTATGCCGCCGAAATTTTCTAAAATATGTTAGAAAAATAAAAATATCATTTTTATTGTGTAAATGAACTGAATAGAAATTCATGTGTTGAAATAAAATATTTTATTGTTAAAAATATAATTTTTAACGTGGAAGTGAATAAAATAAAATATTCATTTACAAACCGGACGGTTTGTTTATGTACACCTATTTGAAGGACATTGATTGGGACGATAAATTTTACACATCGCCCAACTGCACAAATAAAATTTGTGTTTGTTGATTTGAAACCCCACATGGGTGTTGGGATGAAATTTGCAGTTCACTCATCCTGATTGATTAAATATGTCGATCGATTGATTGACAGGCTGTTATAAGCGTTAGATCTCTATATTTGATGCTTATACAATGTAGTGCACTTTGGTTGATGGTTGATTATTTTTCAATGCTATTATATACGTGTGATGTATGAAAATCCATATAATTAACATTATATGGTGATTGATTGGCCCTCATTCCAATTTAGAAAATAAAGAATAATATAAAATAAAGGTTCATGTGTTGACCGTACTCATCCGTTGAGATTAGTCATGTGTTGAACGAAATATTTTAATAATAAAATTTACATCTTTATCAATATAAAATAAAGGTTCATGTGTTGACCGTAATCATCCGTTGAGATTTGTCATTTGTTGAACGAAATATTTTAATAATAAAATTTACATCTTTATCAATATAAAATAAAGGTTCATGTGTTGACAGTACTCATCCGTTGAGGTTAGTCATGTGTTGAACGAAATATTTGAAAACGAAATATTTGAAATAGAAATATTTGAAATAGAAATGTTTGAAAACGAAATATTTGAAATAGAAATGTTTGAAAACGAAATATTTGAAGTAGAAATATTTGAATAGAAATATTTGAAGTAGAAATATTTGAAAACGAAATATTTGAAATAGAAATATTTGAAAACAAAATATTTGAAGTAGAAATATTTGAAAACGAAATATTTGAAGTAGAAATATTTGAAAACGAAATATTTGAAGTAGAAATATTTGAAAACGAAATATTTGAAGTAGAAATATTTGAATAGAAATATTTGAAGTAGAAATATTTGAAAATGAAATATTTGATGTAGAAATATTTGAAAACGAAATATTTGAAATAGAAATGTTTGAAAATGAAATATTTGAAATAGAAATATTTGAAGTAGAAATATTTGAATAGAAATATTTGAAGTAGAAATATTTGAAAACGAAATATTTGAAGTAGAAATATTTGAATAAAAATATTTGAAGTAGAAATATTTGAAAACGAAATATTTGAAGTAGAAATATTTGAAAATGAAATATTTGAAATAGAAATGTTTGAAAACGAAATATTTGAAATAGAAATGTTTGAAAAGGAAATATTTGAAATAGAATATTTGAAAATAGAAATATATGAAGTCGTGTTGATTAGATTGACGCCAATTTGACGTGAACGATATTTATATTGATTTTATTCATTTTAAAATGAATATTGAAAAGTGATTTCGGAATTGAATAGAAAATCAATTGAATTTGAATAGAATAGAAAACCAATTTAATTTGAATAGAATAGAAAACCAATTTGAATTGAATCGAATAGAAAACCAATTTTATTTGAATCGAATAGAAAACCAATTGAGTTGAATAGAATAGAAAATCAATTGAATTTGAATAGAATAGAAAACGAATTTGATTTGAATTAAATTTGAATTGAATAAATAAAAAATTGAATTCGAATTAAATAAATAACGAATTCGAATTGAATTAAATAAATAACGAATTCGAATTGAATTGAATAGATAACAATTTCGAATTGAATTGAATAGATAACGAATTCGAATTGAATTGAATAGATAACGAATTTGAATTGAATTGAATATAAAACCAATTCGAATTGAATTGAAAACGAATTCGAATTGAATTGAAAACGAATTCGAATTGAATTAAAAACGAATTGAAATGAATTCAAATTGAATTGAAATTTGAATTGAATAGAAATGAATTTTAAAACGAATTTATAAGGAAAAATTCAATTTTGATTTGAATTGAAATGGAAGTTGAAATTGTTTTGAAACGAAATTAAAACGGTTTATAAAATTCGTTTTAAATAGAAATCGACGAAATATATATTATATATATTATATATATATAATATAATGGCCTGAATAGAACGCACCGCGCCGCGGCAGTTCGTGAATTTCGACCATTTATTTCAAATGGACATTACGGGAGATCCGACCGTCGGATTCTCCTAAAACCGGAACCGTTGGGTTCGTATCGAAAAGAGCTTTCTAACGAATATTAGAAATTTGAAATCTAACGGTTGGATTCGGAGATACGCCCAAATCAAATTTGAAAAAGGTCGTTGTAAGTACAGTTCGATGGCCGTTGATGGAAATCGACTGTACGGGCCTTGATAAAATTATTAAAAATAGTAATAATTAGTGTAAAATCATAAGAAATAATTCAGGAAAAATTGGGATGAAAAAACTCCATATTTGAAAAGATAAAAATAGATTTTTATCGAAATGAACTAGTTTTAAACTAAGATTAAAACCCATTTTTTTTTTAAAATAAATAAATTAGATTTGAAATGGATTTTAAATAGAATTGATTTGTGGGTTTATCGTGAACGGTGTTTTAAATAACATTAGTTCTTTAACCCGATAAATAAATAGAATGTGATTTGGGTTTATCATGAACTGTGTTTTAAATGACATTTGTTCTTTAACCCAGTAAAAGGAGTTTTTAATGAATCCAAAATTAGATTGAAATGTGAATTGATAATCTAAATTATCAAATTTAGGAAATGAGCGAGAATGGAGTATTACCAGTTTTGCTCCAAAGCGATAGTTAAATCTTTAATTAGATTTGAACGTGAAATGGTAATTAATTTTACCGATAATACCATGGTATTAGATATGGAGTATTACCAGTTTTGCTTCATGGGATGAATAGGTTGGGACTGGGAAATAAAATAAATAATTACTTCGGTGTGGTTCGCTAATCTCGACTAGTTTAGAAAACCATAATTTGGTTTTGAAACGACATCCAAAGGAAGATTAAAGGATAAGTTTTAAAGAATTTATCTTGGATAAAATTAATGGGAACCTTTCCCTAAGAATGTTTCGTGAATAAAAGGTTATTCTGCATTGGAATGAGGCGTATGTTGTGTTTGTGTAACATTCGTTTTTAATATACGCGGGTTGTTCGGAAAGGCCGGGTTTACACCCATTCTGAATAACCGATTCGACGATATGTCGAAGATGAAGACAGTGGTTGAAGACCGGTGTGACGGCCGGGAATTTCGCTCGATCCGAATCAGTCGTTAAACCGATCTAGACCGTTCGAAACCCCTGATCGTTTGAGAACAGGACAAATCAGAACGCAGACGGAAGAACATTTCATTGCTATTACAACAATTCCATTAGAATACAAGAATATACAGAGTATAATTCAATAAATTACATTCGATGAATATCAGAGATTACATTAAATTACATAGCAGCGGAAAATAATACAAAGCACAACTGAAGGTGATATACGGATACAGAGCTTTCTGGATACCATTCCAGCTGCAAATCAGGATCCTGTGAATATAAATCTGCAAAACCGAAACTACTAGCTGCCCGTGCGGAAAATAGGGGCACCCAGAGTTTAGGTTAAAACAATAAACTCCAGGTCAGTCATGTGACTGGTGTGAGAACTAAAACAGTTATTTAAAACTTTACTTTAAAAGAGAGTAATTCAAGGGACCACGCCGTATAACACGGAACGGGTTTCCTCCCAAGAATACTAGTGCATAGAATAAACGGCGTAATGCTTTTTCGAAAAATGAAGCTATTATAAGACCCAGGTCCCATCACACAATGCAACACAAGCTGGAGGATAGGGTTTTCCCTTATAACAGCCAAACATGCTTGGTACGTTTAAAACGAATCACTTGATACTATAATAAGTGTATAGTCTCAAAATAGTTTCAATCATAAATATAAATCATAGACGGCATAGCATCCCATGCTACTATGTCGCCATACTAGGCTCTACAAATAAAGCTGAAATATCTCGTATTGGAAATTGGATTTCCGTCATGAGTCGAGGCAAGGGGCAAGATCCTCTCCGCTTCGAGACAATCTAGCAAATGCCTCGGGACTACACATTCTGGGCAACCCCGGATTCGGCTGGGCCAGTCCTCACTTACGTTAGAGGATTGGCAATTCCTGAACACACGTTTCCCGGTCCTTACAAACCTAATATCGAGGCGCCTCGCATTCCAACAACCACATATGTGAAAAGTATATAAATGTCAGGGCTGGTAAGTCACTGACACCACCATAGCTAGAAAGAAACGTCGTGCTCTCCCAGCGGTCCGTATCCCGTTTTTAACTCATACCGAGGTGTGAGGCTCGCGAATTCACGTTATACACAAAGCTATGCCACAAAGGCCGTGCTTTGATCATCAACCACAAGACTTTGCTTTTCAACAGAAGCCTTGATCCATGCAACTCAGCATGCCACATAGGCAATTCATGCCATGCGATTGATATTTATCGATATATAACCTCTAAGCTCGTACGTCTCAGAGAAGGGCGTTAAGCAAGAGAATAAATTCTCCGCCGCCAAACAGATATATATTTAACAGAAATCAATCAACACAGAATAAAATCCAATGTCAGACACACAATCCATTTACAAGTTTGTTCTGGGTCTGAACGAAACCGGAGGCACTTTCCTCGCATATCCACCCATCTCCAAGTACGTCTGGACGGCCACCAACTATTTCCATCCTCTTGGGTGTACAGCCCAATCAGGATCGTCAGTAATTACCCAAACGATGTGAAGACTTCCGGTCTTCTACCACCGTCTTCATCTTCGACTTATCGTCGAATCGGTTATTCAGAATGGGTATAAACCCGGACTTTCCGAACAACCCGCGTATATTAAAAACAAATGTTACACAAACACAACATACGCCTCATTCCAATTCATTAGTCACTAACCGCAAATTAGCAAGAGAACAATTTCCCAAATATTAACCCCGAAGGCCGAAACCAACATCAGATCAATACCCAGGAAACCATTCTTCTTAACTAACCTACAGCTAGTTTATAAATTTCACATTCTTAGGGAAAGGTTCCCATTAATTTTATCCAAGATAAATTCTTTAAAATTTATCCTTTAATCTTCCTTGGATGTCATTTCAAACCAAATTATGGTTTTCCAAACTAGTCGAGATTAGCGAACCACACCGAAGTAATTATTTATTTTATTTCCCAATCCCAACCTATTCATCCCATGAAGCAAAACTGGCAATACTCCATATCTAACACCACGGGGTTATCGGTAAAATTAATTACCATTTCACGTTCAAATCTAATTAAAGATTTAACTATCGCTTTGGAGCAAAACTGGTGATACTCCATTCTCGCTCAATTTTCAAATTTGATAATTTAGATTATCAATTCACATTTCAATTTAATTGCAGATTCATTAAAACTCCTTTTGCTGGGTTAAAGAACTAATGTCATTAAAACACAGTTCACGACAAACCCAACTCACATTCTATTTATTATCGGGTTAAAGAACAAATGTTATTTAAAACACCGTTCATGATAAACCCACATATCAATTTTGTTTAAAACCCATTTCAAATCCAGTTTATTTATTTAAAAATAAACGGGTTTAATTTTAGTTCAAAACTAGTTCATTTCGATAAAAATCTATTTTTATCTTTTCAAATATGGAGTTTTTCATCCCAAATTCTCCCAAATCATTTCTTATGATTTTACACCAATTATTACTATTTTTAATAATTTTATCAAGGCCCGTACAGTCGATTTCCAACAACGGCCATCAAGCTGCACCTATAGCGACCTTTTTCGAATTTGATTTGGACGTATCTCCAAATCCAACCGTTAGGTTTCGAATTTCTAATATTTGTTAGAAAGCTCTTTTCGATACGAACCCAACGGTTCCAGTTTTCGGAGAATCCGATGGTCGGATCTCCCGTAATGTCCGTTTGAAATAAATGGTCGAAATTCGCGAGCTGCCGCGGCGCGGCGCGTTCTATTCAGGCCATTATATTATATATACATAATATATATAATATATATTTCGTCGATTTCTATTTAAAACGAATTTTATAAAAATCGTTTTGAATTGGTTTCAAAAACAATTTCAACCTTTATTTCAATTCAAATCAAAATTGAATTTTCTATGATAAATTCGTTTTAAAATTCATTTCTATTCAATTCAAATTTCAATTCATTATGAATTCACTTCAATTCGTTTTCCATTCAATTCGAATTCGTCTTCAATTCAATTCGAATTCGTTTTATATTCAATTCGAATCAAATTCATTATATATTCAATTGAAATCAAATTCGTTTTCTATTCAAATCAAATTCGTTATATATTCAATTGAAATCAAATTCGTTTTCTATTCGATTCAATTCAAATTGGTTTTCTATTCGATTCAATTCAAATTGGTTTTCTATTCGATTCAAATTCATTATATATTCAATTCATTTCGAAATCGTTTTATATTCAATTCATTTCGAAATCGTTTTATATTCAATTCATTTCGAAATCGTCTTATATTCAATTCATTTCGAAATCGTCTTATATTCAATTCATTTCGAAATCGTCTTATATTCAATTCATTTCGAAATCGTCTTATATTCAATTCATTTCGAAATCGTCTTATATTCAATTCATTTCGAAATCGTCTTATATTCAATTCATTTCGAAATCGTTTTATATTCAATTCATTTCGAAATCGTTTTATATTCAATTCATTTCGAAATCGTTTTATATTCAATTCATTTCGAAATCGTTTTATATTCAATTCATTTCGAAATCGTTTTATATTCAATTCATTTCGAAATCGTTTTATAATATTCATTTCGAAATCGTTTTTCAATATTCATTTCGAAATCGTTTTTCAATATTCATTTCGAAATCACTTTTCAATATTCATTTCGAAATCACTTTTCAATATTCATTTTAAAATGAATAAATCGATATAAATATTGTTCACGTCAAAATGGCGTCAATCTAATCAACACGACTTCATATATTTCTATTTTCAAATATTCTATTTCAAATATTTCTTTTTCAAATATTCTATTTCAAATATTTCTTTTTCAAATATTCTATTCAACAAATGAGTATTTATTTTTGTCAACACACGACTAATCTCAACGAATGAGTACTGTCCACATGTGACTATTTTTGTTAAATTATTTCGTTCAACACATGACTAATCTCAACGGATGAGTACAGTCAACACATGAAACTTTATTTAATAGTGATAAAGATATAAATTTTATTGTTAAAATATTTCGTTCAACACATGACTAATCTCACGAATGAGTACAGTCAACACATGAACCTTTACTTTATAATATTCTTTATCTTCTAAATTGGAATGAGGCCCAATCAATCACCATATAAAATTAATTATATGGATTTTCATACAACACATGTATATAATAGCATTGAAAAATAATCAACCATCAACCAAAGTGCACTACACTGTATAAGCATCAACTATAGATATCTAACGCTTATAACAGCCTGTCAATCAATCGATCGACATATTTAATCAATCAGGATGAGTGAACTTCATATTTCATCCCAACACCCGTGTGGGGTTTCAAATCAACAAACACAGATTTTTATTTGTGCAGTTGGGCGATGTGTAAAATTTATCGTCCAAATCAATGTCATTCAAATAGGTGTACATAAACAAACCGTCCGGTTTGTAAATGAATATTTATTTATTCACTTCACGTTAAAAATTATATTTTTAACGATAAAATATTTTATTTTAACACATGAATTTCTATTCAGTTCATTCTTTCAATAAAATGATATTTTATTTTTCTAACTTATTTTAGAAAATTTTGGCGGCATAACGGCACGATACTAGAAACGGGACGAGGCCTAGCCTTATCCCCGGTCTAGTGAAGGCCCACGCCATTCACACATCAATCAAATCCACCAAACAATCAAATTCAAATCTAATCATCTAACTAATTTATGCAATCAAACAAACAAGTCCATGGTCTGTGGACGATTGTGTCGGGTGCTACTAAGCACCGTCTGCATCCTAGTACATAAATATAACTAGAAAAAGAAATTGAAAGGTGAGAAATTCTCACCGATAGCTATCCAATCATCCTGACTCTTCTTTGATAGAAATCTTCATCGTTATCGCATTTTTGTCATCTTCGTTGCTGTAGCCACTACATATGTAAAAATCGAATTTTTACTTCGCTATTCAATATATAAAAATCGAATTTTTACCTTGTTATTCAATATATAAAAATTGAATTTTTACTTCGCTATTCAATATATAAAAATCGAATTTTTACTTCGCTATTCAATATATAAAAATCGAATTTTTATTATACTATTCAATATATAAAAATCAAATTTTTACTTCGCTATTCAATATATAAAAATCGAATTTTTATTATACTATTCAATATATAAAAATCAAATTTTTATTATACTATTCAATATATAAAAATCAAATTTTCACACCGCTACTATATAGATAAAAATTCTATTTTTACCTCGCTATTCCCTATATAAAGATTTCGCCTTTTCAAATATATCATTATAAAAATCACATTTTTATTTTTCTACACATATAAAGATGGTATTTCTAATATTCCTATCATGTAAAAATTATATTTTTACTTCTCTACATAAACAAAAATCATATTTTTTACATCATTTATATAGTAAAGACTATATTTTTAATACTTTAAAAATATAGAAATCATATTTTTACATCTCCCACATAATAAAGATCGAATTTTTATTATCTATACTGTATAAAAATTATATTTTTAGCCTTTCTATAATATAAAAATATCGCCTTTTCAACTATAAAAATCTAATCTTTTGCCTTTTTAAAAATCTAATCTTTTGCATTTTAAAAATCTAATCTTTTGCATTTTAAAAATCTAATCTTTTGCATTTTAAAAATATACAAAATCCTATCTTCATATATACTTTATTTTCAGATTTTATAAATGCTAATTCATATAAAAAAAACTGATTTTATAAATAAAAATATAATTAAAACTTACAGCATTGGAGAAAAGGGGGTTTTCATCGTCGGAGTCGGCTGAGGGCGGCGCAGCACGTCGGGATGGCTGCTGGAGGTTCGTCGGGTGGTGCGGAGGTCGGTTTAGGGTCGCTGGAGGGCTTCGTCGATTTCTGAAACGAGAGGGGAGGGGCGAAGGCTTCGGGGTTGCGCGCAGGGGGAGGGGGGGTACTGCGACAGGGGAGGGAAGAAGAAAGGGAGGCGGCGGCGGCTCATAGACGGTGGGGGGTCTCGGTTGCTGCCGCGCTGCGTCTTCTTTTTTCTTCTTTTTTTTCTTTTTTTTTTTTAATTTTCCCGATCGAAATAATGATTTGGGGGGGGGGGCAACGTATAAGGGAAGAGGAGAGAGAAGGATATTCTTTTTTTTTAATTCAAAAAGTTGACTTTTACATATGACCTCTAAACGAGGCCCACCGTCTGTCGTCCATAGCGTTTTACACCCATCCCGAACACAATGGGATATGTATCGTAAGCTGATTCGACTGTTTCGATCAGTTTTCGTTAAAATCAACATGTAACTCTATATATTGAATTTGAACGTGCATTTCAATTTACCGGGGTCGCATACTAACTTGAAAAATTCCAGAAAAATATTTTCTAGCTTCGTATTGACGATACGGTCCTAACAAAACTAGTTTTGTCGAATTCTGAGACCGTTAGAAAAATGGCCAATTTCCAGTCGATTAAAAACAACTGAAACTGGTCAAACGCGTTTTCCTTTGCCATACTCACATAATGATTCGAAAAATTATGAAATTTGGAATCTAGCAGCAATTTAACACTGCGGATCCAACAAAAGTGGTTTCGTCAAAATCCGAGGTCGTTTGCAAAATTCCCATTTTTAAGGGTCTGAATTCCATAGCGACTATTCAGAATTTTCAACTGGACATATCTTTTGATTCCCGCTATGAAATTTTGATTTTCCGGATTTGTTGGAAATATATTATCAATTAGATCCTATTATTTTTTGTTTCACTAAAATCCGGATTGTTTTGCACCCGGTATGTTCAATTGAAGTTTGAAATCGAATTATCGAACTACCCGCCATTTTCAATTCTATTTATAATTATATATAAATATTTATATTCTAACGACGACGTATATAAATATATTCGTTTGAATTATATTCAAAATAAATTTCTCGTCGATATTATTTAAAATAATCTATTTTAAATATTCAAAATTCGCTAAAATTGCCAAAATAAAAATTTTAAACTGGCTCAGATTTTCGGGTTATTACAATCAGAAGTCTTCACATCGTTTGGATTATTACTGACGATCCTGATTGGGCTGTACACCCAAGAGGATGGAAATAGTTGGTGGTCGTCCAGACGTACTTGGAGATGGATGGATATGCGAGGAAAGTGCCTCCGGTTTCGTTCAGACCCAGAACGGACTTGTAAATGGATTGTGTGTCTGACATTGGATTTTATTCTGTGTTGATTGATTTCTATTAAATATACATCTGTTTGGCGGCGGAGAATTTATTCTTTTGCTTAACGCCCTTCTCTGAGACGTACGAGCTCAGATGTATATCGATGGACATCAGTCGCATGGCATGAATTGCCTGTGTGGCATGCTAAGATGCAATGATCAAGGCTTTTGTTGAAAAGCAAAGTCTTGTGGTTGATGATCAAAGCACGACCTACGTAGCAGCTTTGTGTATAACGTGAATTCGTGAGCCTCACACCTCGGTATGAGTTAAAAACGGGATACGGACCGTTGGGAGAACATGACGTTTCTTTCTAGCTTTGGTGGTGTCAGTGACTTACCAGCCCTGACATTTATATACTTTTCACCTTTGTGGTTGTTGGAATGAGGCGCCTCGATTATAGGTCTGTAAGGACCGGGAAACGTGTGTTCAGGAATAAATAATCCTCAAACGTAAGAGAGGACCGGCCCAACCGATCCAAGTGGCTGCCCAGAGTGCGTAGTCCTGAGCATTTGCTAGAGTGTCTCGAATGCGGAGAGGAGCTTGCCCCTTGCCTCGACTCATGACGGAAATCCAATTTCCAATACGTGTAATTCGGTTTTAATTGTAGAACTAGTATGGCGACATAGTAGATGGTAGCTATGCCGCCTATGATTTATATTTATGATTGAAATTGTTTTGACACTATACACTTATTATAGTATCAAATGATTTGTTTTTAAACGTATCAAGCATGTTTGGCTATTATAAGGGAAAACCCTATCCTCCGGCTTGCGTTGCATTGTGTGATGGGACCTGGGTCTTATAGTAGCTTCATTTTTTGAAAAAGCATTGCGTTGTTTATTCTATGCACTAGTATTCTTGGGAGGAAACCCGTTCCATGTTATATGGCGTGGTCCCTTGAATTACTTTCTTTTAAAGTAAAGTTTTGAATAACTGTTTTAGTTCTCACACCAGTCACATGACTGACCTGGAGTTTATTGTTTTAACCTAAACTCTGGGTGCCCCTATTTTCGGCACGGGCAGCTAGTAGTTTTGGTTTTGCAGATTTATATTCACAGGATCCTGGTTTACAGCTGGAATGATATCCGGAAAGCTCTGTATCCGTATATCACCTTCAGTTGTGCTTTGTATTATTTTCCGCTGCTATGTAATTTATTGTAATCTCTGATATTTATCGAATGTAATTTATTCATTTATACTCTGTATATTCTTGTATCTGATGGAATTGTTGTAATAATAATGAAATGTTCTTCCGTCTGCGTTCTGATTTGTCTTGTCCTCACAGTAATTCATTCTTTCTCTTCTCTTCGGAGATCGGGGAAGTTCGGGTCGCTTCAAACAACTTGCATCCACTTGCAACCATCAAACATAACATGACTCAAACACATGTTTACATCCATAGGATTCCTATCTATAGGTTGAATACTCAATCAATAGGATACAGTCGAGTGATGGAAGCGAGTACAGATAAAACAAAAATTTGGTTACCATCAGACGTTGGTTGAGAAAATAATTCCCCTAAGTATCAACCCCGAAGACCGAGATCAACACCAGGTTGACATCCAGAGGATTACCCTCTTTAGACAATGTCAAAACTGGAAATCTTAACCATTTCAGAAATATCCAGATGCTTACAGACTACTAGTACAGATCAGATTATCGAATGATTCTTAGAAAACTAAGCATGGGAAAATCCAACCATATCCCTCAAAAACCCAGAATGTATGCATTACAATCGACTTGACGCCTAACACAGATACCCTAAAACCCCAACCTATCACCAACAGATGAGTCGTAACCCCTTTGTGGTTTGAGACTATAACTAGATCAGAAACAAGACTAGTATTAAAGTGCAGATACTCGACTACAGAATCAGAATGCCATAATCGGAAAGAATTCTAACTCAATAATCAGATAAGGAAACTAAACTCTCTACGGAAATTTTCCTACTTCTATCCTATACACCAACTTTGAGAGCATTCGCCTGCCTTCCCGAGTCCTTGTCCCCATTTCTTTGGGCAGTCCCTAGTGAAGTGTCCCATCTCACCACAGTTGAAGTGAGTGTCCTTCCTCTTTCGGCAGTCCTTGTTCATATGAGTCAAGCTTCCATAAGTAAAGCACTTTTCTCCTCCTTTATCTTCAGACTTTTCTTCCTTCTTTTGTGTTTCCTTTTTGTTCCTTTGTAAACCAAGTCCATATCCATGTGTTTCTCATCCTTATGTTGTGCTCCTTAGCGAAACACCCTCATTCTCATCTTTACTATTCTTGTGTAACACGTTGACAAGTCCCTCGAAAGCGGCCTCCATCGCACGGAAAATTCTACAAAGCTTGAAAAAAAATTAGCCGTAGGTGAGACTACTGCGGCTACAGATGGAAGTCGGGCGCTTATTTGCCCTTTGACCAGTGTCGTAGTCTTATCAAGCCTACAGAACCATGCCGCGATGAGGTTACCTCCCCGAAAGCCGGGAGCTCCGGAGAAAGAAGGAAACAAAGATTCAAACACAGGATCAAAAGATAGATGTATGGCTTTTGGGGATTATGTTTTTCAAGAATAAGCTTTACTTTTGAAAATACTTCCTTTTTAAAACCTTTTTGAAAACAATTTTCAAAACTTTTTATCAAATCTGGTAACCTTCAGCTCTGATACCAAGTGTAACACCCCACCTCCGTTAAGGTCACTCACAAAGGGAATGTCTTAACTTTGATGGAGCATTTTAGTAGGTAGAACAAAATGTTACAAGACAGATATAAAATAGTACTTGAAAAACTTTATAACTTTATTGCAGCGGAAAAAAACAGAAATCAGTTTGGTTACAACTTTACCAAAAACTCAAGTACATATATATCAGCCTTGTTCAAAACCATCAGAGTACAAAATTTTAAAATCATAATCCCCACAGAACAGAAGCTATAAAGAGCCAAGCCATACTTTAAGCACTTCAAGCAGAAGGAATCCAGATCAAGCTAGAGTATTCCCTCCTTGGAAACATGGGGGGAACGGAAGAAAAGAGGCGAAACAACAAGGGTCAGACATAAAAGTCTGGCAAGTCTAGTGACTTTCAGCATATGAACAGATAATAATAATCATAACATGAAAATAAAGTTGGATAAGAGATGACAGCAAAAATAGTAACAGATATACTTAAACTAAACAGAAGAAACAGGATGATATAAGCTATTACTTTTCACTTCACTGCACTAATACTAGTATAACAGGATTAGGTGTCACCCCAATGTCTAAACTAAAACAGAAACTGGAATAGAATAATTTCCACATAAGAGAATGCTAGTAATGGGCCTTTACCACCCCAACAGAAAGTACATAAACAGAATGCTAATAATGGGCCTTTACCACCCGAACAGAAGGTACAGAAACAGAAACAGATTAATCCCTACGGAAACAGAATGTAGAATTAGGTGTACACTAGTAAATGGGCCTTTACCACCCTAACAGACGGTACCATGCAGAAACAGACAGGTGTTACCACCCAACAGAAAACAGACGGTACCTTACAGAAACAGACAGAGCTAAGTGTACCCTAAGTCCTATCCCCTGCGATCGGCTCCCTAATACATAAATACCCTGTGCCAGCCCTACAGAAGGGTGTATCACTCCCTAAAGTGGCAAACTTTGAATGACACAGACCTATTTAGAGATTTCACGACGTCTTACATACTCAGAGGCAGACCGGGATCCATGCACGTACATGACCCGGTTGGAAAGCACCATCAACACACCTCGCCATTATCAGAATGAACCGCTTATAATTAGTTCAGAAAGCGTGCCCGGACCCTACCTACTGTTGGGTCATAGTTTTTGATACCAGAAAGGCTTACTGACTAATATGGGTCCCAAACAACAGATGACACAAGTAATTTCCCTCCTAACCTTGTGTCCCCAGACTAACAGATTTCATGTTAACTTGTTTACAAGTTCAGACATACAGAGTTCAGATCAACTAGTTCACAGATCAGACAACTAAGTTAACAATTTTTCAGACTAACGGATCAAATATACAGATTTAACAGATTTACAAATTTGTCTAACCTTGTATTGGGCCTACAAATGCATGAAACGGGTTTGTTAGATTCATTAGTCCAGTTGGTTTAACCCTATCCACCCAAAACGTTTTAGACATCATATTTATCTTAGATCTACATTAATTAATTATTAATGCGTAGACCTCTCACATTAGGTCGCTAGCTTGTGGCCGCTGGAAGTGCCGGGCAGTTCCGGGCAGACTTCTGCCACAAGCCAGACCTAAACTCGTGTCTAAGCATATTTTAGTTATGCCTACGACCTCTTACATTAGACTGACAGTTTGTAGTTGCTGGTTAAGCCGGTGTGTTCCGGGCAGGCTTCCACCGCAAACGGAGTCTAACCTCGTGTCATAGCCACTTCATTCCCTTACAGAACATATCAGACCAATTATGTTCATTTAACAAATTTAACTTCTTCTCAAGTCGCAGCAGATTAATCAAATTAACATGTTTTAACAATCTTAGGTTGCCTACAAATTACAATTAGTCAGCTTTTCAACAGATTTAACAGATTAGGCGACACAACAGATTTAGCAGATTAGGCAGTTTAACATAATTAGCAGATTTGGCATTTCAACATATTTAGCAGTTTAGGCAATTCAACAGATTAAACAGATAACAGATTTAGCAGATTAGGCAATTCAATAGATTAAACAGATTTAGCAGATCTAAAACATTCCTTAAGGTTTCATTGACAATTCTTGCCTAATTATAAATTAGACCTAAATTCACATGCCTAAATCATGGTCATGATTCATAATATGACATATACCCAAATTTTAGTTAAATTTGCATAGTACAGAATATGCTCAAAAATCCCAATCGTGATTCACACATAAATTATGCCAAATATAACCATTAATTACAATGCATGCCACATATCCAAAAATCCCCATATAGTTGTATTCACACTTAATAGTTATCAAATATTAATATAGATTTTTACACCTAAGTCATATGCAAATTAATTCTCTTTTTTTTTTCAAATTACAGACTATAATATGTATAGTATGTCCAGATCTAGATCTTGAATTACAACTTGTACTATTCATCCAAATCAGTTACATGTTCACAATTAAATTTTATGCCCCAAATCCCATGTCTTATATCCAATATTCTTTATACCTCAAAACTATGTTCAATTATATGCCTCAGATTTATGTTTCTAAGTTGCAACCTATTTTATGTTTTAAGTCACAATAATCCTCTTCTTCCAAGTCATAGGTCATCTTATGCAATATGCCTCAAATTTATGTCCAGAATTACAACATGCGTTGTGTCCTCAAATTAGTTACAAATCAATTATGCCCAAATATGCCTCATTCAATATTCTTCTCAAAATTTAGTGTTTATACGTTCATCTCTTATGAGATTTGGCTCAGACTCTTGGTATCCTGGCTATCAAACAAAAAGAAAGAAAGAAGGAAGAAATACATAACAAACAGAATAATAACAATAAAGCAGAAGAACAGATCTGACAAACAAAAAAAGACATAACCTCAGATTCAGATTCATTATCATGCTAGGATCAAAATTAAATTTCATATCGGAAAATAACTGTACTTGCCTTGGTTGGATTCTAAAAGAAAAAGGTGTTGTAGTTGTTCTCTTTTAATCCTAATCAGAATTGGAGGAAGAAGAAGCACAAGTCCTAGCTTAGGTTTCAGTAGAGTAGAGACGCAATTGATTTATTTTTTAGAGAAGAAGAGAGCAATGGAGGCTAGAGAATTGTGTAAGAGATTTAGGTTTAGGTTAAGGTTGTATATATAGGCGTAGGAAGTTATTTAGGACCATTAGATTAACCCTGAACCATGAGAACCAATCAGATGCAAAATCTGCATTTGAGCGAATCGGCTTACGGGTTGACAGCCAAACACCCTGGATTGACCCCTAGTCGACCGAGCAAGGCTTGGGTCGACCTCAAAATGAGCCGGTTCGGTTATTCCCCCTCTCAATTCGCAGTTTTGAACTTTTTTTGCATATTTATTTATTTAATTTTTATATTTGTCTATATACTTCTCTCATATGCATGCAAACTTCAAGGTTTAATAACTTCTTCATAATTAACCATTTTCACACTAAACCACTTTTTTTTGAACTGCGTTCACACTAAGCCACTTTTTAGCCATTCCCCTAAAACAAAATATGGCGCTGGCGGGGATCGAACTCTTTACCTCTTGTATGCAAGTCACATGTTCTAACCAAATGAGCTACTAAGTCTTTTGCTTACAAACCTTAGAACAATGCTAAACATTATTCTTTTCTCATTCCTCTTTTTTTCAAATTAATTATTCTTTAATTTGTTATTTTAATATTCTCAGAAAATATGGGGCGTTACAATCCTCGCCATAATATATTATATTGTTCCGAACTTGGCTCTGATACCAAGTGTAACACCCCACCTCTATACCCGCATTAGCCAAGGTCATTGATAGCAATGATGTTAATTATCCCAAATAATAAGGTTGTTGAAGAGCAACCATTTGTATAATAGCTTTGAACGAGTGTTAAACATGTCGGGTAATGTGGTCGTACTTTTTAAATCTCATGATGAAATCCAACATATCTAATTCAGGTTCAAATCCACTACATAGCTGTTGTATATAATTCGAAATCAATATAAAATACATAACAATATAATCAGAGTCATACATAGATACTCACATCACTAAGGCGAAAATAGATATGAATGTACTACTTAAGAGTAAATACAAAGATAGAGGTCGCAGTCGATTCATTGTACATCAAAGTATAAGTACATGTTCTAGCAAAGGAAAATGCATACAAAGAAGCCACATATACATATAATCAAGATTACTGCAATAATAATGTAATTGTAAAAAAAAAAAGGTGGTCCCAGTTAGAAATCCAATTTAAGCACCTATAACACTCAGTCTGACCAGAGTATTATTTATAAGAAAATAAACAGATTATTCTAGCTGTATTCATCATAATAAACTGAAATAGGATAGAGATAAAATAAAAAAATGACATATAAGAAACAATAACAATGTTCACATGTAAAATGTGAAGGCTCGATATGTTCAGAAAATATGCCAAAGAAATCTCAGTGCTATACAAGGATATCTCATCCAAAATCATAAAGCAACTCCTAAGATATGATATCACGTATCTCACCGATACTAAATGATCCAAAGATCATAAATCAAAGTTCCCCAAGATAATCCGAAGAAAATGAACCAAAATTCCTCAAGATGATCCGAAGATCACCGATATAAGCAAATGAACCGAAGTTTCACAAGATGACCCGGAGATCATCGATATAGACGAATGAACCAAAGTTCCTCAAGATGATCCGAAGATCATCGATGATCAAAATTGATCAAGTATAGTGTAAACTACACCAAATATAAGAGTCAAGCTACATGTCCCATAACCACTTGCTCTACTCGGATATTTACGAACAAGTTGTATATTCCACTAGAAACTAGAAACGATCATTGCCACAGTTTTCAATCGAACGAGTCCAAAAATTAACCGTCAAAGCAAATGCAAGGGTTTATAGTCCTTTCTTTTACAAAGGCGTTCAATTAGATTTCTCATACGAACAAGAAAAAGGTTTATTAATTATATACCAGTAGATTAGAAAACGATTTATAAAATGATTGTGTAAATTAGCTTCGTACAACGAAGAACAGTTAGCAATACTTAAGTAAAAGATTTTGGTATCTACTAATAATATAAAACCCTTTTATATAATTTCAAGTGACAAGTCTCGTGTAAAAGCGATCAAAATAACAATCAAAAGAAGAGCTCAGATTTTAATAACATAAATTAAATCTCCTGACCATCGATTATAAATTCATTTACCACAAATAAATCAAAAGTTCATGAAATCGAACTGCATAAATCTATGAATCAGAGAAACTTAAAAGTCACAAAAAAGGCCGAACAGGCCAAAACTCGACCAGCAAAGAGCCTAGAACAACCTAAATTCTTGACCGTGGACTCTACCGGTCAACAACTTAAATTTGATCCTCAGATGTCTAAGCACTTAGGATAGATGTCTAAGTTGACAGTTTGCAGTTTTTTATTTTTCCTGATAGTTTGGACAGACGTTTGACCTAACCGATTAGATGTCTAAGCTGAAACCTGGGCAAATATTTGCCAAGGCATTTAATGTGCAATTGGCCTCGGACGAGCTCGGACCAATGGTGATAGTATATAACATTATGAAGCCTCTGTAACTCGCTAAAGCAACTCATAACACAAAACTCACATGCATAAACATATATACATGAGATTGCAATGATTTTAATTATAAACTCCAAAATAAACAAATTCTTTAACCAAAGCAAATCAAATGCAATTCAAGTTATGACACGATAGTTTAGCAATGTTAAAAGGAAATTGTAAGGACTTATGATGTAACACCCCACGTCCATTAATGTCACTCTCAAAGGGAATGCATTAACTTTCATGGAGTATTATTGATGTATAGAGCAGAATATAACAAGACAGATACATATATTGATACTTGAAATTTTTAAAACAACTTTTATTGCAGTGGAGAAATAGTTTGATTACAACAACATCATAAACCAACCGTAAAACGAAGTACACTTAATATCCATCTTGACAAATTATTTTCTGAGTACATAAAGTAAAAAATCATAACCCCAACATAAGCAGCTATAAAAGAGATGAATTGAACTTTACTTTCAGCAATCCAAGCACTTCCAAAGAGAGAGAAAGATCCAAATCAAGCTCCACTAGCACTAGTCCCACCCTGAGAACCTGGGGGGAGGAAGAAAATAGGCGAAAACAAAGGGGGTCAGACATAAAGTTTGGCGAGTACAATAACTTTAAGAATATAATTATTAAAGTAATTAGGATAAGGCATAAACTGGTAAAACAAGGAATGACTGTGAAACAAGTGGGCAAGACAAAACAAACAAGAGGAATATTCTGGCATTAATCTCGCTCCTAATCGCTATAGGATAATTACTATACTGCACCATTACTAGTCACCCCAAAAGATGATCCCGCCTACTGAACATAATAATCATAATGGTAGTTTCGTGTACCCCTAGCTGTCTCCATAGGTGCCGCTTGCCCCTATCTCCACTAGTTGTACCCACTACACTCATGCGATCGGCTCCTTAACTCGTAGATACTCGTGCTGGTCCCACAGTGAGGTGTATCACTCCCCAAAGTGGCAACCTGATACCACTAAAGATGCACGACTTATATCTACACGATGCAACAACATCTTACCTACCAACCAGGGCCCACGCACGCACATGACCCCGTTGGACTTGCGTTGCCATCGTTAACCCATTTTGACCTCTTACAATCAAACCCAGTAAGTGTGTCCCATCCTCGATCTAACTCGAGCTCACAAAGATACTTAATGGGTTACTGGTTTTAAAAGGGTCCCCTATGCTTGACACAAGCTTTCCACCTATGCTTGGTCCCCACTAGAATTTTCCACTTAACCCCCTCTTATTCATGTCTCCTTACATGTTTCAATTTGGTTGAATGTTTCTAATCGTATTTCACATGTCACCGATGTCACCCACTTAACCCCCATGTCCCACCACATGTTTATCTTGGTTAAGTGTTACTTAATTCATTATAACCGTAACCTTATAAGACCTCCCACATTAGACTCCCGTTTGCGGTTGCTGGATTTGTCGGGCGGGTCCAGGCAGTCTTCTACCGCAAACGTGTCTAACCTCGTGTATTTACACTTGTTATGCATTTAATTTATGCTTTCGACATCTCACATTAGAATACCGTTTGTGGTTGCGGGATTTGCCGGGCGGGGCCGGGCATTCTTACACCACAAACATGTCTAACCTCGTGTCTTAGGCATTTATTATCACACATAATTATTTCACCCCAATATGAATTAATTATCCCTATTCAAATTATCAATAATTTCCAAATTAACTATGTCCATAATTGTCACCTAAATTATGTCCATACTTTTTAAGTATATAAATTATACCAATTAATGTCTCAATTTAATTATAAGCTTTTAAAGCCATTTTACGCCAATTCACAATTTTACATAATTAATAATTAATATTTTCCCATTATCCCTACGCTATTCATGCATTTTATATAAAATATGTTAGACTCGCAAATAGTCTAACTCATAAAAGAAAAGAAACATCACAACTTGCATAACACACAAAATAGATGTAACTTGCAAATAAGAATTATAACATAAGTTTTCATAGACAATAACTTGCATAGGCAATGAACATATATAACATAATTTTGCATAAACTATGTACTGTCATGGATCTAAATATAGATCTAAACATGAAATTGTGAACTTGCATATGTGAATATGGATTTTCACCTAAACTTGCAAATGAATTCATAGTTTTTCACCTAAAAATGTGAATATAGTTTTCACCTAAACTTGCATATGGATTTTCTACAAACTTGCATATGAATTTATCACATGTTTTCATATAAACTACCGTATGTATATACTTGATTCACATATAAACTTGTGTATAATCCGCATACAGACTTGCATAATATCCACATACAAATTAGCATATGATTTAACATCCCAAACATGCATAAAGTTTCACATACGAACAAGCATATGTAAACACAGACTTGCATAGATTCACATACAAACTAGCATATGATTTAGCATCCCAAACTTGCATAAGGTTTCATATATGAACTAGCATATGATTTACATCCCAAACTTGCATAAAATGAATCAAGTTAAACATGTATAATTGGACATATGAAATAGATCTACCAACATAAGATAACAAAGTTAAATAACATCACATGATTCAACAGTCATGTTCACATAATTCATATTATAACTCATCACAATAAATTTATTAATTATTTTGTGAAAGAAATTGTACTCACAAAGATATGTTAGAGAAGAGAATAATTCATTCGTCTTTTGAATTAGAATTTTGACTTGCTAATCCCTAAGCATTAGGAAGAAGAACTATCCTAGCAGCAGCATGGTGGCCAAGATACAAATTTAGTTTAGGTTTAGGGTTTGAGTCTAGGCACACTTTTATAAAAGTTTAAATTAACCTAAGCCGTTAGATTACCATGGGAGCCATCACAACCGTTCAGACTAGATAGAGTTATCTAGAATTGCCACCTCTGCCCTAGTGACTCAGCAATAGGTCAGGAAACACTACACCAAAACAGGTGATTCCCAACGAGTATAACCGTCGCAAACAATTTCAGTAACACTTATTAGTGTTGCTATGGGGGCGTGGCAATTCATTCCCAACGCTTATAAGCGTTGGTGCATTTTAGTTCGCTACAGTTATAAGCGTTGGTAGAATTTCTTTCGCAACACTTATAAGCGTTGGTAGATTTTCTTGGCCAACGCTTATAAGCGTTGGAATATTTTTGTTTGTAATGCTCACACATGTTGCAATATTTTTGTTTGCAACGCTTATACATGTTGCAAGATTTTCATTCACTACATATATAAATGTTAATAGTAACGGAATATGTATTTGTAATTCCCATATTCTAACATTAGTCGTCAATAACTAACATGATTATAATATAGATGGTATTTAATATGAATCCAAAACAGATATTATTCTCAATTTAAAAAGTATAGGTCAACGAATACCAATATACAACATTCATAATCAGGTAACGACATAGAATATCAGTTAACAACAGACAAGTAAAATACATAACTACTCGACAATAATTTTTCTTCTTGGCGGAACCAAAAACTTCTGCAAGCGGATCATTTTCAAGATCTTCTAATGCACCTTTGACTATCATCCAATTTCCTCTTTTCTTCCGCTGCCTCTAGAAGTTTGTTAAAAAATAAAAAACATAAGTATTATACTAATAGGCACGTTATAATGGTAATAAGTGAAAAACTGAATCTATTAAAAAAAAGACTATACCAATACTGAATGCCAAAATGTCATCAAAGAAAATTACCTAATACTGATTGCCAAAATGACATCAAAGACTATAATGATAGTAACTGAATTATTTGTAGACTCGGTTTAAAACTGAGCCGAAGCTCAGTACCGAGCCAGACTCAGTAAAACTGTGACTCCTTTCCACGAATACTAACAATCAGATGCTTATGAAGTGGCTTTGATACACTATTATTAAATATTAAAAGAATCTTCAAGTTTTAGCAGATAAATCAACATTTGTTGAACTAAAATAGCTTGGGTCTTAAGAGCCTTTACAAATTCAGAAAAATAGCAACTGTATCCATGTATAAATCTTAGTAATGTAATAAATACAAGAAAGTATCAAAAACTAAAAAAACAACAAGCTCCTAACAAGTAGGAGTTACTGACTGAGAATAAAAGAAAATATCATATCAACAAGTAGGATTTTCTAACCTTATAGTATGAGTTACCAACCATTATTCAAAGTGATAACAATGAAGGATTAAAATGGCGTCGTTCGGTGTTTTCTTTTTTTAAAATCATCTCAAAACGCATGAGCATGAGTTCTTCACTTCTTACAGTTGCATTATTTTCAAACAACTCAGTCTAAATTTTTTAAAGTGACTACAATATACGGTGGAAAAAATAAAGTTCATAAATTTGATGTTAATCAAACAACCATTGTAAGTTATTGTTATTTGGATAAAGGGAACCATTATAAGTTATTGTTATTTGGATAAAGGGAAATACATTTCCATAACTAATTTAAATTCATATCACTCCATTGTAGGTTTCATTTGTTCAAGTTTCTCGGTTAAAAACTCTGAATTCTTGCAAAAACGAGTCCATAAACACTTACTTCCAATGCACTTCCTTCTTTAGTCGTCTATGAAATAATCACTACCTCTTGGATTACTCAACATCACATTATGACCAGCAATGAAGCAAGATTAGGCCAGAATTTACTACTGCTGTGGAGCAATATAGGTACAGATTGATGAATGAACATCTTGTTGCTTTGAAGTCTCCTATGCAACTGGTAATGAAAAATAATCCTATGTGGCTTGAAACGTTGAGCAAAGAAGTTTGCACTTCAGAAGAGACGTCAAGCAGTAGGAAGAGGAAATTCTTGTTGAAAGAAGATGATTACTAGCGTTTTCCTTCATCCTGATCTGTAACCTTCTCTGCTTTACCCGTCTTACCAACTTTATAGCCTAAATAGAAGGGGGGGGGGGGAATCAAGGTTGTTCAAACTGTTTATTAGTTTACTTATGTACTATGGGCCTATAACATGAGTATCAATGGTGAAGCAAGATAACAATAAGAGAAAGAAAGAAAAAAAATACTGCCAAAATACTGGGAGACGGATATTGTTCGAGACGTTATTGCAGTAATGGAAGATGGCCATGCTCAACGCTGAATCAACCAAATGTGCAATACATGCAACTATGTTAGCGCTTGCAGTTAGCACATTGAGTCCAGGTATTCCAACCTGGATCGCCAAACCGGTTTAAAACATGGAAATTTGATGAAACTTAATGCCCTCTAATCATCTCAAAATTCATTTTCAAACTTGGGACTACCAAAGAAAAATGGGAAAACATTTGCTACATGGACTACCATTGAAACGATAACAAATGTCCTAAAATGTTTACTTAAAGGGACATATCTGATGACTTGTAACTTGCTGCAAAATTCCTTCACAGAGGACGTATTAGATATGAACAGTTGCAATCAAAAAAAATTGTACTTGATTGCAAAATTCCTTCACAGAGGACGTATTTGATTTTACAATCTCTCTTGTCTATTTTCCAATTTTCATTATAATTCTTTCTATTTACACTAAAACTATTCATCAAAAAAATACAGTCAACTATGGGCTATTTATTACTACATGGGGTAATGCAGACTGAATGTCACACTACACTGACATCTTCACTTTGTTGTATTTAGCTGAAGGAGTATGCAAATTAGTGGTGGACATGGACCAAGGACTTTAGTTCATCAATTGTCTTTTTCTTTACCTTTTGATTTATGATTGAAATTTATATTCCTAGGTTGAAACCATTACATTAAAACCTGACACCTTGATGTTCCCACTTCATTTTTGCAGCACAAACAACCTGCTTATTATTTCTCTGCATACAAGTACGATTTTCTTAAATAAGACATTTAAAACATAATTCCTTAAATATGATTTTGAATTAGTAATATTTCAGCATCCTATCTTTAAATAATGCAAATTGATCATCTCCAAATATCACGGAACTTCACTCTTTATGCAGTATTAAAAAACCACATTCAATTATCCCATAATTAGATTAACCATTACAATTTAATAGCTAAAAAAAGAACAGATTTTGATGAAGAAATATGGATTAATAATAACACCTTATGATCAAAATTGGTAATATGTCGTTTCCTTTTCTCCAGGTGGGAGTTCCTACATTTACAATTAAGTTACCAACTTTAGTGAAATTAAATTAAATGGATAATATTCGATAATGAAGTTAAAATCAATAAAAATATGGATATTACAAGAGATGATGATTATAGCATCATTCAAACCATGCCATTTAACGTAATATGACTTTTCTAATCTATAGATAACATAAGTGATTAACTTAGGGGAGGAAGAAATTATATCTATAAAGAACAATGTGGGGAAAAACAAAGAGGTTTGGCTTTCTTGAATAATGTTGGACTTAAACAGAGTGCATTATTGAAATAGGATTTTCTTTTATGGACCAGATTTTATTTATTTTTCATTGAAGTAAATCAACCAGACAAGATACATAAACCAAGGTCCCCTTAACAGCTAGGTCCTAGGATGTTTACTAGCACACTCAGCCCAAAGACAAGCTCTGCATCGAAGGATCGGTATCACTTACAGATGTTATTTAATCATAACATACACTCTGAACTTAAACTGACGATGAAGGAAGATACATCCTATACAGGGTTTTAACTTGGACACTGTGGCTTCTAATCAGTATAAAATTAGAGGAACCAAACACTCAAAGACACAAAATAAGACTGTTCTGAACATGTTTGTGTTGTAAGGCCTTATTAAATCATGATGATACCAAACAATGCATAAGGATGTAATTAATAAATGCATAATTATCAGTACCTCAACCGCATTGCAACCAATGCAGATTGACAATCAACAAAAACACCACCTGCAATATAGCAAAATGCACTGAAGACACAGAATCAATAAGGTGAGTTAGCATTACTGTGAAACATAACAGACCATTTGATACTGATATGATAATATTGTAAAAAAGAAATGGGCATCTCATAATAGGGAAACCATGCCAGTTGATGATGTTATACGGTATTTAACATAAAATGAGAGAACAGTACTATAACAGAAGAAAAAAGAGTACAACCAAAACAATACTTACTGGTCACTTCTCTAACTCTAGAAAAATGATGTGTGAGATGGGCCACACAAGGAAGTCACCTACTCCAACATCTTTGATCTATTTTGCACCGGAAGTTTCTTTGTAAAGTTTTGCATTGAGAATTTTTCGTTCCAGGATACTCACTTTCATTTTATGTTCAGTTTTTAATTGGTAATCATGACATATAGCTTTATGGATTGGATCCATGACTTCTTTGGCAACAGCAAAACAATTTCTGCTTCAATCAAGCAACTCACACATCCTCGCATTGGGCGATAAATCCAGCTCTTGGATTGCACAGAGTTTCCTTCGAATATGGGAAAAAATTTCACTACAGCAGAAGTTGACGACCCATCATCAACCACAAGTGTTGTCATCGGTGTTGACGGCCCACATGCTACTTGCGGCTATCACAATACATAAAATATGTAATCTTCTATATATAAAATAAGAATGCAACTATGATCATTTTAGCCTGCCTATAAAAAAATTATACCGTACATAGTTAACAATAAAATTAATTTTTGCTTCCATGTTGTCAAGCATCTTTTCTGAAAGCTCCCTTTGTGTTCTTTCTCCTGAGTACATTATATGAGAATGAAGTGTAGCCTCATACTTGTTCTAAGAAGCCTTGCTTCCTACCCTCGGCAAACATGGTTTTCTGCCTAAAACTTAAGACAAAGGATCATCGTCAATAGATATAAGATAGCCATTAACGCTGCCTCCACTTCTTTTGAACTCTTCAACTTTAGCTTTGACTTTTTCCTGTAACGTCCATATGAAATTGTAACCATTGAATAACAAAGAAAACACAATCATTATAAGGTAATTCATGATGGAACATTATGTCAGGTAATTCTTAATTTAGATTTTGAATAAAAAGTTACTTTTAAAAAATTAAATCTGAACCTAATTGCATGTTTCTACGACCAAAACAATCCAAAATAAAATGAAATGTACAAGAATAACAGTTCAATATTAAATTATAGTGATGAAATCGATTAACTCCAATCAAATTTCACAGCAATTTCATAACAGTATAATCAAAACATGAATAAAATTTTCCTACATCAAACCTGAAGCCAAAATCGATTAACTCGAAATCGAGTATCCTCGACTCTAACGTCGAAGTCGAACTTGAGTATAAAGTGATTATCAGTACCCTTAATCAAACGTCGAAGTCAGGACCGATTCTCTGAAGTTGAACTTGAACGCGATTCCCCCAGCGTCTAAAGTCGAGGAGCCGATTCGTAGAGGAGCCGATGGATAATTTTTTTAAAAGCGGCCAAGATGAGTAAAAGCGTTGAGAACGGTATTGAGAAAGGAAAATTAGGTTATTGAAGACAGAAAGATCGTGTTTACGTTTTTGCCCTCCAGAACAAGCCTTATTAACGCGAATAAGCGTTGAAAATAAAAAATTTATGATCATGTATTTTTGCTAACACATTTTTAACATAACAACGCTTATTGTTGTCACTGACCTATAACACAAATAAGTGTTGGCAATTCAGAAAAATAAGGGTTACCAAATGGCCATTATGGTGTAGTGTAAGACTCAGCAACAAGTCAGGATCGTCAGATTTCAGATCTGCCCCGGGGGTAGGTCGACCCCAGGTCGACCTGTATAGGGGAGGTCGACCCCCTGGTCGACCTGGCCCTTGGGCAAGATAATTCCTGCCCAGCCTCTTCCTTGTTTGAATTTGAATTTCGAATTTATTATTATGAACTGTTTTAATTTATATAAAATTGCTGAAACTTCTGAGGGTCATTAGTTCCTCATACATAGTCCGATTTACGAAAACTTGGACTTTATTCCGAGCAGAATTTCATGACGAATACAATGGCATAACTATTTCCCTTAATTCTCACTTTAACAATTAAGTATTCTTAAGATTGTTAATTTTAATATTCACAGAAAATTCAGGGTGTTACATATGAGCACACAAGAAGTCCACCTACAGTGTGCACAATCCAGACATAGATTATACTACGACTTCCAATACCAAAAAAGCAAGGAAATAGAAAACCCAAGTAATTAACTCAATGTATATACAATTCATTCACATCATATTCACGTCATAGGCATACTTTACAAGCATATAGCTTGAGGCACAGATTTGAGTTCGCAAGAACTTACCTTTATTTGTTGGAAGCAAGGAATTGCTCCAATAGGATGCACAACAACCCCTCTTCCAATATAGCTTGCTAAACTTAAATCTAAACACATATAAATGAGTTTCCTATGAATTAGTTCATAGGAAATTACAGAAACTAAAGAGGAAACAAGATGGAGAAAATGGAGATGGAGCTTATCCAAGTTTCTCCTTCGATTTGCACTTGATTTCAACAAGAATTGGAGCTCCAAGGATTAACTAGGTTTAGGGAATTTTAATTTCCCTTTCCCTCCCCCATTTTCTATTTTTGATAAAGTGGTTTGAGTGACTGAAGGGAGAGGACTTTGGGAAGCATAAAGTAGTGGGATAGGTTGGCTAACCCAAGTCCCAACCAAAGTCTCAAAATTCACAAACTCTAAATGTATTGATATTTATAGTTTTTCCTGTTGTAAACGACCTTTTGAACTCAATCAAAGCGGTTTCGAGTCCAAATTCATCTCTATGCAAAATGTAACTTTTTGGACAAACACTCGATTAATGACGTTATGTTTAATTAAAATATTAAATACATTATCGTGGAATATGCGGGTTGTAACAATAAAGGTGTTAATGAATTATAGAAGAGCCTCATTGACTTGTTGGAACTTAGTTTAAACTTAGTAAAAACACCACACAGTATGATGTTATATGCTTTATGGAATGTTAGATGAAAAATATGTGGATATTACAATGAGAAGAAAAAGTTTTTGGGTAGAAAAAAATCAAGCATGAAAGAATGTTTTTATCTTACACCTTTTTTCGTTTTATATGTGTGTGTGTATGATTAAAGCAACACAAGTAGTGCAGTACCTCTATAGCCCCTCCAATTTCCACTGCACATTCTCTTTTTCTCTCTTCCCACTAAGTCTTTTCCTACAAACATATTAAACTATAAATGGGTGGCTCACGTTGAGGTGCAAAAAGGATGCTATAAAATAAGGGTGTCCTAGAACTTTATATATACATATTTTATATATATATATATATAATTTGAAGAAGAAAGAAAGATCAAAATGGTATCCTATGATTTCCATTTAAGAAGGTCAAAAATTATAATTGATGGATTTTGGGCGTCCATTGAAAATGGTTTTGCCCTTGCATGTAAACGCTAACTATATCAGTTCTTCAATCATCGGGTATGGAGTGATACTGAAACAATCATTTAACTTGAAGGAGTCGATCTAGAAGGTTAACATCATTGAAGTTAGTGAGTCAGCATTTTGATAAAATAAAAGGAAAGTTTATGGTGTTAGTAAAATATGGAAGTAGCAAACAAGAATGATGTCGATGAGAATTTCAAAATTTGGTAAAATAATGTTATTAGCGTCATAGATTTTCCTCCGCTTTCTTCTTTTCTGCGATCTCTCTCTATTTCAATCTCCTACCCTTCCGCTCATCTCAAATCACCTACTTTCTCCTCTTCTTGGTTTCCAGCTATGCTTTTGTCATCGTGTTGTTTTACCATGTTTTAATTTCGAATCTATCTTTAGAACAGGTCCCTTTTTCTACAAACAATTGCTTTTGTTTCCTTACACCCATGCCTTCTTCCAACGTCATCATCATTCACTACTCCTTTGTATGAGTCATGTGGTGACCAGTACATGTAATTCTGAGTTGGGTTGACTTGTAATTTTTATGAAGTCTCCTCATTTTTGAGGAGTCTCTCAATTCTCTGTTTGGATACACTTTGACGAAGGATCTTGCATCTGTACCTAGTTGTCTAAGAAGCTATGTGTAAACATTTATGTAGCAGGAATGCCGTTGGAGCAGTGCTTAGTCTCTTACTGTTGACCTAACGAACTGTCAGCACGTTGTTTGGATGATTAGGTTATTGATGGGTTTCTCTTAAGGAGTTGTTTCGAATGGGTATTTTGTAGTTCGTTTTGGGGTGACTGAGTTGGTAGTGTTGCTATGGTGACGTTTGGATGTTGTGCATGAGTTATTCTTTTTTTTTTTTTGAAGACTGTGATGCGAATTGGACGAACATTCTTGTGTTCATCTGAAATGCACGTTTGATGGTTGTTTCATGTCAAATTGTGAGATGTCCCTTGTTCTTTTGGATGGAGTTGATGTTCTGGTTTTCTTGCTTGGCTTTTTTGCAACACAGGGTAGCTCTTGCTCACATCGTTGCGGAGCTTACATGGCCACTAATCCTTCCACACCATCCAAAATCCTTTCTTGTCTCATTGGTTTTCCTTCATGCTAGGCTATTGGCTATGGTTTGGGTGTGATGCTTGGTGACACCCATACTGGTTAAGTTTTCTCACAGTGTCCGGTGGTTGTCTATGTTGCACGTAGGACTTTCCACTGTGTTATCTTATGTCAAATGTAAAATGTCTGTTTCTATCATACTATAGGGTTTCTCATGTGCTCCAGTTTTTAAGAATGTGAAGCCCTGTGCAAGGCACATTATTTATCTGTTGAGTTCGGTCTACTTACCTACTCATATCATGGAATAGCTTGTTGCCTTTTCTATGTCATCTCACGTTTACACGGTACTTCTGTGTGTTTACGGCTGTACCATGTACCTTATGTACTTTTTATGCTTTATTCAGTCCTATTGTAAACGTATGTTATGCACTACCTTGAGTAGAATGAACTTGTAATGTAATTCACTCCCTGCATGGAGATGTTATTATTGTAGACTAGTTAATTAGACTTGATCCAGTGTTATAAGCCTGTTAGGTAGGGTGGACGAAACACTATAAATTCCGTTGGCGGTGGATGGTTGTAACAACCCGGATTTTTACAACGTGCTAGGACAAGAATTAAGGCAGAATTTAAGGATAAATTCTGAATCAAAGGAAGCGGGCTATGCCATTGCGTTCGTCTTGGAAAAATACACGAAATAGAGTCCGAGTTTTCAAAAATCGGAGTCCGTATGACCAAGTTATGGCCCGTCAAAGTTTTCAGAAAATTTCAAGTTCAAAAACAGTTCAAATTTGAATTCAGATTTCAAATTCAGCCAAGCAGAAGAGGCGGGAAAAATTCCAGCCACCCCCAAGTCGACTGGGGAGTCGACTTGGGAGTCGACACCCCCCAGGTGGTGTCGACTGCCCAGTCGACACCCCTGTCGACCTGGGTGGTCGGCCAGACTGGCCTGGGTGCACCTGACTTGTTTCTCAAGACATGTTTTATGGGCCTGTGACGGATTTTGAGGGTTCAGATCTATCCTAGTGATAATCTAAGGGCCTAAACTAGTCTTAATCTCTATAAAAAGACCCCTAAGCCTACCCTAAACCCTCACAAATCAATCTTGCAACAAAGTGCTTCCCAAATCTACATTGATCATGGCCTCCATCCCCAAATTCAAGAGCTTGTGCTTGCAAACTAGATCCAAGACGAAGGTGCAAGCTTTCTACACCAAATCAAGGGTTTTGATCATCATCTCAACATGGATTCTTCGACAAGACGATTCATGCTCCTAAATCTCTTGCCACGCTATGTAAGTTCTAGCTACTTCTAGATCTAAACGGTAGTTTTAATGATGGCATGGAATAAAATGATATTAAACTAAGTATGCTAGCCTATATGAACCTTGTCATGCCTCTTTTGCTTGAACCTATGACTTTTGGCTATGCTAAGTGACTAAATCATGCTATTCATGTTATGATTAACCTAGTTTATCTTGCAAGTTTGAATCTTTATCTATGGAATGCTAGAATGAAACTTTGGAAACCATTTGACTTGTGAAACATTGGCAAAGATTTGACTTTGGGGCTTATGCATGTAAATGAACCCAAACCCCTTATGTTATCATGCATGTTTGTAGCCAAATTCCCTTATGATACGATGCATGCTTGTGGCCAAATTCCCTTATGATACTATCATGCATGCTTGTGGCCAAATTCCCTTATGATACTATCATGCATGCATGCTTGTGGCCAAATTCCCTTATGATACTATCATGCATGCATGCTTGTGGCCAAATAAGGGTTACCAAATGGCCAAATTCCCTTATGTTATCATGCAAAGATTTGCCCTGGCACGGAACTTGGATGGCACATTGGGATACATGTGCGTCTAGACATGGAAAACGGTTCACGATACATACGTGGGATAAAGGGCGCGGTTGACGGGTGGCATAATCCCTAGTGGTCCTAGGTGGCTTGAACCCAAACCGAGACACGGAAACGTTCATTAGGTAGCATAACCCCTAGTGGTCCTAGGTGGCGTAAATCCTAAGTGAACACGCGATAGTTCATGGTAAGAAAACATAACCAGATCAAGGGTAGCAGTCCAAAACAACTTCAAGGATAAAATGGTACTACGTTGAGGTGGTATAGATTTACATGGGAAAGCCCGTACGGCCTACGGCAAAGGACTGAACTTATACATGGAAATAAACATACAAGTGGGGAAAACCTACATATGTTATATATCAGGTTGACATGGACCATTACATGACATTGGGCAAGGGACATTCATAGTTAACACATGACGCGGGTTGGGATACTAGTACGAGAGGTGCAGAGCAAATATACATGATAAATACCTTGGGATGTTATACATGATAAATACCGGGGGATGTTATACAGGATATATACCTTGGGATTCTATACTTGATAGGAACATGGCGATGTGATACCTTGAATTATCTTGACACCGTAGTTGATCATGATACCTTAGTTTATCTTGCTACAGTAGTTCATCCAGTTATCTTGGTTTAGCTTATCTATCTTGGCGTCATTCTTATGTTTACTTTCAGTTTATGCATGTCATGTTACCTTTACCTGTTTTTATACTGGAAGTAGATAGGACTTACCAGTCTTTATGACTGACCCCGTTTTCTTTCGCCTCTTTGTCTTCCGTTCCCCCCAGGTTTCAGGGAGGAAATGATGTTGTTTAGTTCGGACCTCTTTTGCTTGAAGGTCATCATGTATAGCTTGGTCTTCTCTTGGCTATGGCTGCTTCACCGCTTTATTTTGGGGAGTAATTTATGAAAAGGTTTTATGCTTCTTTACTATTGCAAGACAGGTTTTGATGTATTCTGATGTAAAAGGCTTTAGACCTTATTTTATAAGGTAATGTAATTTGTTTTACTTCCGCTGTTCTATATATGTTCTGTCTTGTAATATTTCTGTGCATGTTTACCTCGATAATGCTTCACCAAACCTAGTGCATTCCCTTTGTGAGTGACCCTAGCGGAGGTGGGGTGTTACAATGGTCCACCTTAAAAACTGATGTAGCTGATTGTTAACTACAATTCCATGTACCATACTATATTTTTTTATTATTTATAATAAAAAGTATTTGCGATTACCTAAAAGCGGGTCAGCTTTGCCAAAAAAAATTGGAAGTTGTGATTGACGTCGCAGTTAGTGATGTAGGTTTGGGGTATATGTAATAACCCGGAAAATCTGGGTCAGTTTAAAATTTTTGTTTTGGCGATTTTAGCAAATTTTGAATATTTAAAATGAATTATTTTAAATCATATCGACGAGAAATTTATTTTGAATAGAATTCGACGTATATATTATATACGTCGTCGTTAGAATATAAATAATTATATATAATTATAAATACAATTGAAAATGGCGCGGTAGTTCGATAATTCGATTTCAAACTTCAATTGAATGTACCGGGTGCAAAACAATCCGGATTTTAGTGAAACCAAAAACAATAAGATCTAATTGTGAATATCTTTCCAACGAATCCGAAAAATTGAAATTTCATAGCGGGAATCAAAAGATATGTCCAGTTGAAAATTCTGAATAGTCGCTATGGAATTCAGGCCCTTAAAAATGGGAATTTTGCAAACGACCTCGGATTTCGACGAAACCACTTTTGTTGGGTCCGTGATGTCAAATTATTGCTAGATTCCAAATTTCATAATTTTTCGATTCAATATGTGAGCGTGGCAAAGGAAAACGCATTTGACCAGTTTTAGTTGATTTTAATCGACTGGAAAATGGCCATTTTTCAAACGGTCTCAGAATTCAACGAAACTAGTTTTGTTAGGACCGTATCGTCAATACGAAGCTAGAAAATATTTTTCTGGAATTTTTCGAGTTAGTATGTGACCCCAGTAAATTGAAATGCGCGTTCAAATTCAATATATAGAGTTATATGTTGATTTTGACGAAAACTGTTCGAAACGATTGAATCAGCTTGCGATACATATCCCATTGGGTTCGGAATAGGGGTAAAACGCTATGGACGACAGGCGGTGGGCCTCGTTTCGAGGTCGTATGTAAAAGTCAACTTTTTAATAATTAAATAAAAAATATATAATCTTCTCTCCTCACCCCTTTAATCATTCTGGCCCCCCTTCTTCAAATTGAATCAGGAATCGAAAAAAAAAGAAGAAGAAGAAGAGCAGCGCTGCTGCGCTGCCGACGCCGTGCGAAGACCCCCCCTCCTCGTCAAAACGGAACCCCCCTCCCAGGCGTCTGAGGCACCGCGAAAACCCTAGCCCCCTTTTTTGTTCTGTAATCCGCCGACTCCCCTACTGGCCCCGCCACCGCACCCATCTAGCCCCTCCTCCTCGCCCTGACACCGCCTCCTCCTCCCTCCCTTAGACTCCGGCGCGCCTCTGACCGCCTCCAACGCCCCCGCCTACGACTGCGAGCTAATCCGACCACCAAACAACCATGAGTTTTTTTTTATTATTTTATTTTATTTTTATTTTCGGTTTTAATTTATATAAGCATTGATAAAAAATTTAGATTTTATGTAGAAAACATAGGATTAAAAATTAGTTTTTTTTTCTTATTTTTATATAGGTTCATGATCATAAAAATTGGATCTTTAATTGAACCTTGTTCTTTTATTTTTGTTTTCAGTTTTAGATATGATTTTTGAGTAGGTTTTTTTATTAATAAAAAGTTTTGATTTTTATAAGTAGAAATTATGGATTTTTATCATTATAAAGTTAAGTTTTTTTATTAATAAAAAGGTTTGATTTTTATTGGTTAAAAAGATTAGATTTTTCTTTTTTCTTAAAGCTTTGATTTTTAATCATGAAAATATGATTTTTATATTTTTAAAGTATTAAAAATATAGTCTTTACTATATAGAAGATATAAAAATATGATTTTTGTTTGTGTAGAGAATTTAAAATATAATTTTTACATGATAGGAATATTAAAAAGAGCATCTTTATATGTGTAGCAAAATAAAAATGTGATTTTTATAATGATATATTTGTAAAGGCGAAATCTTTATTTTTATAAAGGCGAAATCTTTATTTTTGAAATGGAATTTTTATCTATATGACATCGTAGTAATAATTCGATTTTTATATATTGAATAGCAAAGTAAAAATTCGATTTTTACATATGTAGAGAATCCGGGCAACGAAGATGACAAAAGGCAAGAACGATGAAGATTTCTATAAATGAAGAGTCGTGGTGTTGGATAGCTTTCGGTGAGAACTTCTCACCTTTCAATTTCTTTTTCTAGTTATATATATATACTAGGATGCAGACGGTGCTTAGTAGCACCCGACACAATCGTCCACAGACCATGGACTTGTTTGTTTGGTTGCATAGATTAGTTAGATGATTTGATTTGAAATTGAATTGTTTGGTGAAATGAATGAATTTGATTGATGTGTGAATGGCGTGGGCCTTCACTAGACCTGGGATAAGGCTAGGCCTTGTCCCGTTTCTAGTATCGTGCCGTTATGCCGCCGAAATTTTCTAAAAATAAATTAGGAAAATAAAAATATCATTTTTATTTTGTAAATGAACTGAATAAAAATCCATGTGTTAAAATAAAGTATTTTATCGTTAAAAATATACTTTTTAACGTGAATGTGAATAAATAAATATTTATAAACAAATCGACCGATTTGTTTATATACACTGATTTGACTGATATTGATTGGGTCGATAAATTTTACACATCGCCCAACTGCACAAATAAAATCTGTGTTTGATTGTTTGAAACCCCACACGGGTGTTGGGATGAAATTTGAAGTTCACTCATCCTGATTGATTAAATATGTCGATCGATTGATTGACAGACTGTTATAAGCGTTAGATATCTATATTTGATGCTTATACAGTGTAGAGCACTTTGGTTGATGGTTGATTATTTTTCAATGCTATTATATACGTGCGATGTATGAAAATCCATATAATTAACATTATATGGTGATTGATTGGGCCTCATTCCAATTTAGAAAATAAAGAATATTATAATATAAATGTTCATGTGTTGACTGTACTCATCCGTTGAGATTAGTCATGTGTTGAACGAAATATTTTTATAATAAAATTTACATCTTTATCAATATAATATAAAGGTTCATGTGTTGATTGTACTCATCCGTTGAGATTATGTAACGGCTGGAAATTTCCGACTGCTCGAGAGTCGGAAATTCCGCGACGTTAGTGAAAGAATTTAGAAGGTGAGAAAGAAAAGATAGAACTAATAGAATAGAAGAAGAAGAACATCAGAATCATCAGAGTAACACGAATCTCACAGCGGAACGAATAACATATAATATATAACATAGCTTTGAAGTAAACAGTTATATATATACAATAGCACTTATCAGAGTACAACACTTACAACACAGCGGAAATAACTATAGCTATAGAATCTTGCAGCCTCCTACTCCAAGCTCTCCAAGTATATCTATAAATCCCGACTACTTGACTGCCCGTACAAATTTAGGCACCCAAGAGTTTAGGGAAAACAACAAAGTAAACTCCGGGTCAGTCATGGGACTGGTATGAGTAAAATGGTTTAAAATAGGTATAGGATATCTCATAAGACCACGCCGTGAATACGGAACGGGTTTTTCCCTTATGAGTATCTGAACAACTTTGACAAGCAATATCATTGTGATATTATAATAATGTCTAAATACAAATAGATATCAATCTAGCAGAAACGCTTGCATCTCACGTTCTACATACATAGTATAAAATCATAAACCGCAGGGCGCTTATCGGAGAATGGATTCCAACAGACAAGGTATGGGAGCACCTTCTGAATAGTGTACTCTAGAGGTGATACACTCAGGGTTCAACAAGAACGTCTTGCAACCCGGCCACACATGACCGCTCACTCATTTAGCTTGAGTGTCGCGAATATATTGCCACCACGGTTATAGGCCATCAAACCGTCATCCGAAGATACAGAATCAAAAAGAAGTATAAATATGGATATTCCCTAGATCGGTGACAATACACCCTGCTTGGGGATGACCCAACTAGCCATGCTGCCTAGCCCAACTTTTGTTACTTCCTAGTGTGAGGCTAGAAGCTACGTCTATCTTCAGAACATCTGATCACCATTCACTTTGAATGCCACATCGTCATACCCGCCAAATCACAATTTGACTTATTCAAAAATAACACGGGTATACAGCTAAGAGAAACGAATTCCTCCGCCACCAAACGTGAATACGTTTGAACAGATCAACTTACGTGATCCATTGGATATACTCTGTCAGACCTTCTTCCATATACGTTGTCCTGGGACTGGACAAACCGAAGGCACTATTCAGTATATCCATCTTAGTCACTGTTATCTAAGACTTATACAACAGCCCTTGCACTTTACTCCGTCTTCAATTTATCTTTGGCATATATTGCTCGCAACGCTTATGCCGATACGGAGTGGTTCTTTGGATAATAATCCAACTGGTCTCTCCATATTAACAACGTTAAAATGGTAAAAACTTTGATAGTCTGTGATTCAACTATCAAATTAAAACATGTCGGTGTACAAACAACGATCTTATTTCCAAATGGAAATTCGATCGATCAATCATCATATGTTCATATTTCCTTATTTCATATATTTAGAAAATATATGTTATTAATCATTGGAAAACATTTCAATAGCTTATTTTCACATCACTGTTATTCCGCAACTATCAGTCCCTAACTGTAACTAGTATGAGAACAATTCTCTAAGTATCAATCCGGAAGGTCGAAACCAACATCAGATCGTCACTTAGAAAACCGTTCAACTTACCCTCTCCAGTTAGTTTCTGAATTTGCTTAACTCTATTTCTTAAATTCTTATCATGAAAACATTTCATTTTCTATGTTTAGAAAACATATCTGACTATATTTGGAAAACGTTTCCAAAACTCATTTACGGATTTCCAATGAACGTTGTATAAAACATCGTTTCGCTTAATCCATTTATCGCTTATTCCTTAACTTTATTCCTAATCAACCTTTTAGATTGAACCACAACTATTCCTTTGTCAATTCTGAAGTCAATCAAGTTGGGGTATAATTACCTCGCAGACCTTAATTAAACAACGTCCTTTACTGTGAAATAGATGAAGCTCATCACTGACTTTTTACAATCAACTGTTTACGCAAATTCTCGGATTCAGGTGACGAATCCACTTCTTATATGACAACGTTTGATTATAACTATAACGTTATAATTCCTACTTCTGCAATATCTAACCTAAATTATAACTTTATTTCCTAACTCGAATAATTTAACAGACACCTAATTTCTAAATCAATAACTAAATCTTGATTTAAACCCTGGAAAGTAAATAGTACTTTCCCGAATTCGCTATAATCGAATTCGATGTATAACTCTCTTTCGAGTAATCTCTATTTGATTAACTCTTCTTCGAATAACCTATATTCGATTATCTCTCTTCGAATAACTCATATTCGAAATCTCTCTCTTTCGAATAAACAATATTCGATCTCTTTCTTTCGAATATGCTATATTCGAAAATCTCCTTTCGATTTACTAATCGATAACTCCTTTCGATCAAACTAAAATCGATAACTCCTTTAACTCTATTCGAATAACTAATATTCGACTAACTCCTTTGGATCGACTTATTTGATTAACTCCTTCGAATAACTAATTCGAATAACTTATCTTCGAATAACCAATATTCGATTTACTCTAACTCGATTAACTTAATTCTAATCGATTTATTCCATTTCGATTCAACTTAATTCAAATCGATTAACTTAACTCAAATTGATTAACTCCTTTCGAATAACTAAATTCGATTAACTCAAATTGAATAACTAATATTCAATTAACTCTTACGTGTTTAACTCTACTCGAATAACTAATTCGAATAACTTAATTGATAAATCATATTCACTTCTATCCTATCGAATAAACTATATTCGATATCTCCTCCAACACTATTCGAATGAACTATATTCGATTAACTTCTCTAACTCTATTCGAATAAATTATATTCGATTAACTCTTTTAACTTTACTCGAATAACTATATTCGATTAACACTTTCTTTCGAATAACTATATTCGATTAACTCTTCGACTAACTCCTTTGGATTAACTAACTTCGAATAACTCCTTTGGATTACTAACTTTGAATAACTCCTTTGGATTAACTAACTTCGAATAAATAATATTCGGTAACTCTTCTCAAATGAATAACATTTGATTTCTCCACTCGAATAAACTATATTCGATTACTCTTCCCTCGAATACACTATATTCGATAACTCTACTTCGAATAAGTGATATTCGACAACTCTACTCGATTAACTCCACTTGGATAACTCTAACTGGTCAACTCTAACTGATCAACTCTAACTGGTCAACTTTTAACTAGTCAACTTTAACTGTTTATCTTTAACTGGTAAACTTTAACTGGTTAACTCAAATGGTTTAACCTAACTGGTTAACTCAAATGGTTTAACCTAACTTGATTTACTTGTCTCGATTAACTGAACTAATCCCCTTAGTTTAACTTAGTTAATTCACTTTGATTGACTCTAACCGATTTACTTAGTTTAACTCAGCTAATTCACTTTGATTAACCCAACTAATTTACTTCGATTAACCAATTAGTTTAACTTGACTAATTCACTTAGTTTGACGCAACTAATTCACTTTGATTAACCCAACTAATTTACTTCGATTAACCAATTAGTTTAACTTGACTAATTCACTTAGTTTGACACAACTAATTCACTTTGATTAACCACTTAGTTAACTAAACTAATTCACTTTGATTTACTCTAATCGATTCACTTAGTTTAACTTAACAAATTCACTTCGATTAACTCGACCAATTCACTTGGTTAACTCGACCAATTCACTTGGTTAACTCCTATTTATTTAACAAATAAATATCTCCTTTAGTTAAATTCTATTTATTTAATCTCTAAATAAATATCCTTTATATTTCTTTTAACGAATATAATTCCTTTATATTTTGATTAACAAATATATCCCCTTATATTCGATTAACATATATATTCCCTTGTATTTGATTTACAAATATAATTCTTTTATATTTGTTTTTACCAACTATATTCCTTTATATTCAGAATCCTTTTTCTTATATATATATATATATATATATATACATATAAAATCCCTTGATTTTATATAAATAAACTATTTTCAAAATATACTTTGAAAACCCCTCTCCTACATTCTGGTATTTCTCATGGTATTTAACACACCATATAACAACGATAAATATCGTCCCACCACACAAAATCACACAGATTATATACATCACATTATATATCACAATATAAAAATCACAGTAAAATAACTGTTGAGGAATCCTGTTGGATTCCTCCAACCTGTTTCCCTGCACCACAGATGTTAGACAACACCAGTATAATATTCTGTTAGAACAGAATCAACATATAATTATTTGACGGGTTATATATATATACATATATATATAATCTCTACTAACTGACTAGCAGTTCAAGCAAACAATCAACACACAGTCAAACAGACAATATTTTAACAGTTCTAAGAATACGTTGTAAAAATAGAACTGTTCAGAGTTGGTGAGTTTTACTCACATTTGGACGATCATCATCAATGACGATAACCATCGCTTGATTCAGACAATTTATTTTGCTATAAATTTTGACGGACTCCAATCGACTCGCGGTCAGTTCCATTGTGGAGTGCTCGTCCATACGATCCCAACGCAACTTACGGTTCGTCAATCTGATATCGTATGACGAAGATATTGCATTGTAAAGTTAATACACTATTTTATTTAAAATATAACTTAGATTTTCCCTTTAAAAGTTCGGGCCTTACCCACCATCAACCGGCCCAATAACCCTTAAATAAAAACCCACCTGTATGCCTCTCCTTCCCAAATCGACATCCTCCCTTCAGTAAACACAACTCCACCCAAATGGCACCGTCCACCGAGTTGGCCCCGACCATCACCAAAACACTCGCCACCTCCGCCTCATCAAACGCCCCAACCCTCTTCAGGCCCGATGCCCCAAATATCACCAACACCCGAACCCTAGAACTCGCTCGTGAATTTCCAGCGACGAACAATAATGTCGAACCACAAAGTAAGCATACCAGGGTGTAGTGTCTTCTTCCAGGATCTCCAATATGTTCGGTTTAGGATTTAGAGAGATTTATTTGTAATTGTTTTGATTTTTGTTTGTGGGAAAAACTCACTGTAAACACCCAGTGCGGTGATATATAGTTGTAGGGGTGGTTGGTTTCATTTGTGGTTGAGAAGGGATGGACTTGGCTTGTTTTAGATCAGACAAAATATTGGATATTTTTATTTATTTATTTTATTGATCTTATATAGTGTATTTGTCTTCTAAAAATCACTGCGAACACATACGATGCCTAAAAATCATGAAAACTGACACGCTGATAGAATTTGACATTACGGTCCCAACGAAACTGGTTTCGTCGAATTCCGACTCTGTATGCTCACACAGCGTATTTTTAACTGTCAGAAAACTGTCTGTTTCTCACTCTAAAAATCCGTACGACCACACAGTGACTCTAAAAATCACGAAACTTAACATCTAACAAATACTTGATATTGCGGATCCAACAAAACCGGTTTCGTCGAATTCCGACTTCGTATGCTCAAACTGCGTATTTTTAAAGCTCTGGATGACCCATTTAAATATATAAATATATTTAAATATTATTAAATTAAATATTAATAAATTAATATTATCGTATATATCCATATACAATGTCGTCCGGCTCCAGAATATCACCTCAGATTTTATGACTTGATTTCCAGACTCCAGATTATCCCGATATTCAGTTCGTATCGAAAAATCGATTTATAACGTATATAAAGCGTCGCAAATTATAAAGGAATTCCACAGCGACTTTTCTGAAATTTGATTTGGACATAACTCAAAATCTACACGATGAAATCCCGATTTTTCTCTTCCACTAGAAAGATATACTCCACCAGCTCCACACGTTTCTTGTTTCACAGAAATCCGGCTTAAAACGAATCCTGTACATTCAGTTGAAGTTCGAATCGCCAAATAGCGAACTACCGCGCCATTTCGAGCTCGATTATAATTATATTATAAATTATACGTTCAACTATCGTTTATTTAATATATTCGTTATTTAAATAATTAAATAACTAAATTATTATACCTTTCAAAAACGCGCCATTACAGATTAGTCATGTGTTGAACGAAATATTTTTATAATAAAATTTACATCTTTATCAATATAATATAAAGGTTCATGTGTTGACTGTACTCATCCGTTAAGATTAATCATGTGTTGAACGAAATATTTTTATAATAAAATTTACATCTTTATCAATATAATATAAAGGTTCATGTGTTGACCGTACTCATCCGTCGAGATTAGTCATGTGTTGAACGAAATATTTGAAAACGAAATATTTGAAATAGAAATATTTGAAAACAAAATATTTGAAATAGAAATATTTGAAAAAGAAATATTTGAAACAGAACATTTGAAAATAGAAATATATGAAGCCGTGTTGATTAGATTGACGCCATTTAGACGTGAACGATATTTATATCGATTTTACTCATTTTAAAATGAATATTGAAAAGTGATTTCGAAATTGCATATTTTGAAATGAAATTTGAATTAAGTTGAATAGGAAATGAATTCGAATTGAATATATAACGAATTTGATTTCAATTGAATATATAACGAATTTGATTTGAATTGAATATATAACGAATTTGATTCGAATTGAATATATAACGAATTTGATTTCAATTGAATAGCAAACGAATACGAATTGAATTGAATTGAATAAATAACGATTTCGAAATGAATTGAATATATATAACGATTTCGAAATGAATTGAATATAAAATGATTTCGAAATGAATAGAATATATAATGAATTCGAATTGAATGGGAAACAAATTGAAATGAGTTCAAATTGAATTGAATAGAAATGAATTTTAAAACGAATTTATAAGGAAGAATTCAATTTTGATTTGAAATGAAATGGAAGTTGAAATTGTTTTTGAAACGAATTCAAAATTATTTATAAAATTCGTTTTAAATAGAAATCGATGAAATATATATTATATATATATATAATATAATGGCCTGAATAGAACGCGCCGCGCCGCGGCAGTTCGTGAATTTCGACCATTTATTTCAAACGGACATTACGGGAGATCCGACCGTCGGATTCTCCTAAAACCGGAACCGTTGGGTTCGTATCGAAAAGAGCTTTCTAACGAATGTTATAAACTTAAAATCTAACGGTTGGATTTGGAGATACGTCCAAATCAAATTTGAAAAAGGTCGCTATAAGTGCAGTTCGATGGCCGTTGATGGAAATCGACTGTACGGGCCTTGATAAAATTATTAAAAATATCAATAATTTGTGTAAAATCATAAGAAATGATTTGGAGAAAACTGGGGTGAAAAACTCCATATTTGAAAAGATAAAAACGGATTTTTATCGAAATGTACTAGTTTGAACTAAATTTAAAACCCGATTTGTTTTTAAATAAATAAATTAGATTTAAAAAGGGGTTTTAAATAATCAGAATTTCTAATATATTTGGTTGGATTTGAAATGGGTTTATCGTGAACGGTGTTTTAAATAACACTAGTTCTTTAACCCGATAATAAATAGAATGTGATTTGGGTTTGTCGTGAACTGTGTTTTAAATAACACCTAGTTCTTTAACCCAGTAAAAGGAGTTTTAATGAATCTGCAATTAAATTGAAATATGAATGGATAATCTAAATTATCAAATTTAGAAATGAGCGAGAATGGAGTTTCGCCAGTTTTGCTCCAAAGCGATAGTTAAATCTTTAATTATATTTGAACGTGTAATGGTAATTAATCTTACCGATAACACCATAGTATTAGATATGGAGTATTACCAGTTTTGCTTTATGGGACGAATAGGTTGGGATTGGGAAATAAAATAAATAATTACTTCGGTGTGGTTCCCTAATCTCGACTAGTTGGAAAAACCATAATTTGGTTTGATATGACATCCAAAGGAAGATTAAAGGATAAATTTGAAAGAATTTATCTTGTATAAAATTAATGGGAACCTTTCCCTAAAAATGTGATTTTGTGAAATAAAGAATATTCTGAATTGGAATGAGGCGTATGTTGTGTTTGTGTAACATTTGTTTTTAATATACGCGGGTTGTTCGGAAAGTCCGGGTTTATACCCATTCTGAATAACCGATTCGACGACAAGTCGAAGATGAAGACGGTGGTTGAAGACCGGAAGTCTTCACATCGTTTGGATAATTACTGACGATCCTGATTGGGCTGTACACCCAAGAGGATGGAAATAGTTGGTGGTCGTCCAGACGTACCTGGAGATCGATGGACATGCGAGGAAAGTGCCTCCGGTTTCGTTCAGACCCAGAACGGACTTGTAAATGGATTGTGTGTATGACATAGGATTTTATTCTGTGTTGATTGATTACTATTAAATATATATCTGTTTGGCGGCGAAGAATTTATTCTCTTGCTTAATGCCCTTCTCTGAGACGTACGAGCTTAGAGGTTATATATCGATAGATATCAATCGCATGGCATGAATTGCCTGTGTGGCACACTGAGTTGCATAGATCAAGGCTTCTGTTGAAAAGCAAAGTCTTGTGGTCAATGATCAAAGCACGTCCTATGTGGCAGCTTTGTGTATAACGTGAATTCGCGAGCCTCACACCTCGGTATGAGGTAAAAACGGGATACGGACTGCAGGGAGAGCACGACGTTTCTTTCTAGGTTTGGTGGTGTCAGTGACTTACCAGCCCTGACATTTTTATACTTTTCACCTATGTGGTTGTTGGAATGCGACGCGCCTCGATTATAGGTCTGTAAGGACCGAGAAACGTGTGTTCAGGAATAACTAATCCTCTAACGTAAGTGAGGACCGGCCCTGAAGCATCCAAGGGTTGCCCAGAGTGCGTTGCCCTGGGACATTTGCTAGAGTGTCTCGAACGCGGAGAGGAGCTTGCCCCTTGCCTCGACTCATGACGGAAATCCAATTTCCAATACGTGTATTGCGGTTTTAATTGTAGAACTAGTATGGCGACATGATATATGGTACCCATGTCGTCTATGATTTATATTTATAATTGAAATTGTTTTGACACTATACACTTATTATAGTATCAAATGATTCGTTTTAAACGTACCAAGCATGTTTGGCTATTATAAGGGAAAACCCTATCCTCCGGCTTGCGTTGCATTGTGTGATGGGACCTGGGTCTTATAATAGCTTCATTTTTCGAAAAAGCATTGCGTTGTTTATTCTATGCACTGGTATTCTTGGGAGGAAACCCGTTCCGTGTTATACGGCGTGGTCCCTTGAATTACTCTCTTTTAAAATTGAATTTAAATAACTGTTTTAGTTCTCACACCAGTCACATGACTGACCTGGAGTTTATTGTTTTAACCTAAACTCTGGGTGCCCCTATTTTCCGCACGGGCAGCTAGTAGTTTTGTTTTTCAAATTTATATTCACAGGATCCTGGTTTACAGCTGGAACGATATCCGTAAAGCTCTGTATCCGTATATCACATTCAGTTGTGCTTTGTATTATTTTTCCGCTGCTATGTAATTTATTGTAATCTCTGATATTAATCGAATGTAATTTATTCATTTATACTCTGTATATTCTTGTATCTGATGGAATTGTTGAATAGCAATGAAATGTTCTTCTGTTTGTGTTCTGTTTTGTCCTGTTCTTAAACAATCAGGGGTTTCGAACGGTCTAGATTGGTTTAAAGACTGATTCGGATCGAGCGAAATTCCTTGCCATCACATTTGGTATAAGAATTTATTCTCTTGCTTAAAGCCCTTCTCTGAGACGTACGAGCTTAGAGGTTATATATCGATAGATATCAATCGCATGGCATGAATTGCCTGTGTGGCACACTGAGTTGCATAGATCAAGGCTTCTGTTGAAAAGCAAAGTCTTATGGTCGATGATCAAAGCACGTCCTATGTGGCAGCTTTGTGTATAACGTGAATTCACGAGCCTCACACCTCGGTATGAGTTAAAAATGGGATACGGACTGCAGGGAGAGCACGACGTTTCTTTCTAGATTTGGTGGTGTCAGTGACTTACCAGCCCTGACATTTTTATACTTTTCACCTATGTGGTTGTTGGAATGCGAGGCGCCTCGATTATAGGTCTGTAAGGACCGGGAAACGTGTGTTCAGGAATAATTAATCCTCTAGCGTAAGTGAGGACCGGCCCTGAAGCATCCAGGGGTTGCCCAGAGTGCGTAGCCCTGGGACATTTGCTAGAGTGTCTTGAACGCGGAGAGGAGCTTTCTCCTTGCCTCGACTCATGACGGAAATCCAATTTCCAATACGTGTATTGCGGTTTTAATTGTAGAACTAGTATGGCGACATGATATATGGTACCCATGCCGTCTATTATTTATATTTATGATTGAAATTGTTTTGACACTATACACTTATTATAGTATCAAATGATTCGTTTTAAACGTACCAAGCATGTTTGGCTATTATAAGGGAAAACCCTATCCTCCGGCTTGCGTTGCATTGTGTGATGGACCTGGGTCTTATAATAGCTTCATTTTTCGAAAAAGCATTGCGTTATTTATTCTATGCACTGGTATTCTTGGGAGTAAACCCGTTCCATGTTATACGGCGTGGTCCCTTGAATTACTCTCTTTAAAATTGAATTTAAATAACTGTTTTAGTTCTCACACCAGTCACATGACTGACCTGGAGTTTATTGTTTTAACCTAAACTCTGGGTGCCCCTATTTTCCGCACGGGCAGCTAGTAGTTTTGGTTTTGCAGATTTATATTCACAAGATCCTGGTTTATAGCTGGAATGATATCCGGAAAGCTCTGTATCCGTATATCACATTCAGTTGTGCTTTGTATTATTTTTCCGCTGCTATATAATTTATTGTAATCTCTGATATTAATCGAATGTAATTTATTCATTTATACTCTGTATATTCTTGTATCTGATGGAATTGTTGAATAGCAATGAAATGTTCTTCTGTTTGTGTTCTGTTTTGTCCTGTTCTCAAACGATCAGGGGTTTCGAACGGTCTAGATCGGTTTAACGACTGATTCGGATCGAGCGAAATTCCTTGCCGTCACATTTGGTATCAGGGCTTTGGTTTACAGAGCTCGAGAACAAGACACATTAGAACCATACGAAAGAATTCATCAGATATTGGATTAGCAATATCCAATTAGAATGACTCGTTAGAGATAGGATCAGTAGTTTCCTAGAACGAGTGTGAAGAGTATATTTTTCAAATGAAAACAATTTTGTTTTGAAAATTTAAATCGTTTTAAACGTATTTGATTATTTATTTATTTTGCATATGGACAATCCAATATATAAAGGTTTTGCATATACGCGTCATGAACGTATATTCGAAGTTTTAATATATTAGATAGATATCGAATCACACTCTAGTCGCCCGGAGATGATATTGATGATAGTGATCGCATCATCAATATTTATATTCGTGTTTCGAAGGTGTGATATCTATATATTTCCATTAGACTGGTGCGAGAACCAAAACCAATATAGCTAGAACACATTGTTGTGAATTGGCATCAAAAACATGATTTTTGTATATATATCAAAATTATGAATTTGAAACTCTAATTCACTAATTGATTGATGTTTGTGTTGTTTGTTTATTTATTTGATAATTTTGAACCATTATGCCTAATTGAACCAAATATTGAATTGTATTGAAAATTGGTCGCATTTGCTTGCATACATGTATATCTTCTGAACAGGTCATAGCAAGGAGGCTAGAGCAGAGAATAAAATTTGTTTTCCCGACAAATAGGTACATGTTTACTATAATTTACTGTTCTGTTTGGGTGATGATGATTTTATGAGCCTATTGGATTTTTCTTTTTCTTTTTGAGATCAGAAGGCCTATATGGCAATTTCGGGATTTTCCCGTGGCTCCAGGTGCAGGGGAGGTTATGGCGAAATTTTTCGAAAATTTAGGGTGTTAGCCAAATTTTTGAAAATTTGAAAATTCTCAGAAACTGAAAAGTTGGGGAATGGAAGCCAGATCGAACGTAGAATTGATTAATCAAACCACTTTCGACTTCGTTCCTTTTCGGGGATGAAAAGTTTTAAGTGGGGGAGATTGTAATAACCCGGAAAATCTAGGTCAGTTTAAAATTTTTGTTTTGGCGATTTTAGCGAATTTTGAATATTTAAAATGAATTATTTTAAATCATACCGACGAGAAATTTATTTTGAATAGAATTCGACGTATATATTATATACGTCGTCGTTAGAATATAAATAATTATATATAATTATAAATAGAATTGAAAATGGCGTGGTAGTTCGATAATTCGATTTCAAACTTCAATTGAATGTACCGGGTGCAAAACAATTCGGATTTTAGTGAAACCAAAAACAATAAGATCTAATTGTGAATATCTTTCCAACGAATCCGAAAAATTGAAATTTCATAGCGGGAATCAAAAGATATGTCCAGTTGAAAATTCTGAATAGTCGCTATGGAATTCAGGCCCTTAAAAATGGGAATTTTGCAAACGACCTCGGATTTCGACGAAACCACTTTTGTTGGGTCCATGATGTCAAATTATTGCTAGATTCCAAATTTCATAATTTTTCGATTCAATATGTGAGCGTGGCAAAGGAAAACGCGTTTGACCAGTTTCAGTTGATTTTAATCGACTGGAAAATGGCCATTTTTCAAACGATCTCAGAATTCAACGAAACTAGTTTTGTTAGGACTGTATCGTCAATACGAAGCTAGAAGAAGAAGAAGAAGAAGAAGAAGAAGAAGTAGAAGAACAGCGCTGCTGCGCTGCCGACGCCGTGCGAAGACCCCCCTCCTCGTCAGAACGGAAACTCCCCCCCCAAGGCGCCTGAGGCGCCGCGAAAACACTAGCCCCCTTTTTTGTTTTGTAATCCGCCGACTCTCCTACTGGCCCCACCACCGCACCCATCCAGCCCCTCCTCCTCGCCCTGACACCGCCTCCTCCTCCCTCCCTTAGACTCCGGCGCGCCTCTGACCGCCTCTAACGCCCCCGCCTACGACTGCGAGCTAATCCAACCACCAAACAACCGTGAGTTTTTTTATTTTATTTTATTTTTAATTTCAGTTTTAATTTATATAAGCATTGATAAAAAATTCAGATTTTATGTAGAAAACATAGGATTAAAATTTAGTTTTTTTTTCTTATTTTTATATAGGTTCATGATCATAAAAATTGGATCTTTAATTGAACCTTGTTCTTTTATTTTTGTTTTCAGTTTTAGATATGATTTTTGAGTAGGTTTTTTTATTAATAAAAAGTTTTGATTTTTATAAGTAGAAATTATGGATTCTTGTCATTATAAAGTTAAGTTTTTTATTAATAAAAAGGTTTGATTTTTATTGGTTAAAAAGATTAGATTTTTCTTTTTCTCTTAAAGCTTTGATTTTTAATCATGAAAATATGATTTTTATATTTTTAAAGTATTAAAAATATAGTCTTTACTATATAGAACATATAAAAATATGATTTTTGTTTGTGTAGAGAATTTAAAATATAATTTTTACATGATAGGAATATTAAAAAGAGCATCTTTATATATGTAGCAAAATAAAAATGTGATTTTTATAATGATATATTTGTAAAGGCGAAATCTTTATTTTTATAAAGGCGAAATCTTTATTTTTATAAAGGCGAAATCAGTATTTTTGAAATGGAATTTTTATCTATATGACATCGTAGTAAAAAATCGATTTTTATATATTGAATAGCAAAGTAAAATTTCGATTTTTACATATGTAGAGAATCCGGGCAACGAAGATGACAAAAGGCAAGAACGATGAAGATTTCTATAAATGAAGAGTCGTGGTGTTGGATAGCTTTCGGTGAGAACTTCTCACCTTTCAATTTCTTTTTCTAGTTATATATATATATATACTAGGATGCAGACGGTGCTTAGTAGCACCCGACACAATCGTCCACAGACCATGGACTTGTTTGTTTGGTTGCATAGATTAGTTAGATGATTTGATTTGAAATTGAATTGTTTGGTGAAATGAATGAATTTGATTGATGTGTGAATGGCGTGGGCCTTCACTAGACCGGGGATAAGGCTAGGCCTTGTCCCGTTTCTAGTATCGTGCCGTTATGCCGCCGAAATTTTCTAAAAATAAGTTAGGAAAATAAAAATATCATTTTTATTTTGTAAATGAACTGAATAAAAATCCATGTGTTAAAATAAAATATTTTATCGTTAAAAATATACTTTTTAACGTGAATGTGAATAAATAAATATTTATAAACAAATCGACCGATTTGTTTATATACACTGATTTGACTGATATTGATTGGGTCGATAAATTTTACACATCGCCCAACTGCACAAATAAAATCTGAGTTTGATTGTTTGAAACTCCACACGGGTGTTGGGATGAAATTTGAAGTTCACTCATCCTGATTGATTAAATATGTCGATCGATTGATTGACAGGCTGTTATAAGCGTTAGATATCTATATTTGATGCTTATACAGTGTAGTGCACTTTGGTTGATGGTTGATTATTTTTCAATGCTATTATATACGTGCGATGTATGAAAATCCATATAATTAACATTATATGGTGATTGATTGGGCCTCATTCCAATTTAGAAAATAAAGAATATTATAATATAAATGTTCATGTGTTGACTGTACTCATCCGTTGAGATTAGCCATGTGTTGAACGAAATATTTTTATAATAAAATTTACATATTTATCAATATAATATAAAGGTTCATGTGTTGACTGTACTCATCCGTTGAGATTAGTCATGTGTTGAACGAAATATTTTTATAATAAAATTTACATCTTTATCAATATAATATAAAGGTTCATGTGTTGACTGTACTCATCCGTTGAGATTAGTCATGTGTTGAACGAAATATTTTTATAATAAAATTTACATCTTTATCAATATAATATAAAGGTTCATGTGTTGACCGTACTCATCCGTTGAGATTAGTCATGTGTTGAACGAAATATTTGAAAACGAAATATTTGAAAACGAAATATTTAAAAACGAAATATTTGAAATAGAAATATTTGAAAACGAAATATTTGAAATAGAAATATTTGAAAAAGAAATATTTGAAACAGAACATTTGAAAATAGAAATATATGAAGCCGTGTTGATTAGATTGACGCCATTTAGACGTGAACGATATTTATATCGATTTTACTCATTTTAAAATGAATATTGAAAAGTGATTTCGAAATCGCATATTTTGAAATGAAATTTGAATTAAATTGAATAGGAAACGAATTCAAATTGAATATATAATGAATTTGATTTCAATTGAATATATAACGAATTTGATTCGAATTGAATATGTAACGAATTTGATTCGAATTGAATATATAACGAATTTGATTTCAATTGAATGGCAAACGAATACGAATTGAATTGAATTGAATAAATAATGATTTCGAAATGAATTGAATATATATAACGATTTCGAAATGAATTGAATATAAAACGATTTCGAAATGAATAGAATATATAATGAATTCGAATTGAATGGGAAACAAATTGAAATGAATTCAAATTGAATTGAATAGAAATGAATTTTAAAACGAATTTATAAGGAAGAATTCAATTTTGATTTGAAATGAAATGGAAGTTGAAATTGTTTTTGAAACGAATTCAAAACTATTTATAAAATTCGTTTTAAATAGAAATCGACAAAATATATATTATATATATTATATATATAATATAATGGCCTGAATAGAACGCGTCGCGTCGCGGCAGTTCTTGAATTTCGACCATTTATTTCAAACGGACATTACGGGAGATCCGACCGTCGGATTCTCCTAAAACTGGAACCGTTGGGTTCGTATCGAAATGAGATTTCTAACGAATGTTAGAAACTTAAAATCTAACGGTTGGATTTGGAGATTCGTCCAAATCAAATTTGAAAAAGGTCGCTATAAGTGCAGTTCGATGGCCGTTGATGGAAATCGACTGTACGGGCCTTGATAAAATAATTAAAAATATCAATAATTTGTGTAAAATCATAAGAAATGATTTGGGGAAAATTGGGGTGAAAAACTCCATATTTGAAAAGATAAAAATGGATTTTTATCGAATGAACTAGTTTGAACTAAATTTAAAACCCGATTTGTTTTTAAATAAATAAATTAGATTTAAAGGGAGTTTTAAATAATCGGAATTTATAATATATTTGGTTGGATTTGAAATGGGTTTATCGTGAACGGTGTTTTAAATAACACTAGTTCTTTAACCCGATAATAAATAGAATGTGATTTGGGTTTGTCGTGAACTGTGTTTTAAATAACACCTAGTTCTTTAACCCAGTAAAAGGAGTTTTAATGAATCTGCAATTAAACTGAAATGTGAATGGATAATCTAAATTATCAAATTTAGAAATGAGCGAGAATGGAGTATCGCCAGTTTTGCTCCAAAGCGATAGTTAAATCTTTAATTAGATTTGAACGTGTAATGGTAATTAATCTTACCGATAACACCATAGTATTAGATATGGAGTATTACCAGTTTTTCTTTATGGGATGAATAGGTTGGGATTGGGAAATAAAATAAATAATTACTTCGGTGTGGTTCGCTAATCTCGACTAGTTGGAAAAACCATAATTTGGTTTGATATGACATCCAAAGGAACATTAAAGGATAAATTTGAAAGAATTTATCTTGGATAAAATTAATGGGAAGCTTTTCCTAAAAATGTGATTTTGTGAAATAAAGAATATTCTGAATTGGAATGAGGCATATGTTGTGTTTGTGTAACATTTGTTTTTAATATACGCGGGTTGTTTGGAAAGGCCGGGTTTATACCCATTCTGAATAACCGATTCGACGACAAGTCGAAGATGAAGACGGTGGTTGAAGACTGGAAGTCTTCACATCATTTGGATAATTACTGACGATCCTGATTGGGCTGTACACCCAAGAGGATGGAAATAGTTGGTGGTCGTCCAGATGTACCTGGAGATCGATGGACATGCGAGGAAAGTGCCTCCGGTTTCGTTCAGACCCAGAACGGACTTGTAAATGGATTGTGTGTCTGACATTGGATTTTATTCTGTGTTGATTGATTACTATTAAATATATATCTGTTTGGCGGCGGAGAATTTATTCTCTTGCTTAACGCCCTTCTCTGAGACATACGAGCTTAGAGGTTATATATCGATAGATATAAATCGCATGGCATGAATTGCATGTGTGGCACACTGAGTTGCATAGATCAAGGCTTCTGTTGAAAAGCAAAGTCTTGTGGTCGATGATCAAAGCACGTCCTATGTGGCAGCTTTGTGTATAACGTGAATTCGCGAGCCTCACACCTCGGTATGAGTTAAAAACGGGATACGGACTGCAGGGAGAGCACGACGTTTCTTTCTAGCTTTGGTGGTGTCAGTGACTTACCAGCCCTGAAATTTTTATACTTTTCACCTATGTGGTTGTTGGAATGCGAGGTGCCTCGATTATAGGTCTGTAAGGACCGGGAAACGTGTGTTCAGGAATAACTAATCCTCTAACGTAAGTGAGGACCGGCCCTGAAGCGTCCAGGGGTTGCCCAAAGTGCGTAGCCTTGGGACATTTGCTAGAGTGTCTCGAACGCGGAGAGGAGCTTGCCCCTTGCCTCGACTCATGACGGAAATCCAATTTCCAATACGTGTATTGCGGTTTTAATTGTAGAACTAGTATGGCGACATGATATATGGTACCCATGCCGTCTATGATTTATATTTATGATTGAAATTGTTTTGACACTATACACTTATTATGGTATCAAATGATTCGTTTTAAACGTACCAAGCATGTTTGGCCATTATAAGGGAAAACCCTATCCTCCGGCTTGCGTTGTATTGTGTGATGGGACCTGGGTCTTATAATAGCTTCATTTTTCGAAAAAGCATTGCGTTGTTTATTCTATGCACTGGTATTCTTGGGAGGAAACCCGTTCCGTGTTATACGGCGTGGTCCCTTGAATTACTCTCTTTTAAAATTGAATTTAAATAACTGTTTTAGTTCTCACACCAGTCACATGACTGACCTGGAGTTTATTGTTTTAACCTAAACTCTGGGTGCCCCTATTTTCCGCACGGGCAGCTAGTAGTTTTGGTTTTGCAGATTTATATTCACAGGATCCTGGTTTACAGCTGGAATGATATCCGGAAAGCTCTGTATCTGTATATCACATTCAGTTGTGTTTTGTATTGTTTTTCCGCTGCTATGTAATTTATTGTAATCTCGGATATTAATCGAATGTAATTTATTCATTTATACTCTGTATATTCTTGTATCTGATGGAATTGTTGAATAGCAATGAAATGTTCTTCTGTTTGTGTTCTGTTTTGTCCTGTTTTCAAACGATCAGGGGTTTCGAATGGTCTAGATCGTTTTAACGACTGATTCGGATCGAGCGAAATTCCTTGCCGTCACAGTATACGTGAGTGTTTGGGTTGTTATTTTTGATAGCTGTGTTAGCAGATATTTAGTAGCGGTCTGAATTTCTTGGATTTGACAATCTTCATTTTTTGGGTTTGAAACTTTGAAGTACGTTGGAGTGATTGCTAAAGGTGCATTGAATGATTTCTTTTGGTTGTTGATGGTGCCAACAAATTGCATAAGGGCCTCATTGACTTGTCGAAACTTAGTGAAAACACCACACAATACGATGTTATATGCTTTTTAGAATGTTAGATGAAAAAAATGTAGAGATTACAATAAGAATAAAAAGTTTTCTTGAACAGAAAAGAAATCAAGCATGAAGGAAATTTTTTATCCCATAACTTTTTCATTGTGTATATATATATATATACATATATATAGACATACTTATATATACATATATATGTTAACGATAAAAATCGTCAATACCCGGTCTAAATTTTGACGATGTATATGCGATGAATTTAGAGGGTGATCGTTCCAAAGGAAGCTTGAAAGATAATTCAGCCTCAGCGAGATCAACTTATTTTTTTCGTTTCTTAGATATCAAGACCTTAAGTCTAAAGATTAGTTATCTTCCTTCAAAAGGTGAGTAACACGCTTAAGAGGCTTAAAGGCCAACAGTTGCCTTGGGATAAGGGCATTTTATGTTGTAGAGAGTCGAGAATCTTATTATAACAACTATCATAAGATTTAAGATAAATTAATGTACGTCGTGTTAAGAAGAAACATGCTACTGCATCACAATAGCTAGGTTCGTAAAGTACTACAACCTTTATTGACTAAATGATACTTTCACATTGATCCGACCTACAAGTAGGCCTTGGTTGTATAGGCAATCTTGTTATTAAGGTTACAATAAGCTAATAAGCATGTCATGTTACGTTAGGCTTAAGGTAGAAGATTTGGGACATGCATGAGAATCATAGGGAAGCATTCATACATTTTGCTCGATGCCTTCTCCAATTTGAATATTTTCTTGCCTAATTCCTCCACAAAAAGAGGTCAATAAAAACTCCATGTTCGATCAATATAGACAAAATGTGATGAGAAGGAATTTCGCTCGGTCCGAACCAGTCGCTAAACCGATCTAGACTGTTCGAAACGCCCTAACGTTTTGAGAACACGACAAATCAGGACGCATACATAAGAACGTTTCACTGTATATTACAACAATGCATCAGATTACAAGAATATACAGAGTATAAATGAATAAATATTACACAGAAATTATCAGAGATTTAAATTACATTTAAATATATCGCAGCGGAAAATAATACAATACACAACTGAAGGAGATATACGGATACAAAGCTTTCCGGATATCGTTCCAGCTGTAAACCAGGATCCTGTGAATATAAATCTGCAAAACCAAAACTACTAGCTGCTCGTGTCAAAATTGGGGCACCTAGAGTTTAGGTTAAAACAATAAACTCCAGGTCAGTCATGGGACTGGTGTGAGAACTAAAACAGGTGTTAATCTTTATTTTAAATCATTAGGTAAATCAAGGGACCACGCCGTATAACACGGAACGGGTTTCCTCCCAAGAATACCAGTGCATAAAACAAACAGCGCGATGCTAAATAAAGAAAAATGAAGCTGTTATAAGACCCAGGTCCCATCACACAATGCAACGCAGCCGAGGATAGGGTTTTCCCTTATAACAGCCAAAGAATGCTTGATACGGTTAAAACAAATCGTTTGATACTATTATAAGTGCATAGTGTATAAAAACAACTTCAAATCATAAGTATCAATCATAGGCGGCATGGGTACCATATATCATGTCGCCATATATAGGTTTACAAATAAAACCGCAAATGTCACGTATTTGGAAATTGGATTTCCATCTATGAACCGAGGCAAAAGATAGTCCTCAACCGATTCGTGACTCTCTAGCCCGAGCCACAGGACCCAGACTCAGGTTGGCCCCTGGATCCTCAGGGCCAGTCCACCGATGTGGATTAAACTTAAACCCTGAACATGCGTTTCTCCGCCCTATGGGGCGTATGTGAGCCAACTAAATGACTCCATCGGTTCGAGAACGACCGATCAATCCGAGGCGCCTCGCAACAGCAACAACCACATAAGTCAAACTTGTCAGGGCGTGTAAAATCACTGACGCCACTTCTAGCTAGAAAGAAACGCATGCCCTCCCTGACGTCCTCTCCCGTTTTTGGTTCATACCGGGTGTGAAACACGCGAAGTAAACGTTACACAAAGCTATGCCACAAAGGCCTTGCTTTGATCATCACCACAAGACTTTGCTTTTCAACAGAAGCCTCGATCAATTGCCACTTAGGCATGCCACACAGGCAATTCACTCCATGCATTTGATATCCATCAATATATAACCCCTGAGCTCGTACGTCTCAGAGAAGGGCGTTAAGCAAGAGAATAAATTCTCCGCCGCCAAACAGATATATATTTAATAGAGATCAATCACACAGACTAAAATCCAATGTCAGACACACAGTCCATTTACAAGTCCGTTCTAGGGCTGAACGAAACCGGAGGCACCTAGTACCCCGCATATCCATTGATCTCCAAGTACGTCTGGACGATCACCAACTGTTTCCATCTTCTTGGGTGTACAGCCCAATCAAGATCATCAGTAATCACCCAAACGACGTGAAGACCTCCGGTCTTCGACCATCGTCTTCATCTTCGACTTATCGTCGTATCAGTTATTCAGAATGGGATAAACCCGGTCTTTCCGAATAACTCGCGTATATTTTAAATAAGTGTTACACAAACACAACATACGCCTCATTCCAATTCATTAGTCACTAACCGTAAATTAATCAAGAGAATAATTCCCCAAATATTAACCCCGAAGGCCGAAACCAACATCAGATCAATATCCAGAAAACCATCCTGCTTGGCTAACCGACAGTTAGTTTCTAAACTTCACATTCATAGGGAAAGGTTCCCATTAATTTTATCAAAGATAAACTCCTTGAATTTATTCTTTAATCTATTTTTGAATATCAATTCAAACTAGTCGGGATTAGCGAACCTTACCGAAGTAATCATTTGTTTTATTTTCCCAATCCCAACCTATTCATCCCATGAAGTAAAACTGGTAATACTTCATATTTAACACCACGGTGTTATCGGTAAATTCAATTACCATCTCACGTTCAAATCTAATTAAAGATTTAACTATCGCCTGGAGCAAAACTGGTGGTACTCCATTTTCGATCTTTTCAATCTAACTAAAGATTCATTAAAACTCCACTTAGTTTTAATCTTCGACTGGGTTAAAGAATCAGTGTCATTTAAAACACGGTTCACGATAAACCCAAAATCACATTCCCTTAATTATCGGGTTAAAGAACGAGTGTTATTTAAAACACTGTTCACGATAAACCCAAAAATCATTCCATTAATTATCGGGTTAAAAAACAAGTGTTATTTAAAACACTGTTCACGATAAACCCAATATCAATATCAATTCAATTCCAATTAAATATTATTGAATTGGTACACTTCATTAAATCTAAATAAAAAGATTTAATCTTTTCTCAACTGGGTTCAAGAACAGTGTTAGCGAAGACACCATTCACGACAAACCCAAATCACATTTGATATTCAATACAAGGCTCTGAATAGAAAATATACCGGCTTATATTCAATATCAAATTCTACGACTAACAAATATTGTGACGGCAAGGAATTTCGCTCGGTCCGAACCAGTCGCTAAACCGGTCCAGGCCGTTCGAAACGCCCTATCGTTTGAGAACAGGACAAAACAGAACGCATACAGAAGAACCTTTCACTGTATATTACAACAATGCACCAGATTACAAGAATATACAGAGTATGAAAGAATATTACACAGAAATATCAGAGATTTAAATACATCGCAGCGGAAAATAATACAATACACAACTAGAATGGGATATACGGATACAAAGCTTTCCGGATATCGTTCCAGCTGTAAACCAGGATCCTGTGAATATAAATCTGTAAAACCAAAACTACTAGCTGCCCGTGTCGAAAATAAGGGCACCCAGAGTTTAGGTTAAAACAATAAACTCCAGGTCAGTCATGTGACTGGTGTGAGAACTAAAACAGTTATTAATCTTTATTTTAAAAATTAGGTAAATCAAGGGACCACGCCGTATAACACGGAACGGGTTTCCTCCCAAGAATACCAGTGCATAAAACAAACAGCGCAATGCTAAATAAAGAAAAATGAAGCTGTTATAAGACCCAGGTCCCATCACACAATGCAACGCAGCCGAGGATAGGGTTTTCCCTTATAACAGCCAAAGAATGCTTGATACGTCTTAAAACAAATCATTTGATACTATTATAAGTGCATTGTTCATAAAACAACTTCAAATCATAAGTATCAATCATAGGCGACATGAGCGTCCCATGCCACTATGTCACCATATATAGATTTACAAATAAAACCGCAAAGTCACGTATTTGGAAATTGGATTTCCGTCTATGAACCGAGGCAAAAGATAGTCCTCAACCGATTCGAGAAGCTCTAGCCCGCCCCTCAGGATCAGAGCTCGAGTGACCCTTGGATCGTCAGGGCCGGTCCACACGGAGTGGATTATTATGTCTGAACAATACGTCTCCCCACCCTATGGGGTGTAAGTCTGGTCCGTCAGCCGACCAGAATGCATTCGGCCGAAACCGATATAACCGAGGCGCCTCGCAACCGCAACAACCACATAAGTCAAACTCGTCAGGGCGTGTAAAACCACTGACGCCACTTCTAGCTAGAAAGAAACGCAAGTCCTCCCTGAGGTCCGTCTCCCGTTTTTGGTTCATACCGGGTGTGAAACACGCGAGGTAAACGTTACACAAAGCTACGCCACAAAGGCCGTGCTTTGATCATCACCACAAGACTTTGCTTTTCAACAGAAGCCTTGATCATTTGCATCTTAGCATGCCACACAGGCAAACCATCCTATGCAACCGATATCAGTCACACAGAATGAAATCCGATGTCAGACACACAGTCCATTTACAAGTCCGTTCTGGGTCTGAACGAAACCGGAGGCACCTAGTACCTCGCATATCCATCGATCTCCAAGTACGTCTGGACGATCACCAACTGTTTCCATCTTCTTGGGTGTACAGCCCAATCAAGATCATCAGTTATCACCCAAACGACGTGAAGACCTCCGGTCTTCGACCATCGTCTTCATCTTCGACTTATCGTCGTATCGATTATTCAGAATGGGATAAACCCGGACTTCCCGAATAACTCGCGTATATTTTATAAAAGTGTTACACAAACACAACATACGCCTCATTCCAATTCATTAGTCACTAACCGTAAATTAATCAAGAGAATAATTCCCCAAATATTAACCCCGAAGGCCGAAACCAACATCAGATCAATATCCAGAAAACCCTTCTGCTTGGCTAACCGACAGTTAGTTTCTAAATTTCACGTTCAAATCTAATTAAAGATTTAACTATCGCCTGGAGCAAAACTGGTGATACTCCATTCTCGATCTTTTCAATCTAATTAAAGATTCATTAAAACTCCACTTAGTTTTAATCTGTGACTGGGTTAAAGAATCAGTGTCATTTAAAACACGGTTCACGATAAACCCAAAGTCACATCCCATTAATTATCGGGTTAAAGAACAAGTGTTATTTAAAACACTGTTCACGATAAACCCAAAAATCAATATCCATTCAATTCCAATTAAATATTATTTAATTGGTGCACTTCATTAAATCTAAATCAAAAGATTTAATCTTTTCTCAACTGGGTTCAAGAACAGTGTTAGTGAAGACACCATTCACGACAAACCCAAATCACATTCATTAATTATCGGGTTAAAGAACAAGTGTTATTTAAAACACTGTTCACGATAAACCCAAAAATCAATATCAATTCAATTCCAATTAAATATCATTTAATTGGTACACTTCATTAAATCTAAATAAAAAGATTTAATCTTTTCTCAACTGGGTTCAAGAACAGTGTTAGTGAAGACACCATTCACGACAAACCCAAATCACATTCATTAATTATCGGGTTAAAGAACAAGTGTTATTTAAAACACTGTTCACGATAAACCCAAAAATCAATATCAATTCAATTCCAATTAAATATTATTTAATTGGTACACTTCATTAAATCTAAATAAAAAGATTTAATCTTTTCTCAACTGGGTTCAAGAACAGTGTTAGTAAAGACACCATTCACGACAAACCCAAATCACATTCGATATTCAATACAAGGCTCTGAATAGAAAATATATCGGCTTATATTCAATATCGAATTCTACGACTAACAAATGTCGTATTGGAAATAACGATACAAATATATATCTTTCAAATTTCCATAACAACACCTGTAATATCACGAATTCCAACATCGAAATATTCCGAAGACAATTTCGATTCAAATCCACTCCAATGCAATCATTGGAATTTTGGTTACTTTTAAAACCCTTTTCGAATTCAATTTATTTATTTAAAAATAAATAGAATTATAATTCTAGTTCAAAACTAGTTCATTTCGATAAAAATCTATTTTTATCTTTTCAAATATGGAGTTTTTCATCCCAAACTTTCACAAATCATTTCTTATGATTTTACACAAATTATTACTATTTTTAATAATTTTATCAAGGCCCGTACAGTCGATTTCCAACAATGGCCATCGAACTGCACTTACAGCGACCTTTTTCCAATTTGATTTGGACGATCTCCAAATCCAACCGTTAGATTTCAAATTTCTAACATTCGTTAGAAAGCTCTTTTCGATACGAACCCAACGGTTCCGGTTTTAGGAGAATCCGACGGTCGGATCTCCCGTAATGTCCGTTTGAAATAAATGGTCGAAATTTACGAACTGCCGCGGCGCGGCGCGTTCTATTCAGGCCATTATATTATATATATAATATATATAATATATATTTCGTCGATTCTATTTAAAACGAATTATATAAATAGTTTTAAATTCGTTTCAAAAGCAATTTCAACTTCCTTTTCAATTCAAATCAAAATTGAATTCTTCTTTATAAATTCGTTTTAAAATCCATTTCTATTCAATTCAAATTTCAATTCAATTTGAATTTATTTCACTTCGCTTTCAATTCGATTCGAATTCGTTTTCAATTCAATTCGTTTCGAAATCGTTTTCAATTCAATTCATTTCGAAATCGTTTTCAATTCAATTCATTTCGAAATCGTTTTCAATTCAATTCATTTCGAAATCGTTTTCAATTCAATTCATTTCGAAATCGTTTTCAATTCAATTCATTTCGAAATCGTTTTCAATTCAATTCATTTCGAAATCGTTTTCAATTCAATTCATTTCGAAATCGTTTTCAGTTCAATTCATTTCGAAATCGTTTTCAATTCAATTCATTTCGAAATCGTTTTCAGTTCAATTCATTTCGAAATCGTTTTCAGTTCAATTCATTTCGAAATCGTTTTCAGTTCAATTCATTTCAAAATATTCGATTTCGAAATCACTTTTCAATATTCATTTTAAAATGAATAAAATCGATATAAATATCGTTCACGTCAAAATGGCGTCAATCTAATCCTCACGGCTTCACATATTTCTATTTTCAAATATTCTATTTCAAATATTTCTATTTCAAATATTTCTATTTCAAATATTTCTTTTTTCGAAACTGGAATGAGGCCCAATCAATTACCATATAATGTTAATTATATGGATTTTCTACAACACATGTATATATCAACAACGATGAATAATCAATCATCAACCAAAGTGCACTACACTGTATAAGCATCAAATATAGACATTTAACGCTTACAGCAGCTTGTCAATCAATCGATCGACATATTTAATCAATCAGGATGAGTGAACTTCAAATTTCATCCTAACACCCGTGTGGGGTTTCAAACAATCAAACACATATTTTATTTGTGCAGTTAGGCGATGTGTAAAATTTATCGACCCAATCAACGTCATTCAAATAGGTGTACATAAACAAACCGTCTGGTTTGTAAATGAATATTTATTTATTCACATTCACGTTAAAAATTATATTTTTAACGATAACACATTTTATTTTAACATATGAATTTCTATTCAGTTCATTCGTTAAATAAAATGCTATTTTTATTTTTCTAACTTATTTTAGAAAATTTCGGCGGCATAACGGCACGATACTAGAAACGGGACAAGGCCTAGCCTTATCCCCGGTCTAGTGAAGGCCCACGCCATTCACACATCAATCAAATCACTCTCGTTATGCAAACCACAAAATTTGGAGTAAGAGTCTAACCTAGTCTTACTCCTTCGCCTTATAACGGCGCACGTCTAATCCTAACCAATTTATCGATTCGATTTTTCACACCACAAACCACATTCAAACCAATATCTCAATCAATCACCAAACATCCAAACAAACAAGTCCATGGTATGTGGACGGGTGTCGGGTGCTTCTAAGCACCGTCTGCATCCTAGTATATATATATATAACTAGAAAAATAAATTGAAAGGTGAGAAATTCTCACATATAGCTATCCTAGCTCCACGGCTCTTCATTTGCAGAAGTCTTCGTCGTTTCGCCTTTTTGTCACCTTCGTTGCTGCTTTCACTACATACGTAAAAATCACATTTTTATTCCGATGTTCAATATATAAAAATCAAATTTTTATTTCAAAGTTCAATATATAAAAATCGAATTTTTATTTCAAAGTTCAATATATAAAAATCGAATTTTTATTTCAAAGTTCAATATTTAAAAAACGAATTTTTATTTCAAAGTTCAATATATAAAAATCGAATTTTTATTTCAAAGTTCAATATATAAAAATCGAATTTTTATTTCAAAGTTCAATATATAAAAATCGAATTTTTATTTCAAAGTTCAATATATAAAAATCGAATTTTTATTTCAAAGTTCAATATATAAAAATCGAATTTTTATTTCAAAGTTCAATATATAAAAATCGAATTTTTATTTCAAAGTTCAATATATAAAAAACGAATTTTTTGCTTTGCTATTATTTAGATAAAAATTATATTTTTATCACACTATTTTCCATATAAAGATTTCGCCTTTTCTCAAATAAAGATTTCGCCTTTTTATTTTTAAAGAACTCGCCTTTTTATTTTTAAAGAACTCGCCTTTTTATTTTTTAAAGAACTCGCCTTTTTATTTTTAAAGTTCATATCTTTTTTTAAAAAAAAACAAAGTTGATATCTTTATAAAAACAAAGTTGTTATCTTTATAAAAACAAAGTTGTTATCTTTCTTAAAAACAACACATATTTTCAAAACAATTTCCTAACTAAATAAAATTCAGTTTTAACATTATAAAAAATACCAGTTTAACAAAAAAAAAATCAGTTTACTAATATATAAAAAAAAAATCAGTTTACTAATATATAAAAAATCAGTTTACTAATATATAAAAAATCAGTTTACTAATATATAAAAAATCAGTTTACTAATATATAAAAAATCAGATTACTAATATATAAAAAATCAGTTTACTAATATATAAAAAATCAGTTTACTAATATATAAAAAATCAGATTACTAATATATAAAAAATCAGATTTTACTTAAATCAAAAATCAGTTTTTTTATATTATTTAAAAAAATCCAGTTTTTAAATTTTTAAATCAGTTTTATTAATCCCTGTAAATAAAATAAATAAATAAAATAAAAATAAACTTACAAAGAGGGGGCGGGGTGCTCGCCGCGGTGGCGCAGGGCCCAAGCGGTGGCGGTGGAAGTTGGTGCAGGCGGAGAGAAAGGGGCGGTGGCGACGAGGCACGGTGGCCAGTGGATCGAGGCGGTGCGGCGTCTGGGGGGGTGCTCTTTGAGACAGCTGCGGTGGTGGTGATGGCGAAGGGCGGAGGCGGAAGATGAGGGGAGGAGGAAGAAGCCTCGACGGCGGCTTCGATTTTTCTCTCTTTTTTTTTTTTTTTTCAGTGAACCCGATTGGATCTGAAGAAGAGGAGAGAGAAGAGGGAAAAGGGGAGGGGGGGGGTTTTAATGTAAAAGTTTTTATATTTTATTTTATTTATTAATTAATTTTTTTCTCCTTTTAAGTTGCTTTTTAAATCGAACTGCAAATCGGACCCAACGACTGTCGCCCCTAGCCAATTGCCCCCATTCCGGACGCTATGGGATAAGTATCGCAAGCTGATTTGATCGTTACAATCAGTTTCTATTGAATTTACATTTAAATCTATATATTCTATTTTAAACATACATTTCAATTTACCGGGGTCACATACTAACTAGAAAAATTCCCGAAAAATATTTTCTAGCTTCGTATTAACGATACGGTCCTAACAAAACTAGTTTCGTCGAATTCAGAGATCGTTTGAAAAATGGCCAATTTCCAGTCGATTAAAATCAACTGAAACCGGTCAAACGCGTTTTCCTTTGCCACGCTCACATATTGATTCGAAAAATTATGAAATTTGGAATCTAGCAATAACTTAACATCACGGACCCAACAAAACTGGTTTCGTCGAAATCCGAGGTCGTTTGCAAAATTGCTATTTTTAAGGGCCTTATATATATAAAAATATATATAAATTCCACAGCGACTATTTCTAATTTTAAACTGGACATATCTTATCATTTCTAAGATGAAATCTCAGTTTGTTAACTTCGTTACAAAGATATAGTTATACAGATTCAAATATTTCTTGTTTCGTTCAATTCTGACTTATATTGAATTCTGTATATTCATTTGAAATTAGAAATCGAATTTTCGAACTACCGCGCCATTTTCAATTCCTTTTATAATTATATATAATTATTATATATTCTAATGACGACGTATATAATATATACGTTCTAATTATATTCAAAATAGATTTCTCGTCGATATTATTTAAAATAATCTATTTTAAATATTCAAAATTCGCTAAAATTGCCAAAATAAAAATTTTAAACTGGCCCAGATTTTCCGGGTTGTTACAAATATCGCATTGGAAATAACGATATATATATATATATATATATATCTTTCAAATTCCCATAACAATATCTGTATCATCACGAAATCCAACATCGAAATATTCCGAAGGCAATTTCGATTCAAATTCATTCCAATGCAATCATTGGAAATTCTGGTTATTTTCAAAACCCTTTTCAAATTCAATTTATTTATTTAAAAATAAATAGAATTATAGTTCTAGTTCAAAACTAGTTCATTTCGATAAAAATCTATTTTTATCTTTTCAAGTATGGAGTTTTTCATCTCAATTCTTTCTAAATCATTTCTTATGATTTTACACAAATTATTACTATTTTTAATAATTTTATCAAGGCCCGTACAGTCGATTTCCATCAATGGCCATCGAACTGCACTTACAACGACCTTTTTCAAATTTGATTTGGACGTAACTCCAAATCCAACCGTTAGATTTCAAATTTCTAATATTCGTTAGAAAGCTCTTTTTGATACGAACCCAACGGTTCCGGTTTTAGGAGAATCCGACGGTCGGATCTCCCGTAATGTCCGTTTGAAATAAATGGTCGAAATTCACGAACTGCCGCGGCGCGGCGCGTTCTATTCAGGCCATTATATTATATATATAATATATATAATATATACTTCGTCGATTTCTATTTAAAACGAATTATATAAATAGTTTTAAAATCGTTTCAAAAGCAATTTCAACTTTCTTTTCAATTCAAATCAAAATTGAATTCTTCTTTATAAATTCGTTTTAAAATTCATTTCTATTCAATTCAAATTTCAATTCAATTCATTTCGAAATCGTTTTCAATTCAATTCATTTCGAAATCGTTTTCAATTCAATTCATTTCGAAATCGTTTTCAATTCAATTCATTTCGAAATCATTTTCAATTCAATTCATTTCGAAATCGTTTTCAATTCAATTCATTTCGAAATCGTTTTCAATTCAATTCATTTCGAAATCGTTTTCAATTCAATTCATTTCGAAATCGTTTTCAATTCAATTCATTTCGAAATCGTTTTCAATTCAATTCATTTCGATATCGTTTTCAATTCAATTCATTTCGAAATCGATAAAATCGATATAAATATCGGTTACGTCAAAATGGCGTCAATCTAATCAACACGGCTTCATAAATTTCTATTTCAAATATTTTATTTCAAATATTTCTTTTTCAAAATAGTTGTTATTATCAAAATATTTCGTTCAACACATGACCAATCTCAATGGATGAGTACTGTCAACACATGAACCATTATTTTATATTGATAAAGATGTAAATTTTATTACTAAAATATTTCGTTTAACACATGACCAATCTCAATGGATGAGTACTGTCAACACATGAACTTTTATTTTATATCGATAAAGATGTAAATTTTATTACTAAAATATTTCGTTCAACACATGACCAATCTCAATGGATGAGTACTGTCAACACATGAACTTCTATTTTATATTATTCTTTATTTTGCAAATTGGAATGAGGCCTAATCAATTAACATATAAAGTTAATTATATGGATTCCATACAACACATGCATATAATAGCATTGAAAAATCATCAACCATCAACCAAAGTGCACTACACTGTATAAGCATCAAATATAGATATTCAACGCTTATAACAGCCTGTCAATCAATCGATCGACATATTAAATCAATCGGGATGAGTGAACTTCAAATTTCATCCCAACACCCGTGTGGGGTTTCAAACAATCAAACACAGATTTTATTTGTGCAGTTGGGCGATGTGTAAAATTTATCGACCCAATCAATGTCCTTCAAATAGGTGTACATAAACAAACCATCTGGTTTGTAAATGAATATTTATTTATTCACATTCACGTTACAAATTATATTTTTAACGACAAAACATTTTATTCCAACATATGAATTTCTATTCAGTTCATTCTTTAAATAAAATGATATTTTTATTTTTCTAACTTATTTTAGAAAATTTCGGCGGCATAACGGCACGATACTAGAAACGGGACGAGGCCTAGCCTTATCCCCGGTCTAGTGAAGGCCCACGCCATTCACACATCAATCAAATCCATTCATCTCACCAAATAATTCAATTTCAATCAAATAATCTAACTTATTTTTTGCAATCAAACAAACAAGTCCATGGTCTGTGGACGATTGTGTCGGGTGCTACTAAGCACCGTCTGCATCCTAGTATATATATATATATATATATATATATATATATATATATATATATATATACCTAGAAAAAGAAGTTTAGAGTGAGAAGTTCTCACCGAAAGCTATCCAATACCACGACACTTCTATTGTAGAGATCTTCGTCGTTCTCGCCTTTTCATTTCCTTTGTTGCCCGTAGCCACTACATATATAAAATCACACATTTTTATATTTTGATGTCTTTAAAATAAAAATCACATTTTTATTTATTCGCTTTCAATTTAAAAATCATATTTTTATAATCACTTCATATATTTAGAAATCAAATTTTTACTTTGGTGTCATATAGATAAAAAAATTCCATTTCAACAATATTGATTTCGCCTTTATAAAAATAAAGTTTTCGCCTTCATAAAAATAAGCACTTTATTTCGACGTATATAAAATAAAAATCAGATTTTTATTTTGCTACATACACAAAGATGATATTTTTAATTCTCTACATAAACAAAAATCATATTTCTACTACTTCTACTTAATAAAGATTATATTTTTAATACTTTAAAAATATAAAAATCATATTTTTATTACTTTAAAAATATAAAAATCATATTTTTACTTCGATGACATTCATATAAAAATCAAATCTTTATTTCGATGACATGGTTATATATATTAAAAATCAAAATTTTAATACCATTTTCTATATATAACATTGATCTCTCTATGTTATATAAATCAAAACAAAATCAGAAAATCAAACAATAAATATAATTAAACTAAAAGCAAAAATAAAAACTAACTTACAGCGAGTTTTTTCGAAGGGGGGGGGGGATTTGCTGTTGAACTGAGGAGGGGGTGAATGAATGGCGGTGGCGGCTCTGGGTCTCGGCGGCGGTGGCACTGGGTTTGCGGTGGCGATTTGGGGCGAGGGGGGGGGCTTGGGTTCGGGGCGTTCGAATGGAGGAAGAAGGAGGAGGGGGATCGTCGATGGGGAGGCCGGCTTCTGGGGTGCGACGACGCTCCGTGGGTGGAGGCGGCGGCTTCGTTTCCTTTTTTTTTCTTTTTCGGTTTGCAGAAGAATGATCCGGGGGGGGGGGGGGGCAGAAGGTTTTAAGGGAGAGAAAGAAGATATTTCTTTTTTTTTTATTATTATTTTATTATTGATTTAATTTGAAAAAAAGGTTGACTTTTACATACGACCTCGAAACGAGGCCCACCGCCTGTCGTCCATAGCATTTTACCTCCATTCCGAACACAATGGGATATGTATCGTAAGCTGATTTGATCGTTTGAATCAGTTTCCGTTTTATTTACATTCAAATCACTATATTGAATTTTAAACGTACATTTCAAATTACCGGGGTCACATACTAACTAGAAAAATTCCAGAAAAATATTTTCTAGCTTCGTATTGACGATACGGTCCTAACAAAACTAGTTTCGTCGAATTCTGAGACCGTTTGAAAAATGGCCATTTTCCAGTCGATTAAAATCAACTACAACCGGTCAAACGCGTTTTCCTTTGCCACGCTCACATATTGATTCGAAAAATTATGAAATTTGGAATCTAGCAATAACTTGACACTGCGGACCCAACAAAAGTGGTTTCGTTGAAATCCGAGGTCGTTTGCAAAATGTCCATTTTCAAGGGCCTGAATTCCATAGCGACTACTCAGAATTTTCAACTGGACATATCTTTTGATTCCCGCTATGAAATTTTGATTTTTCGGATTCGTTGGAAAGATATTATCAATTAGATCCCATTATTTTTGGTTTCACTAAAATCCGGATTGTTTTGCACCCGGTACATTCAATTGAAGTTTGAAATCGAATTATCGAAATACCGCGCCATTTTCAATTCTATTTATAATTATATATAAATATTTATATTCTAACGACGACGCGTATAAATATATACGTTCGAATTATATTCAAAATAAATTTCTCGTTGATATTATTTAAAATAATTCATTTTAAATATTCAAAATTCGCTAGAATTGCCAAAATAAAAATTTTAAACTGGCCCAGATTTTCGGGTTATTACAATCTCCCCCACTTAAAACTTTTCGTCCCCGAAAAGGAACAAAGTCGAAAGTGGTTTGATCAATCAACTCTACGTTCGATCTGGCTTCCATTCTCCAACTTTTCAGTTTCTGAGAATTTTTTAAAATTTCAAAAATTTGGCTAACACCCTAAATTTTCGAAAAATTTCGCCATAACCTCCCCTGCACCGGGAGCATCGGGGAATTTCAAATAGCTTCCCCGGTCCTTCAGATCTCAAAAAGAAAAAGAAAAAGCCAAGCGGCTAGCCAATAGGCTCATAAAATCATCATCACCCAAACAAAACAGTAAATTATGTAGTAAACATGTACCTATTTGTCGGGCAAACAAATTTTATTCTCTGCTCTAGCCTCCTTGCTATGACCTGTTCAATATAAGTATATGTATATGCAAGCAAATGCGACCAATTTTCAGTACAATTCAATATTTGTTTCAATTAGGCTAAATGGTTCAAAATTATCAAACAAATAAACAAACAACACAAACATCAATCAATTAGTGAATTTAACGTTTCAAATTCATAATTTTGATACATATACTGAAAATCTTGTTTTGATGCCAATTCACACTAAAGTGTTCTAGCTATATAAGATTTGGTTCCCACACCAGTCTAATGAAAATATATAGAAAATCACACCTTCGAAACACGAATATAAATGTTGATGATGCGATCGCTATCATCAATATCATCTTAGGGCGACTAGAGTGTGTTGTTATATCTATCCAATATATTAAAATTTCAAATACACGTGGATCAGACGTATACGCAAAATCTTTATATACTGGACTGTCCAACTCAACATAAATAGATAATCAAATACGAATAATTGATTTAAATTTTCAAAACAAAATTTTTTTTTCACTTTAAAAATTTACTCTTCACACTCGTTCTAGGATACTACTGATCCCATCTCTAACGAGTCATCCCCATTGGATATTACTAATCCAATATCTGATGAATTCTTTCGTATGGTTCTAATGTGCCTTGTTCTCTGAGCTTTGTAAACCAAAGCTCCGATACCAACTATGACGAGAAGGAATTTCGCTCGGTCCGAACCAGTCGCTAAACCGATCTAGACCGTTCGAAACGCCCTAACGTTTTGAGAACACGACAAATCAGGACGCATACAAAAGAACGTTTCACTGTATATTACAACAATGCATCAGATTACAAGAATATACAGAGTATAAATGAATAAATATTACACAGAAATTATCAGAGATTTAAATTACATTTAAATATATCGCAGCGGAAAATAATACAATACACAACTGAAGGAGATATACGGATACAAAGCTTTCCGGATATCGTTCCAGCTGTAAACCAGGATCCTGTGAATATAAATCTGCAAAACCAATACTACTAGCTGCCCGTGTCAAAATAGGGGCACCCAGAGTTTAGGTTAAAACAATAAACTCCAGGTCAGTCATGGGACTGGTGTGAGAACTAAAACAGGTGTTAATTTTTATTTTAAATCATTAGGTAAATCAAGGGACCACGCCGTATAACACGGAACGGGTTTCCTCCCAAGAATACCAGTGCATAAAACAAACAGCGCGATGCTAAATAAAGAAAAATGAAGCTGTTATAAGACCCAGGTCCCATCACACAATGCAACGCAGCCGAGGATAGGGTTTTCCCTTATAACAGCCAAAGAATGCTTGATACGGTTAAAACAAATCGTTTGATACTATTATAAGTGCATAGTGTATAAAAACAACTTCAAATCATAAGTATCAATCATAGGCGGCATGGGTACCATATATCATGTCGCCATATATAGGTTTACAAATAAAACCGCAAATGTCACGTATTTGGAAATTGGATTTCCATCTATGAACCGAGGCAAAAGATAGTCCTCAACCGATTCGTGACTCTCTAGCCCGAGCCACAGGACCCAGACTCAGGTGGGCCCCTGGATCCTCAGAGCCAGTCCACCGATGTGGATTAAACTTAAACCCTGAACATGCGTTTCTCCGCCCTATGGGGCGTAGGTGAGCCAACTAAATGACTCCATCGGTTCGAGAACGACCGATCAATCCGAGGCGCCTCGCAACAGCAACAACCACATAAGTCAAACTCGTCAGGGCGTGTAAAACCACTGACGCCACTTCTAGCTAGAAAGAAACGCATGCCCTCCCTGACGTCCTCTCCCGTTTTTGGTTCATACCGGGTGTGAAACACGCGAAGTAAACGTTACACAAAGCTACGCCACAAAGGCCTTGCTTTGATCATCACCACAAGACTTTGCTTTTCAACATAAGCCTCGATCAATTGCCACTTAGGCATGCCACACAGGCAATTCACTCCATGCATTTGATATCCATCAATATATAACCCCTGAGCTCGTACGTCTCAGAGAAGGGCGTTAAGCAAGAGAATAAATTCTCCGCCGCCAAACAGATATATATTTAATAGAGATCAATCACACAGACTAAAATCCAATGTCAGACACACAGTCCATTTACAAGTCCGTTCTGGGGCTGAACGAAACCGGAGGCACCTAGTACCCCGCATATCCATTGATCTCCAAGTACGTCTGGACGATCACCAACTGTTTCCATCTTCTTGGGTGTACAGCCCAATCAAGATCATCAGTAATCACCCAAACGACGTGAAGACCTCCGGTCTTCGACCATCGTCTTCATCTTCGACTTATCGTCGTATCAGTTATTCAGAATGGGATAAACCCGGTCTTTCCGAATAACTCGCGTATATTTTAAATAAGCGTTACACAAACACAACATACGCCTCATTCCAATTCATTAGTCACTAACCGTAAATTAATCAAGAGAATAATTCCCCAAATATTAACCCCGAAGGCCGAAACCAACATCAGATCAATATCCAGAAAACCATCCTGCTTGGCTAACCGACAGTTAGTTTCTAAACTTCACATTCATAGGGAAAGGTTCCCATTAATTTTATCAAAGATAAACTCCTTGAATTTATTCTTTAATCTATTTTTGAATATCAATTCAAACTAGTCGGGATTAGCGAACCTTACCGAAGTAATCATTTGTTTTATTTTCCCAATCCCAACCTATTCATCCCATGAAGTAAAACTGGTAATACTTCATATTTAACACCACGGTGTTATCAGTAAATTCAATTACCATCTCACGTTCAAATCTAATTAAAGATTTAACTATCGCCTGGAGCAAAACTGGTGGTACTCCATTTTCGATCTTTTCAATCTAACTAAAGATTCATTAAAACTCCACTTAGTTTTAATCTTCGACTGGGTTAAAGAATCAGTGTCATTTAAAACACGGTTCACGATAAACCCAAAATCACATTCCCTTAATTATCGGGTTAAAGAACGAGTGTTATTTAAAACACTGTTCACGATAAACCCAAAAATCATTCCATTAATTATCGGGTTAAAGAACAAGTGTTATTTAAAACACTGTTCACGTTAAACCCAATATCAATATCAATTCAATTCACATTAAATATTATTGAATTGGTACACTTCATTAAATCTAAATAAAAAGATTTAATCTTTTCTCAACTGGGTTCAAGAACAGTGTTAGTGAAGACATCATTCACGACAAACCCAAATCACATTTGATATTCAATACAAGGCTCTGAATAGAAAATATACCGGCTTATATTCAATATCAAATTCTACGACTAACAAATATCGCATTGGAAATAACGATATATATATATATATATATATTTCAAATTCCCATAACAATATCTGTATCATCACGAAATCCAAGATCGAAATATTCCGAAGGCAATTTCGATTCAAATCCATTCCAATGCAATCATTGGAAATTCTGGTTATTTTCAAAACCCTTTTCAAATTCAATTTATTTATTTAAAAATAAATAGAATTATAGTTCTAGTTCAAAACTAGTTCATTTCGATAAAAATCTATTTTTATCTTTTCAAGTATGGAGTTTTTCATCTCAATTCTTTCTAAATCATTTCTTATGATTTTACACAAATTATTACTATTTTTAATAATTTTATCAAGGCCCGTACAGTCGATTTCCATCAATGGCCATCGAACTGCACTTACAGCGACCTTTTTCAAATTTGATTTGGACGTAACTCCAAATCCAACCGTTAGATTTCAAATTTCTAATATTCGTTAGAAAGCTCTTTTTGGTACGAACCCAACGGTTCCAGTTTTAGGAGAATCCGACGGTCGGATCTCCCATAATGTCCGTTTGAAATAAATGGTCGAAATTCACGAACTGCCGCGGCGCGGCGCGTTCTATTCAGGCCATTATATTATATATATAATATATACTTCGTCGATTTCTATTTAAAACGAATTATATAAATAGTTTTAAAATCGTTTCAAAAGCAATTTCATCTTTCTTTTCAATTCAAATAAAAATTGAATTCTTCTTTATAAATTCGTTTTAAAATTCATTTCTATTCAATTCAAATTTCAATTCAATTCATTTCGAAATCGTTTTCAATTCAATTCATTTCGAAATCGTTTTCAATTCAATTCATTTCGAAATCGTTTTCAATTCAATTCATTTCGAAATCGTTTTCAATTCAATTCATTTCGAAATCGTTTTCAATTCAATTCATTTCGAAATCGTTTTCAATTCAATTCATTTCGAAATCGTTTTCAATTCAATTCATTTCGATATCGTTTTCAATTCATTTCGAAATCGATAAAATCGATATAAATATCGGTTACGTCAAAATGGCGTCAATCTAATCAACACGGCTTCATAAATTTCTATTTCAAATATTTTATTTCAAATATTTCTTTTTCAAAATAGTTGTTATTATCAAAATATTTCGTTCAACACATGACCAATCTCAATGGATGAGTACTGTCAACACATGAACCGTTATTTTATATTGATAAAGATGTAAATTTTATTACTAAAATATTTCGTTCAACACATGACCAATCTCAATGGATGAGTACTGTCAACACATGAACTTTTATTTTATATCGATAAAGATGTAAATTTTATTACTAAAATATTTCGTTCAACACATGAACAATCTCAATGGATGAGTACTGTCAACACATGAACTTCTATTTTATATTATTCTTTATTTTGCAAATTGGAATGAGGCCCAATCAATTACCATATAAAGTTAATTATATGGATTCCATACAACACATGCATATAATAGCATTGAAAAATCATCAACCATCAACCAAAGTGCACTACACTGTATAAGCATCAAATATAGATATTCAACGCTTATAATAGCCTGTCAATCAATCGATCGACATATTAAATCAATCGGGATGAGTGAACTTCAAATTTCATCCCAACACCCGTGTGGGGTTTCAAACAATCAAACACAGATTTTATTTGTGCAGTTGGGCGATGTGTAAAATTTATCGACCCAATCAATGTCCTTCAAATAGGTGTACATAAACAAACCATCTTGTTTGTAAATGAATATTTATTTATTCACATTCACGTTACAAATTATATTTTTAACGACAAAACATTTTATTCCAACATATGAATTTCTATTCAGTTCATTCTTTAAATAAAATGATATTTTTATTTTTCTAACTTATTTTAGAAAATTTCGACGGCATAACGGCACGATACTAGAAACGGGACGAGGCCTAGCCTTATCCCCGGTCTAGTGAAGGCCCACGCCATTCACACATCAATCAAATCCATTCATCTCACCAAATAATTCAATTTCAATCAAATAATCTAACTTATTTTTTGCAATCAAACAAACAAGTCCATGGTCTGTGGACGATTGTGTCGGGTGCTACCCAAGACATGAGGTTAGGCTCGTTTGTGGTGTAAGACTGCCCGGACCCACCCGGCAAATCCAACTGCCACAAATGCCAGTCTAATGTGGGAGGTCTTTACAAGGTTACGGTGTTAATGAATTAAGAAACACTTAGCCAGATAAACATGTGGTAGGACATGGGGGTTAAGTGGGTGCCTTGGGTGGCTTGTGAAATACGATTAGAAACACTTAACCAAAATTGAAACATGTAAGTGAACATGAATAAGAAGAGGGTTAAGTGGGATGTACTAGAAGGGACCAAGCTTAGGTGGATAGGTTGTGTTAAGTAATAGGGGAATGTTCCAACCAGTAACCCATAAGTATCTTTGTGGGCTCGACCCAAGTCGAGGACGGGACACACATACTGGGCTTGACTGTAAGAGGCCAAAACGGGTTAGCGGTGGCAACGCAAGTCCAACGGGTTCATGTGCATGTGTGGGCCCGGGCTGGTAGGTAAGGCGTTGTTGCATCGTGTAGGTATAAGCCGTGCATTGTTGGTGGTATCGGGTTGCCACTTTGGGGAGTGATACACCCCACTTTTGGGGCCAACACGGGTATCTACGAGTTAGGAGCTGATCGCATAGGGGTAGTGGGTACACGTAGTGGAGATAGAGGCAGGCGGCACCTATGAAGGCAACCAGGGGTACACGAAACTACCATTATCATTATTAAAGTCTTGTAGGCGGGATCAACTTTTAGGGTGTTTGGTGTGGTGCAGTGTAGTAATTATCTTATAGCGACTAGGTGCGCCTTTAACGTTATCTTTGTTCATCTTATTTCCTTTAGTTTGCTCTGCCATACCCAATTGTTCACAGTCATTTCCTTATTTTCCAACTTATGCCCTAGCCTAATTATTTTGGTAATTATATTGTTAAAGTTATCGCACTCGCCAGACTTTATGTCTGACCCCCCTTTGTTTCCACCTCTTTTCTCCCCCCCCCCCCCCCGGTGCTCAGGGTGGAACTAGCACCAGTGGAGCTTGATTTTGGACAGCTGTATCCCTTGCTTTTAGAAGTTGCTTGGATTGCTGAAGTAAAAGTTCAGCCTATCTTATTTATGGCTATTTTGTGTTGGGGTTTTGTCTTTCAATTTATGTACTCTAATTTAGTCAAGATGGATATTATGTACTTTGACTCTGGTTTTTGATGATGTAATCGAACCTATGTGTTTACCGCTGTAATGAATAAAATTTTAAATTTTTAAGTACTGTTTATATCTGTCTTGTTGTTAAGTTTCTGTTCTATACACACTTAAAACACTGCATAGAAGTTAATGCATTCGCTTTGTGAGTGACATTAATGGACGTGGGGTGTTAAAGAGAGAGTCCAAAGCAATACATTGACTATCATCGCGCTTGGAAAGAAAACAGAGCTAAGAGGTAATATTTCCTCCCTGTGAACCTAGGGGGGAACGAAAGAAAAGAGGCAAAACAAACTAGGTCAGACATAAGTCTGGTAAGTCCAGTGACTTTCAGCATGGAAATAGGCAAAAGCATCATGAAATGAATAAACTGAATATAAGACAATAACGTGATAACATGGATAACAAAATAACCTAAGATTAGCATAAGATATGATAAGGCAAGATAAACTGAGTGCGCTTCTACTCTTTTTCTGTTTCGCTACTACCATGTTATTCTGATTTCTATATCTCTGCACCACCTAACTAGTGTCCCAACTAGTAATCTGTATAAAATGTTCATATGATAATGTGATCCCAATCCCCGCAATTGTGGTAGCCTTCAGGTGTACATCTATTGTGAGGATTCCACCTCAATCTGCCTAATTGCAATGAATATGTTAGATGTACCCTTACTATCCTATCGATCGGCTCCTTACTCGTATAAATTTTCCTTATGTCTTGTGTCAATCGGCCCTCTCTTGCGTGTAGATACCCTGTGTTGGTTCCACCATAAGGTGTATCAGTCCCTATGATTGCAACCTGATACGCTTCAAGATGCATAGTGTATAACTACTGGTACCCAATGCCTGTTTTTTCCCACTCCGGAGTACGTGCATGCCCGTAATCCGTCGGAACCTATACTGACGTACCCCCTGTCGCTATTTTGACCGCTTATAATCAGCCCAATAATCGTGCCCTACCCTGCCTAGTTTCAGGGTACCTTGATACATCTATGTGGGTTACTGCTGAAATGGGTCTCCGTTACTATGGTTTCCTACTGGTTAAGTTTTGTGGGCCTATATACACGGATATTACCCACCAACCTTTTATGTACTTAACCCTCCCACTGATTCAAGCATGTTTATTTAATGGTTAAGTTTGTGGGCCTATATTTACTAATATTACCCACCAACCCGATATGTACTTAACCCTCCCACTGATTCAAACATGTTTAGTTAATGGTTAAGTTTGTGGGCCTATATTTACTAATATTACCCACCAACCCGATATGTACTTAACCCTCCCACACATTATGTCATATTGGTTAAGTGTTGTCCATTCATGTTAACTTAACCCACCCACTCATCATGTCATGTTGGTTAAGTGTTTCTTATTAACCCTTCCCACTCGTCATGTTGGATTGGTTAAGTGTTTCCTATTAACTTAACCCCGTTCATTCATCATGTTATATTGGTTAAGTATTTTCCATTAACTTAACCCCGTTTGTTCATTAAGTTACATTGGTTAAGTGTATCTTAGTAACTTAACACCACACATTCATCATGTTGTATTGGTTAAGTGTTATCAATCAATTCAAGTTAACTTAACTCACCCACTTGTCGTGTTACGTTGGTTAAGTGTTACCTTCTTGTGTTAACTTAACCCTTCCCATTCATCATGTTATATTGGTTAAGTGTTTCTCTCTTGTTTTAACTTAACCCTACCCATTCATCATGTCATATTGGTTAAGTATTTCTTATTAACTTAACCCTACTCATTCATTATGCCATATTGGTTAAGTGTTTCTTATTAACTTAACTGTTCTCATTCATCATGTCATATTGGTTAACTTAACCCTGCTCACTTCTCTAATTAACATGTTATAACGGTTAAGTGTTCTAAATTTTACTTAACCTTACCATTCGTAGCATGTCTGTTTATTGGCATTAATAAATTTATTAATGCCCCAACCTCTCACATTAGAACCGTTGTTTGCGGTTGCTGGATGTGTCGGGTGATTCCGGGCATACTTCTATCGCAAACTCATTCTAACCTCGGGTTTTGGGCTAAATGCGCTAACCTTTCACATTAGATCTATGTTGTTGCAGTTATTGGATGTGCCGGGTGGTTCCGGGCAGTTTTACACCACAAATCAATCTAACCTCGGGTTAGGCATGTTTATCATTTAGCATATTTACCATACATGTTAAAATCTAGATTTTATATGCTAATCATCCCAAATTCGCAAAACTAGTCATATTCCAATTCTCAAGTTATACCTCAACAAAGCTGATTGCAAGTTATGCCTCACAAATTCAAATTCAAGTTATTACTCAAAATAGGTTACACCCAATTTTCCCAAATTTGCAATAATAGTCATGCCCAAAAATCACAATATAACACATGCCCTAAGGTTTAGTCATATTGCACTGTAAAAAATATTCTCCTGAAACCCCCAATCATGATTCACAGTATAAACTATGCCAAATTATAGCCTTTAATTACAGTGCATGTCAATTACCTAAAAATCTCAATTTAGGCACGTTCACATTTAACAGTTATCCCTATCTTACTATGGGTTTTCATGCCTAAGCCATATATCACTATACACAGTAATCTCCTTCTTCCAAGTCATAAACTATCATATATAATATGCCCCAATTTTAGGTCTTAAACCACAACATGTACTATGCCTTACATGTTTACAGCTCAATTTACGCCCCAAATCCCAAGTCATATGTCCAATATATTTTATGCCTCAAATCTCAAGTCATATGTTCGATACACTTTATGTTTTAAATACAACATGTGTTATGTCCTCAAATCTGTTACAAATCAGTTATGCCCAATTATACATAATTTAATACTTCTTCCCAATTTTAGCGTTGTCAATATCCAAATCGTATATTATGTCCAATTTTTCCCAACGTACGTTCATCTCCTATGAGATTTGGCTCAGGCTCGCAGTAACCTGGCTATAAAAAAAAGGGAAGAAAGAAAGAAGAGACAAAGAATGGACATAATAATATCAATGAGACAGATCCAATGGATATAGAAAGACAGATAGAAATAGGCATAATCTCAGATTCAGATTTATTACAATGTCAGAATCACAATAAAATTTTATTTCTGAAAGTAACATGAACTCACAAATTACAGAACGGTCTTGAATTCTAGGAACTGATTTCTAAATTTGATTAGCTATTCCTTTGATGTAGATTTTGATTGTTAACTTGAAAACTCTAATTTGAATTATTAACGTGGAGGCTAGGTCACTTCAGTTTTTAGCAGCATATAAACGCCTATGAATTGTGGAGAAAACAATAGGTTTAGGGGTCTTTTTATAAGTGTATAGGGAGATTTAAAGCCTTCAGATCAGTCTAGAAGTCATCAGAATCGTACAAAGCAGAATACCACGTCACACAACGTATTAGAAAGCGACACGTGGCGAAACACGTCATCGGCTAGATCTGGGCCAACAGGGGTCAACTCCCCTATAGGGGGGTCGACACCTATGTCGACTCCCCCTGGGGGGTCGACACCCCTGAGCGGGAAATTTCCCGCTCAGCCTGCTTTGACCCAAATTCGAGATTTGAATGCTATTTTGACTTCTGGAGTTATTTTATAAGTATATATATATACTTCCTTGGGCATATACAAACTTGTAAGGCTTATAACTTCTTCATACGGTGTTCGATTCACGCAAACTTGGACTCTCTCCCAAGCAGAATTCCGAGACGAACGCAATGCCGTAACCCGTCTCCCTTAATTACTACTTTTATAATTAATAATTCTTTACTTTAATATCCAAAGTAAATACGGGGTGTTACAAATAAAGTGGTAGCTGTCATTGTTTGTCTTGGACGGAAGGATTTTCGGTAATTTTGACTGGTTTGAATTTCCAGGGCATTACAAGTTGTTATCAGAGCTTAGGTCAGGTGCCTAAATAAAATTTCATATAAGATTAGAAAAATCATCCTAGATTTATTGAAATGAATCTACCTTAATTTTAAAAATAAAACTAGATCGGATAAGGCACCATTCCTCTGACCAAGGTTATGAATAATATTTATTTTGTGTGTTTAGCTTATGTTTTAATGTTTATACAAATAAGAATAATGTGTTAGTTCATTATCAAGCACCACATGGAGAGGTTTAACGAAGTGGTAAGTTCATATCATTAGCTATAAAGTAACAAAGTAATGCATGAAGCGGCTTATAAAGGGAGGTATGTAGTAGCACGAAAGGGATGAAATGGAGTGGCTAAAAAAGAATGTGGAATAATAGGTTGTTAAGGTTAAATGAGCTTAGGCAAATAAAATTGAGGAAGATCAAAAGGAGTAAATTGAACACTACATTCATACAAAACCAAGGTGAGATTTTTTTTTTTACATAATAGGATATTAGAATTGTTTAGCATTAATGATGTTAGTCTAAGTGCTAAAAGATTTCTCAGCAAATTTGGTCATAACTTTTGATTTGATTGGATTTGATCGAAATTTATCATATCGGGAAGCTATATTGATTATCTAGAATACATCATACATATTTTAAATTTTGAGGGTTTGTTATCTCAAAACATTGTTGTAAACTTATTATGTGTTCGAAAAAAAAGGGTTGAAGTCGTTTAATGCGAATGTCGTAACTAGTGACATATATAAGGTTTTGAGATACATCGAGTAATTTGAAAAGAGTAATGTGGGATTAAAAAAGGGGTCCATACTTAATGCCTTATGGTTTTCGAAGTTAAGAGTGTGGATTTTTTCCCCAAAAGGAAATGGTTATATATGTTAGAGTAATGATTGCAAAGTATAAAAGTATGTTAAGAGTATACTTATACTTATGAAAGATTTTTATGATTATTTCATTAATGATGGTTATCTTTGAATGATGACGAAAACATGTGGTATAAGACAATAGATCTTGGGTGGTGCACTATTACTCTATGTGGTATTGAGCCCGTAGAGTACAACCCTACTTAGTGAGGGGATGCCGACCGCAATAGGATGAAGTATCCTATATTGAGTGTGCAATATAAATCCACTTAGATGAATAAGATGATGCTTTGATAAAAGTATTTGTTATCAAAATTGCTGTTGCAAACTTGTTTGATTTATTTGTTGATATCATTTGAAAGTCTACCTTAGATTTTGAACTTTGATGTGATATTGTCCCGATGAAGTTAATTAATGATAAACTTGAAGTTCCTCAAAACATGACTTCCACGATTACTTTTTGGTGCATTTTGAAGGGTACAACAACAAGAATATTATGCCTTTACTTGATGATTTGTCACTGGCCACAATTATATATATAAAGAAGAAGAGGAGGAGGTCCTAGAATCTACCCCAAATCGAGCATGGGAAGGAGATAAGCTTGCAAGACTTATGAAATGTTGATCACAAATTGAGAAATTCCAATTATATAATATCCAGGCATGTCTTAAACTCTAAATTTCGATTTAAGAAATTATTTTGAAAGTATATTTTCAAGAAAAATTCCCTTGGTACATAAAGTTTCCTTCGTGGAATATTTAGCATTCTTTTGATTAATTACTGCATAGAATTTCGGGGATGAAATTCCTTTTAAGGAGGGAAGAATGTAACAACCTGAAACATCTTCCAATAAATATTTAAATATCAAGGTTATTTAAATATTTATGTCTTTCATTTAATGCTATAAAAATGGTTTTATAACCTTGATTAAGTCCCTTTATAAATAATAATTAATGTGGAGAAAGCATTTTGTTAATTTTTTTTTTTTACAAAGATAAGTAGTTCGAAGAAATATCGATAATGTGACCGAAAACAATTTTGTCGATAAACGACGTTTTACTTGTTGAAAGTTATTAAAACATCATGTGCATGTAGTAACAATAGAATAACACATATATGTATGTACATAGCATATAAATAAAATACAAACGATATATGTATATATATTCTAAAATATGAAGAATGGCTTAAAATGATAGGGACACGTGTCATCAAATGAACGGTACACATGTCTTAAGATTAAATAAGATAAAGACATATAAATACATTAGGTGAAAGCTTGCATGAAGATAAGATTGATAAGTGTCCAAAACCAAATTGCCAAAACAAAATTTCCAAACTGGCCTTAAGAAATGCTATATAAAAGGTGGAAATGTTCACTTCTTTTCATGCATTCACTAAACAAAAACAAAATAAGATAAAGAGGAGAAGTTTAGGAGAAGCCAAGGGAATAAATGTAAGTTCAAACTATAATTCTATGGTGAGAAAAACTATTATTCATTCCATATTTTGAAGAAAAGTTATGAAATTTAAGAATGAATTATTGGTCTCGAACCTATGAAAATGACACTTGATATTTTCACCATAACTTCCTCTATTCTTAATGAAGTTTTGATTTCTTTGTCTATTTGGAAATCTAACTCAAAGGCCTACAACTTTTGTTTGGGACACTTTTTTTAATTCAATCGTTTATGTACCTGAAAATTGGATGCAAAGTCAGGTAAAAATCTGCCTGAAATGGACATGATAAAAATGCCTCATATTATTGAATTTTATATATTAAATCCATTAATGATTTTAAGGGTTTCTTTTCATGATAATTAAGTAGACTATGAAAGCTTCTTACTTTATAAAATTTGGAGTTAAAAACTATATTTGTCATGGAGAAAAAGAATCAAACATTTTGCCGAAAAACTGGTCAAAAATCCGAATTTTAGAACTATTCATAGCTTTCTGAAACGCTATCTTTTCTCTGAATTATTTATGAAGCACTATACCATGGCCAGAACTTTTTATAGCATTTCAAAAATGCTGTCTAATCTCTAAATTACTTGTAAATCAATTTAGCGAGTCCAGAAGTTTTCACACGCGCCAAAAACGCTATAACAGCTGGTTTGAGTCTAAAACTATTACAAACTACCCAAAACTTTTCACAGCGCAACAGAAACAGTGTAATAACTTTTTGAGTATAAAACCATGGTAAACTACTCCAAATCTTCTCATATTTGGACTTGAGCTTTCTCATCGTATCACAAATAAACTGTCATAGGTAGAGATATTAAATCAAAGTAAAAGAGAGTCAAAATGTGTCAAAATCGAGAACAAAGTAGGTTGACGTAAGTTTTGCGAATTACGACGATTCGAGGAAGATATTTGAATTCTTTGGGGGTGATGATAAGTGTTAGGGAATGCGGAAGGCGGATCTTAAGGGAAAACAAACACAAGAGGGGGGATGAATAGTGTTTTCGAAGAATTTACGAAAATCTTAAACTTATATGATCTACCATATGAATAACACACAACAGAGAAGATCACAAACACAGAATCAAACACAGACACAGAAATAAACAAAAATAAAATACATAAAAGGAAAGAACACACCGAATTTTATACTGGTTCAGATTACTAATATGTCCAGTCCCACTCAACGCTGGATTGCGCAGAGTTTTATTATTATCAATATCCAAGTACAATGCCCTTGATTTCAAGGCTACAAGGTTAACATCGCTCCAAACATCCCTAATTTCATGGCTACAAGGTTACCACCGCTCTGTTTCCCTGATTTCAGGGCTACAAGGAACAATACCCTTTCCCAAACACTTACCAAAAGATTACAACGGCTCTGTAACTCTTCAATAGCACTTCCATTCAGAGAGTAATGGATAGAGAGTGAGAAAAGAAGAAGTTTTATATAGTTAGAGCAAAAATCGGCAAAGTAGAAGTGTAGAAATCGATAAAATGATAAAGAATAATGGTGAGATGAAGAGGGGTGAAGATAAAGAAGAAGAATGATGAAATTTTTTGAAATCAGCACCTATTTATAAGATTTGAAAGGTTGCAACGTTTCTGGAATGTTACAAATAGTGAAAATACACTTCCTTTGAAAATTTTGATTTCTGACAGTTGTATGTCAACATACCCATATATGTATGTTGACATATATATATACATACACACACACACACAAATATATATATAATTTTATTTTTAAAACATATTTTTCAAGTATTTTAATCATATATATTATTCTGGAAATTCTTGAATTAAAACTTAATTATATGAAACAGTATTCTAAAGTGTTAAATTATATAAATACATAATTATATATTATATAAACATATTTATAAAATCATAAGGTTTAAAACTATAAAACCAAAAGATTATAAAACTATATATATATAAACTTACATACATTTAAAACTTTAAATTTATTTGAAATCATAAGTAAGATAGAATAATTTGAAAATCAGAATTTGAAATTTGAAAATCAGAATTTCAAATTTGAAAATCAGAATTTGAAAAACAGAATTTGAATTTGAATCTGGAGTGTTATTCAGATTCTTACATATAAACTCGATTCTATTACTATTTTTTTCTTGAACTCTTGATAACTTGATTACTCATGAGTCTTGAATCTCCTCTGAATTCAGAATCTCTTGAAACTCTAAAACTGTATAGTCTTCAGTATTTAAGTCCTCTATAAAAATCCTACATATATATGTATATATATTCTGGATAGAGATGTTAGTATATATTTTATAATCAATTAATAATGATAATTAAAATAAGGTTATTGTCATTAAAACTCTATGATATAAAATATTTATACCTGATATTACCTGTTGATCTGATTCCTTGATCACTCCCCCTTTCACCATGAATTCGTTCTAACTCTCCCTCAAACTATGCCTATCTTAACTATATCCTATTTTATAATTTCTCCCCCTTTGTCATTATCAAAAGTACACTATTCAAGACTGTACTACATTGTACCTATATTAGACTATACTAGACTAAGTTATACTCCTCTTAAATCTATGATATTAATGATTCTAACAGCTATATAATACTCACTGAATTGGATAACCTTATATTTCCCTCTAAATCTATGATTTTAAACTTAAAATATTATAAATCCCCCTAAAATTATGACTAGTCTAATAAACTAAATAGAAGGATAATAAACTAAGCAAACCAATCAATATTTATAACTGTAACGAACAGCAAATCCGTACTATCTGAGTTGACTAATAAAACCACACATCCAACCCCAAATTGCAAGGAAATACGAATCGTTATTAGAAAGAAGTTAGAGGATGAGAAATAGAAAGAAAGAAATATTAGAATACAAGAAAACGAAGATCACAAACTCACAGCGGAACGAATAAAATATATTATATAACATAAATTTTGAAATATAACTCAGTAACTTTATATACATACCATCATCAGAGCATAACAGTTATTCCTGGAACAATTATAAACAACTATTTCCAGATACCACATAGTACACAGTGGAAATATGATAGTCTATAACTAACAGGTGAAGCCTCCTGCTTCAAGCTCCTCCAAGTGAATCTGTAAAATCCCGACTACTTGATTTCCTGTACAAATATGGGCAACCAAGAGTTTAGGGAAAACAAAACAAAATAAACTCTGGGTCAGTCATGAGAATGGTGTGAGTAAACTCCAATCATTTGTTTAACTTTTTAAAAAATATCATTTCGAAAGAAATGATAATCGTAAGACCGATCTACACATAAACACGGATGGTTTTTACCTTACGATAACCCAAAATATTTTTTTGATATCAAATCCAGTGATATTATAATAATGTCTACATCAAAAAAATAGAATCTAGCGGAACGCTTGCATCTCACACTCCATATATAATATAAAACCAAAAACTGCAGGGCGCTTATTGGAGATTGGAATTCCAACATGACAAGGTATGGAACCACATTCCGATAATGTATTTCTAGAGGGGAATACACTGGGTTCAACAAGAACATCTTGCAACCCGGCCAACACATGACCGACCACTCATTTCTCTTGAGTGTATCGAATGTATATCACCAATGGTTGGGATCGGCAACTGTTTCCCCAATGGGACAACATCGAATAGAATAAGGAATTAATTGAATTTCTCTAGATAGGTGATTATACACCCTAATGGGAGCGACCCACATAGCCATGCTGCCTGCCCAATTTTTTTCATTTCCCGGTCGTTGAGGCCTGAGTCTACGATTTCTTATCATTCATTGATAGCACAATCACTTTGAATGCCACATGGTCAGATCCCTTGATCACTAATTGATTTTCATAAATGTAATATGGATATTATGCCAAGAGAATAAATTCTCCGTCACCATATATATTTATACAGACCAACATATGCGATCACTGGAAATACTCTGTTAGACACTCGTCCATACACGTTCGTTCTGAGACTGAACGAGACCAAAGGCACAATTTCTACTAATAGAAAAAGTCCTTGCACTTTACTCCGTCTTCAATTATCTTCATATAATCCGATTGGCAACGCTACTGCCAATACGGAGTGGTTCTCGGATAATAATCCAACCGGTTTCTCCATATTGACAATGATATTGGTAAACACTTCGATAGTCGGTTATTTAACTATCGAAGAAAAACAAACATCCATTCATAGCATCAAGCGATCACTAGGCCCCTTAATTAATATTTCATTAATTAAATCACCACTCCATTTCCTTATCAAAATTTGTTAACCAAATATTTTCTACAATCGTCTTGGCTTTTTCCCTATTTGGAAAACATTTCCATATATCGCCTCCTTTTATTTTCAATACGTAGAAAATATATTCTATTTATAATTGGAAAATATTCCAATTACTTATCTCTCTCACGACCATTCATTTTTAGACTTAGGAAATATTTATAATCATGTTTCCAAGATTTCACTTCTTGGGTTAAAACGAATGTTGTGTAAAACATCGTCACGACAACCCAAAACACCGCATTCAACTAACTCTTATTCAAACATTCCTCTTCAAGACTAGATCTTGCTATTTATCAGTTAAAAATGAAATCAATCAAGTTAGGGTATAACTACCTCTCAGACCTTGACTGAAAACATCCTTAACTTCAAAACGGACAAGACCACTTACCTCGAATAATTAACATCATGTAAAACTAATTCTCCATTTTTAAAACGTATATACATTTCTCTCTCTATTTCCAGATTATCGATTTCCTTTTTGTTTATAATATTTTATTTTTAAGTTCGTTTCCTTATCGAATTCTAATATATTGATATGTCGATTTTCAGTTATCAAAATTTCTTAAAAATATTCTAGCTCCTTAAATTTTTGGAAAATTTCGCCATAACCTCCTTTGTACCGGTCGATAGTTCAAACCTCAACTCGCCTCTCTAGGCCCTTTCCATTCAAAAAGAAAATCAAAAAGCCATGTGGCTTTCCGATTCGGTGCATAAAACCTCATATGGAATTTAAACGCATACCTTATTGTCGAGCACACGAATTATAATCTTCATACACTTCATTTCCAACCCTGTCTAATCTATGTTCACCTGTTTTCCGATTTATCCCAACTCAATTCAATCATTCCTAACTCAATTTGCTAGTTTATTCTTTAATTAGCTATTTTGCCAAATCCCTTTATTTTGAACATATCATGTTCAAACAGATTTTAATTAGCTTATAAACAAGTAGAATTTCATTTCCAACTTGAGCTTCAAATTCGATTTTGAATAAAAATTCTCAAATCTCTTTCACTTATCCAACGCCCAATTTCGATTCAAATCTCGATTGACTATTTATTCTTTAAATTAGTTAAATCTATTTAATAAATAAAAATCTGATTTTTGTTTCAAAAATCATTTCACTTAATTTACTGGAGTTCATATTTATTTTATATCTCCAGTCTGAATTTTTCTATTGGCAATTCGGATTTTATTTCCTTAAAATCCTTTTATTTATTTAAATTAACCGTTATGGCTTTATAATGGTTCTGGCGCTGTTTTTCTGAAAATTTGATTTTGGCATAACTCAAAATCTATAAGATGAAATCCAAATTTTTCTCTTCCGTTAGAAAACTATTATCAAACCGGTCCCAACGATTCTTGTTTCAAAGAATTCCTACTTAAATTGAGTTCTATATACTCAATTGAAGATCAAAATGCCAATTCACGAACTACCGCGCTGCGGCGAGTTCGTTTTAATTATATTTAATATATAAACGTTTATAACTTTGTTTATATATAAATTCCAACTCTATTATAATATATTTTAATATATATTAAACTAATTTTCCCAATTTAACTTAATATTTCCGATTATCTATAATTGTAGATTTTTCCTTACTTGGTAATAAATTTATTTATACTTCGATCTTCTATATTTAATTCCAATTCCTTTTATAGATAAATTATTTATAAAATTCGATATAATCGAATTTCAATTATAAACTCGTTGAATTCTTCTCAATTCAGCTTATATTCCGAATTTCGAAATATAATCAATCGTTTTGTTTCAAAACACTTCCCAATTTACTTTTAAATTCCTATTTGAATTTAAATGGTTTAAATTATCCAAATGATAATTTATTTCACCAAATTTACAACACTATTTATACATTTAACTTCCTTGTTTCATATATTTAAACAAGTTCCCTTTTAATTTTTTATTTGAAACTCCATTCCTTTGATATTCCGAATTGCGGAATAAAAATAGTTGTTCCCTTTCGAATGATAATTCTATTTTTAAATTCATATTTGAATTTAAATATTCAAATTATCTCTTGATAATTAATTCATTATATTTATAAACACCATTTTATAAATTTCCTTGTTTTATATTTAAACAAGTCTATTTCGAAATCTATTTAAAATCAAAATCTCATTTTGGAAATTTCTATTTATAATAACTTATATATAACACCTAATTTATTTTCATATTCAATTTATTTAAATAAATTCGAATTAATCGAATTCAAATCATAAATCCTTACGGATTTATTTTAGTTCAATTTATATTATGAACATCAAAATAAATTCCATCGTTTATTTCTTTAGAACGATTTCCCCATTTCTATTTTTAAATTCACATTTGAATTTAAATATTCAAATTATCCAAATGATAATTTTTCCACTTTACTTGTAAACACTGTTTATATATTCATTTCAAATCTCGTATTATTAATTTATAAACAGCGTTTATAATTTCATGACTTGGTTTATGTATTCAAACAAGTTAATATATTTATAGTCCAATTTAAATTCAAATTCTATTTTAGAAAATATTTTTTCCTTTTTAAATTTCAAAACCCTATTTATGATATTTTTATAAATTACAATTTAAGCCCAGTGATATTTTAAACATCCAAAGTAACCAATTATCAATCACTGATTTTCTAACACCTCATATATGATGATATATATGAAAACAACAATAATAATATTTTTGAGGAATCCAGTCGGATCCCTCCAACCTATTTTTCTACATCCACAGACGTTAGCCAATATAAAAATACCCATCCTGCTTCGAGGCAGGATATCGCGGTATAAAAGGTCATCCACTTATCATAGCGTGGGGCGTATAGCGTCATCCGCTAATGATACTGCGGGCATCAGCTAATGGTACTACGGGAAATATCCAACCACCAATATATATATATATATATAATAACCACAAACACCAATCCTAAATAACTAATATATATAAATAGTAGCCACAATGATATTTTAATGCAACCAAGCAACCATCAAACAATTATTTTAACAAATAAAATAATTCTAAATAAAAGTATGAGTGAGATTTACTCACCTTAATTTTTATTTTGCACTTGCACTAATTCCAATTTCCATTCACTGATTTTTTTTTGTAGGCTCTGAACACCTCATGAACGATACCAATATTGCGGTATAGAAGGTTATCCACTATCATAGCATGGGGCATATAGGGTTATCCGCTGATGATACTGCGGACATCCGCTAATGGTACTACGGGAAATATCCAACCACCAATATACATAATAACCACAAACACCAATCCTAAATAACTAATATTTATAAATAATAGCCACAATGATATTTTAGTGCAACCAAGCAACCATCAAACAATTATTTTAAAAAATAAAATAATTCTAAATAAAAGTATGAGTGAGATTTACTCACCTTGATTTTTATTTTGCACATGCACTAATTCCAATTTCCATTCACTAAATTTTTTTCTAGGCTCCGAACACTTCATGAACGATACCATTCGATTTATCCTCGCCTAAGAAAAGATCCGAATTTAAAAAAAATGAGCAAATGAATTTTCTTAACAAGGTCTTGTATAAAAAATTTAATTTTACTATTCTACACTTCCTGGTTGAACAGCTAATTTTCAGTTTACACTATTTAATTTTTCTCTAATTTACAACTTATAAAATTCCTTGCTAAATAACTTACTTTTTATATAAACTGATTTCCTTATAATTTTTGAATTTAGAAAATTAATTTACCTTATTTCTACGTCTGCTCCGATTTTATTCCGGCGACCAACTTTGATTCACTATCCTAAAACTTATGTTTACAATTGCATTTAACAGTGCGAGCTCCTTTCTAGTCAATCCCAGATGATAGAATCCCTTCACAAAGCCACCCGAACGTATCCTTGACTGGCCCTTACTGCCTGTCGCTCCTCATCAGAAAACCCCATCGCCAACTGCTATTCCTCCCCACATAACCAAAAACCAAATCAAGATTCACAGGAACGATCTTATTCAAACAAAAATCTAAATCGAGCTCCATGTCTTCACCAAATCCTGCGAATCCCCAATTAATCGCGCATGCCAAGAAAATGTCGAACCCACAAAAACCCAAATCGCAAGCTTTCAGTTGATCTTGAGCTTCAGGAATTCCAACAAACTCTTCGATTCACACATCGATGATCCATGGATAATTCACTCGAACCCTAACTGATTTTCTGCTCTCAAAATTCGTTCGCACCTTTATCTACATCGCGACATCATAGTAGCCAACATCGCGGCTCCGTAACTTGATCGAACTCCAGTACTTGGATCCGTACGCAATTCGAACAATAGCGGCTTTCAAGTTAGCAAGTAAAAATTGTATTTGATTTTTATAGAATACCCTTTTCTAAATGGAGGAATTGGATTCGTATTTGGCTGGGAGGACGAATGGGAATGAATCGGGTTTGTTTGAGAAAGGGGAAGATTAACAAAGGTCCTAGGTTTAGAAATTAAATTGAGGAAGCTCTTTTTTTCACTTTCTTCTGAAATGAAGGAGTCGGGCCATCTGATATATGTTAAAGCTTGGAATTCTATTTAAAGAGAACGAAAAATAAAATGAACAAAAGTGAAGGAAGTCGCATTTATATAATTTGAATACTTCTGTTCTAAGCAATTCTGGTCTACGCAAGGTACATTTCATTTAATTCGATTTGACATCCAATTTAATATGATTCGATATAAAGGGATTTTTATTCTTTTTAAATAGTTACCGATTTGATTTTGATCCTATCCACAAATCAAATATTTCGGGGTTCACAACTTGAACTCACGAACCGCTATTTTAGCGTACAGACCGACATTTCAATGTTATAACACTATTCTGAACACATTGGGACCGGTTTCGAAGTCCAATTCAATCATATAAAGAAGATATTAATTTAAAACGATAAATTAAATTCAAAACAATTAATTACTTGATAATATATTATTATTATTATCGATTCTATTTAAATTGAATTTCTATAAATTATCTAAATTGTTTTCAACTCAGTTTTAACTTCGAATTCAGTTATTCGTCGATCTATATTAAGTCGAAATCGATTTTTAAATCGAAAACTTAATATAAAATTTAATTTATATTATTCACTAAATATTTAAAATAAACATTAAGTATTTAAAATAAATCGATAAAATTTACGGGTCGTTACAATAACCAATTCAAACAGGAAAATCAATCCAAAGAAGCAATTCAAACAATCAATCAAACAATCTGAATTAAATCAACCAAAGAAAAAATATATGTCATTTCAAAAACACTTTGTGTAACACCCCGTATTTTCTGTGAACTTAAGAATTACAAATCTGAGTATAATTAAAATATGAAATCAGAATCAAGGGAAACGGGCTATTCCATTGCGTTCGTCTCGGAAAAATACGCGAAATAGAGTCCGAAATTTCGTAAATCGGAGTCCGTATGACCAAGTTATGGCCTTCCAAAGTTCAGAAAAAAATTAAATAGCACAGACCAGATCGACTGGGGAGTCGACCTGCCCCCAGGGGGTCGACCTGCCCCCAGGGGGTCGACCCTAGAGTCGACCTGCCTCCCGAACCTGCTTTCTAACCTGATGCATTATGATGTTTTGGCCCGAATTTCTGACCAGATTCATGACTCTAAACCTATTTAAACAGCCCCAAACCCAGCATCCTCTACACACAATTCTATTCTGCTTCTTCTCTGCCTCTGTTCTAATAAAAATAAAAATGGCGTTGCTACTCTGCTGAAATCAAAACTAGAAGCTAATCAACATCAACCTAAGCAACTCAATTCAAATTAGAGATTAAAGCTTCTGCAACAATTCTGCAACAAGCAAAGTTCTTTCTTTAACCCAATCAAGGCAAGTACAGTTATTTTCTGCTATAAACGTTAATTTTGATTGTGACATGAATTCTAAATCTGAATCTAAGGTTATATCTGTTCTGTTCTAATTTGATTTATCTTATTCTGTACCTCTTTCCTCTTTCTGTTTTATAGCCAGGCTACCACGAGCCTGAGCCAATCTCATAAGAGATTAACCTGCGCTAAATTGTTTGGGATAGTAAAATGAATGATGCATGAATTTTGCATGGCCAATAGGTGACTGATTTGAGGAAAGAACATGGACTGTAGCTAGAACATAAATCTGAGATAATTTGACATGTTATGTTTATAACATAAAAAGGTATTGAACATATGATTTGTGGACACGACATAAAAAGGTATATAATTGGACATAAATGTAGATTGTATTGAACGTATAATTGGAGATAAAGGGAATATGGCTTAGGTATAAAGACTTACATGGAAGTAGGATATTTATTATGTAAATAAACACCTAAGTAGGGGATCTTTGGGATATATGACATGCATAGTAATCTATGGCTATATTTGGTATAATTTATATATGGATCTTCTGTACTATGCAAGTTTAATAAAAAATTGAAACATATGATATATGGTAAATTATGACCATAATCTATGCTATGTAAATGTAATGCAAACATGGGGTATATGATTATATTGTGCATCACGACTATTATTTATGCATGTGAACTTAGGCAAGATTTATAATTAGGCAAGATATGTTTGTGAAACTTTAAGCAATGAGTAAATCTGTTATATTTGCCTAATTTGTTAGTTTTGTTACATTGCCTAATCTGATAGTTCTGCTCTACTACCTAGTCTGCTAGATTTGTTCATCTGCCAAAGTCTGTCATCTGCTAAGTCTGTTGAAAATGCTAAATCTGTTAGTTTGCTTAATCTGCTAAGTCGCCTAGTCTGAGAAATCTGTTATCTGCTATATCTGTTGAGTTGATATAATTAGTCCGCTATTGACATAATCTGAATTGGCTATAGTTATGAATAATTGACATGTATATTAGGCATGGGTATAAATGGGAAATCATTAATTAATTGGCCGCAAAGATAAACATGGCTAACTCGAGGTTAGAATGAGTTTGCGGCGTAATTCTGCCCGGAACCATCCAGCATATTCCAGTGGTCGCAAACAATAGGTTCTAATGTGAGAAGTTAGTCATAACGTGCTTGAAACCCGAGGTTAGACTCGGTTTGCGACAGAAACCTGCCCGGAACCAACCGGCCTAACCAGTAGCCGCAAACTGTCAGTCTAATGTGAGAGGTTTGGGCATTAATACTTAATTAATGAAAATCTGAGATAATTATGATTTCTAAAACGTGTTGGGTAAGGTTAAACCAATTTGGACCAATGAATCTGATAAACCCGTTTCGTGAATCCGTAGGCCCAATACAAAGTTAGATAATCTGTAACTAGTTAATCTGTAAGTCTGTTAATCTGTAACAAGTTAATCTGAAGCCTGTTAATCCAAACATCTGATCCGTTAGTCTGAAAACCTGTTAACTTGATTTGTCTGATCTGTGAACTAGTTAATCTAAATTTTGTATGTCTAAAACTTTTAGACAAGTTAAGCTGAAATCTGTTAGTCCGGGGACACAAGGTTAGGAGGGGAATCACTTGTGTCATCTTTTGTTTGGAACCCATATTAGCCAGTAACCCTTTCTGGTATCAAAACTTTGATTCAACAGTAGGTAGGGTCCGGGCACGCTTACTGAACTAATTATAAGCGGTTCATTCTGATAATGGCGATGGGTGTTGATGGTGCGTTCCAACCAGGTCATGTGCGTGCATGGATCCCGGTCTGCCTCTGAGGATGTAAGACACCGTGACATCTGTAAATAGGTCTGTGCCAATTGGTTGTCATTTTAGGGAGTGATACACCCTACTGTGGGGATGACACAGGATATTTATGTATTAGGGAGCCGATCGCTTGGGGTAGGGTTTTAGGGTACACTTAGTTCTGTCTGTTTCTGTTGGTACCGTCTGTTTCTGTTGGGTGGTAACACCTCTCTGTTTCTTTGTGGTACCGTCTGTTCGGGTGGTAAAGGCCCATTACTAGTGTACACCTAATTCTACATTCTGTTTCCATAGGGATTAATCTGCTTCTGCTTCTGTCTGTTTCTGATCGGGTAGTAAAGGCCCATTATTAGCAATCTTTTTCTGTTAAATTATTCTGTACCCGTTTCTGTTTCAGTTTAGACATTAGGGTGACACCTAATTCTGTTATACTAGTATTAGTGCAGAGAAGTGTAAGCAATAGCTTATATCATTCTGTTCTTCTGTTATATCTGCTACACCTGTTACAGCTATCTCTCATCCAGTTTTATGTTCATGTCATGTTATTATTATCTGTTCATAACTGAAAATCACTGGACTTGCCAGACTTTTTGTCTGACCCTTGTTGTTTCGCCTCTTTTCTTCCGTCCCCCCCCCAGGTTTTCTAAGGAGGGAATACTCTAGCTAGATCCGGATTTCTTCTGCTTGAAGTGCTTATTGTATGGCTTGTCTTCTTCTATGGGGATTATGATTTTAAACTAAGCATTCTGAAGGCTTTGTACAAGACTGATATTTTGTACTTGAATTCTGAGATTTGAAAGGATTTAACCATACTGATTTCTGTTTCCACTGTAATTAAGTTAAAAATTTTCAAGTACTGTTTTTATCTGTCTTGTAAGTTTCTGTTCTGTTTACTAAAATGCTCCACCAAAATTAAGGCATTCCCTTTGTGAGTGTCCTTAACGGAGGTGGGGTGTTACACTTGGTATCAGAGCTGAAGGTTACCAGATTTTATAAAAAGTTTTGAAAACTGTTTTCAAAAAGGTTTTGAAAGGAAGTATTTTCAAAAATAAAGCTTATTTTGAAAAACATAATTCCCGAGAGCCATATATCTTTCTTTCAGTCCTTTTTGTATTGAACCTTTCCTTTTTCGTTTCAGCATGTCTGAAGCATCTGAGATACCAGAGGGTGTTCATGTACACGGTTGTTTTCGTCAATATCTTGAGGTTAGGACCGCCGCTGCAGGTCCAGCAAATGATCCCCCTCCCCCACCCCTCGTCGTGCAATTGCTTTCTCAAAGATCTGTAGAGATTTTAGGGCCATGGGTGGGAAGGATTTCAAAGGAACTGAATCATTCGTAGAAGCGAGGAACTGGCTCAAAGAAACTGAGGATCTATTCGTTATCTTCGAGGTGGACGATAGGCAGAAGGTACAGTTGGCGGTATGGCTGCTCAAACATGAAGCTTCCTACTGGTGGGAAGTCACTAACGCCGAGAGGCTGTTTAAGACATGGATGGATTTCAGAACAAGGTTTGAGACAAAATTTCTCTCGCAAGCTGAATGGAGTTTACAACTGGAAAAGTTCTTATCTCTTAAGCAAGGAAGTATGACGGTCAAGGAATACGTCAACCATTTCAACCAACTAGCTAGGTTCGGATTGGATTTAGTCAACACTCAGCATAAAAAGGCTCTCCGCTTTGTTAAAGGATTGAACGAGCCACTGCACAGCCTAGCCATGACCCATGTACCCATGGGAGCGACTTACGAGAAATTGGTGGACATGGCACTACTGCACGAGGAAGACAAGGGCCCGAAAGAGACAAAGAAGGAAGAACCACAGAATAAGAAAGAGGGGCCCAAAAAGGAAACACAAAAGAAGGATGAAAAGACAGAAGATAAGAAGGGGAAAAGGTGCTTTACTTGTGGGAGCTCGACTCATCTGAACAAGGATTGTAGAAAAAGGAAAGGCGCTTGCTTCAACTGTGGAGAGATGGGACACTTCACTAGGGACTGCCCAAAGAGACGAGGGCAAGGAGGACAGGAAAACACTCTCGAGGCTAGTGGCTAGGATAGAAATAGGAAAATTTCTATATTAGGTTTAATTTCTTTATCTGATTATGGAGTTAAGACTTTTTCTGATTCTGGTATTTTGATTTTGTAATCGATACTCTGCACTTTAATACTAGTATTATTTCTGAATTCCGCTGTAGACTCAGACCCATATGGGTTATGGCTCATCTGTTTGAGATTGGGGTTTGAGGGATATTTGTGTTAGACGTCAAGTATGACACATACATTCTGAGTTTTTGTGGGATATGATTTTTATCATGCTCAGCTTCCTAAGAATCATTAGGGAACCTGATCTGTACCAGTAGTCTGTAAATATTTGAATAATTCTGCTTTCCAGTTTTGATATTGGCTAAAGGAGGTGATCCTCTGGGTGTCAATCTGATGTTGATTTCGGTCTTCGGGGTTGACCCTTAGGGGAATTATTTTATCAACCAATGTCTGGTAGGAATCAAGTTTTTGTTTTATCTGTACTCGCTTCCATCACTCGACTGTATCCTATCGATCGAGTGTTCAACTTATAGATAGGAATCCTAATGGGTGTAAACATGTGTTTGAGACATGTTATGTTTGATGGTTGCAAGTGGATGCAAGTGGTTGCTAGTGGTTGCTCGTGGACGCATATACAAACACTAGGCACTAGATCGGCTCGAAAACACTCTCATACTGCATATGGATGTGTGAGCATTTTAAATTTTTATGGATGCAAAATGGTTGAATCAGCACATGGATGTTGCATATGAGTGGATGGTTGTGCACTCATACAGAAATGATATGTATCAAATAGGAAAATTGCATACATATTGGACTCATGGCACTGACATAATTCGCATTAAGGAGGTCAACTGAATCAGTAGACCTCCTGATCTTTGCATTAGATAAGGAACATATACACACACATTTGCAAATGTTCATACAGCACTAGAAATTTCTAAGGACAATGGATGCTTGTGGATGATGACTGAGTAGATGAGTGATTGGATGGTAGGACACATTCTGCTTAACTTGAAGATTTCGGGGACAAAATCCTTTAAGGAGGGGAGAATGTAACACCCCGTATTTTCTGTGAACTTAAGAATTACAAATCTGAGTATAATTAAAATATAAAATCAGAATCAAGGGAAACGGGCAGTGCCATTGTGTTCGTCTCGAAAAAATACGCGAAATAGAGTCTGAAATTTCGTAAATCGGAGTCCGTATGACCAAGTTATGACCTTCCAAAGTTCAGAAAAAAATTAAACAGCACAGACCAGGTCGACTGGGGAGTCAACCTGCCCCGAGGGGGTCGACCCTAGATTCGACCTGACCCCAGGGGGTCGACCCTAGAGTCGAACCTAGAGTCGACCTGCCCCTAGGGGGTCGACCCTAGAGTCGACCCCAGAGTCGACCTGGGAGTCGACCTGCCTCCCGAACCTGCTTTCTGACCTGATGCATTCTGATGTTTTGGCCCGAATTTCTGACCAGATTCATGACTCTAAACCTATTTAAACAGCCCCAAACCCAGCATCCTCTACACACAATTCTATTCTGCTTCTTCTCTGCCTCTGTTCTAATAAAAATAAAAATGGCATCGCTACTCTGCTGAAATCAAAACTAGAAGCTAATCAACATCAACCTAAGTAACTCAATTCAAATTAGAGATTAAAGCTTCTGCAACAATTCTGCAACTACTAAAGTTCTTTATTTAACCCAATCAAGGCAAGTACAGTTATTTTCCGCTATAAACGTTAATTTTGATTGTGACATGAATTCTAAATCTGAATCTGAGGTTATATCTGTTCTGTTCTAATTTGATTTATCTTATTCTGTACCTCTTTCCTCTATTTTTTTTATTGCCAGGCTACCACGAGCCTGAGCCAATCTCATAAGAGATTAACCTGCGCTAAATTTTTTGGGATAGTAAAATGAATGATGCATGAATTTTGCATGGCCAATAGGTGACTGATTTGAGGAAAGAACATGGACTGTAGCTAGAACATAAATCTGAGATAATTTGACATGTTATGTTTATAACATAAAAAGGTATTGAACATATGATTTGTGGACACGACATAAAAAGGTATATAATTGGACATAAATGTAGATTGTATTGAACGTATAATTGGAGATAAAGGGAATATGGCTTAGGTATAAAGACTTACATGGAAGTAGGATATTTATTATGTAAATAAACACCTAAGTAGGGGATCTTTGGGATATATGACATGCATAGTAATCTATGGCTATATTTGGTATAATTTATATATGGATCTTCTGTACTATGCAAGTTTAATAAAAAATTGAAACATATGATATATGGTAAATTATGACCATAATCTATGCTATGTAAATGTAATGCAAACATGGGGTATATGATTATATTGTGCATCACGACTATTATTTATGCATGTGAACTTAGGCAAGATTTATAATTAGGCAAGATATGTTTGTGAAACTTTAAGAAGCAATGAGTAAATCTGTTATATTTGCCTAATTTGTTAGTTTTGTTACATTGCCTAATCTGATAGTTCTGCTCTACTACCTAGTCTGCTAGATTTGTTCATCTGCCAAAGTCTGTCATCTGCTAAGTCTGTTGAAAATGCTAAATCTGTTAGTTTGCTTAATCTGCTAAGTCGCCTAGTCTGAGAAATCTGTTATCTGCTATATTTGTTGAGTTGATATAATTAGTCCGCTATTGACATAATCTGAATTGGCTATAGTTATGAATAATTGACATGTATATTAGGCATGGGTATAAATGGGAAATCATTAATTAATTGGCTGCAAAGATAAACATGGCTAACTCGAGGTTAGAATGAGTTTGCGGCGTAATTCTACCCGGAACCGCCCGGCATATTCCAGTGGTCGCAAACAATAGGTTCTAATGTGAGAAGTTAGTCATAACGTGCTTGAAACCCGAGGTTAGTCTCAGTTTGCGATAGAAACCTGCCCGGAACCAACCGGCCTAACCAGTAGCCGCAAACTGTCAGTCTAATGTGAGAGGTTTGGGCATTAATACTTAATTAATGAAAATCTGAGATAATTATGATTTCTAAAACGTGTTGGGTAAGGTTAAACCAATTTGGACCAATGAATCTGATAAACCCGTTTCGTGAATCCGTAGGCCCAATACAAAGTTAGATAATCTGTAACTAGTTAATCTGTAAGTCTGTTAATCTGTAACAAGTTAATCTGAAGCATGTTAATCCAAACATCTGATTCGTTAGTCTGAAAACCTGTTAACTTGATTTATCTGATCTGTGAACTAGTTAATCTAAATTTTGTATGTCTAAAACTTTTAGACAAGTTAAGCTGAAATCTGTTAGTCCGGGGACACAAGGTTAGGAGGGGAATCACTTGTGTCATCTTTTGTTTGGAACCCATATTAGCCAGTAACCCTTTCTGGTATCAAAACTTTGATTCAACAGTAGGTAGGGTCCGGGCACGCTTACTGAACTAATTATAAGCGGTTCATTCTGATAATGGCAAGGGGTGTTGATGGTGCGTTCCAACCGGGTCATGTGCGTGCATGGATCCCGGTCTGCCTCTGAGGATGTAAGACGCCGTGACATCTGTAAATAGGTCTGTGCCAATTGGTTGTCATTTTAGGGAGTGATACACCCTACTATGGGGATGACACAGGATATTTATGTATTAGGGAGCCGATCGCTTGGGGTAGGGTTTTAGGGTACACTTAGTTCTGTCTGTTTCTGTTGGTACCGTCTGTTTCTGTTGGGTGGTAACACCTCTCTGTTTCTTTGTGGTACCGTCTGTTCGGGTGGTAAAGGCCCATTACTAGTGTACACCTAATTCTACATTCTGTTTCCATAGGGATTAATCTGCTTCTGCTTCTGTCTGTTTCTGATCGGGTAGTAAAGGCCCATTATTAGCAATCAGTTTCTGTTAAATTATTCTGTACCCGTTTCTGTTTCAGTTTAGACATTAGGGTGACACCTAATTCTGTTATACTAGTATTAGTGCAGAGAAGTGTAAGCAATAGCTTATATCATTCTGTTCTTCTATTATATCTGCTACACCTGTTACAACTATCTCTCATCCAGTTTTATGTTCATGTCATGTTATTATTATCTGTTCATAACTGAAAATCACTAGACTTGCCAGACTTTTTGTCTGACCCTTGTTGTTTCGCCTCTTTTCTTCCATTTCCCCCCCCCCCAGGTTTTCTAAGGAGGGAATACTCTAGCTAGATCCGGATTTCTTCTGCTTGAAGTGCTTAAAGTATGGCTTGTCTTCTTCTGTGGGGATTATGATTTTAAACTAGGCATTCTGAAGGCTTTGTACAAGACTGATATTTTGTACTTGAATTCTGAGATTTGAAAGGATGTAACCGTACTGATTTCTGTTTCCACTATAATAAAGTTAAAAAATTTCAAGTACTGTTTTTATCTGTCTTGTAAGTTTCTGTTCTGTTTACTAAAATGCTCCACCAAAGTTAAGGCATTCCTTTTGTGAGTGTCCTTAACGGAGGTGGGGTGTTACACTTTGAAACTTCAACTAATCCTAGAAACTATAAAGCCCCCCTTTAATTTAATACTAGAAAAATGTGAAAAGGATAATTATATTTTTTAATACCTTTATGTATAAGTATATTTCAAGCTTATCAACGCACACACACATATCAAATCCAACTAAGTCAAATAAATCAATTAAGCTAAACAACTCAAAGTAAATATGTTATGTGTTTAATTAATAATCTTGTATATTTCTAAGACAATAATTCCCCATATAGTATACTTACTATAAGGAGTTAAAAGTTAATATGTAATGCAGTGTGTGAAGTATGTTGGTTAAAATGTAGTATGAAATGTATGACATATGCAAAACAATATGAAATGATATATTTAAATGAAATGCAACTTATAATGTGAATGATTTTGATTTGAAATGAAATTGTAATTTATAATAATGATGTATGTAATGATAATATGCAGAATGATTCGGTGATGATGTCTATTTCGGTAAAAGATATTCAAAGTATTATCTAACTATTATGCATATACATATATATTATAAATTATTTCAATCAAACAAAGGTAATATACATTAATATCTATACTCAGGTTAATGTATTAATGAAAGAATAATTAGAGTTAAGTGTTTAATTAAAAATATTTATGACAGTTAGTAAAATATTCAAAATAATTATGAAGTTAAAAAATATTAGTAGGGTAAATATAGTAAGAAATGAAGATCTTTTTAAAGAGAATATTTGTATGATATAAAGTAAACTGTAAACATATATTCATAATAGTATATATAAAAAATGATTATAAAAATAACTTAAAATTCAATTTTTTATGAGATATACACTATTCTTCTTGATACAAATCAATTTTAAATTAAAACTTTAGAAATCCAAACATATTAATTTGCTAGAGAACCATTTATATGTTTAAACTTTAAAAGAAATATATAGTTATAACAAAATTATTTTAATAAAAACTGGTAATGTAAAGTAATATATAAAGTTACAATTTCTTATATTTAAACTACATATTTAAGACATAAAATTCATATTATACATATTTCTGTATACCAAAATATTAAGTTAAATATACAAGTTCTATAAAGTTTAATAAAATAAGAAATCAAAATTAGTATTATGTTACAAATAGTATTTATGATAATGTAACCCAAAATTGTTATGAAGTTATATGTGAAAAAAATATGAGTTAAACTATGTATGTTTAAACTACATATAAAAGATATACAAATTTATATTTTATAACAATATCAAATGTCAGAAAATGTCAAATATTTCTAGCATATTAACATATCTATGTAATATATTTCAATATATATCTTTGAAACAGAATATATGAAACATAGGTAGATAAAAAATTGATAATTAGAGTTAAAACTAACATTTTCATATTGAAAATATATCCTTTCAATTTTTCAAAACCAAATCAAAGCGTAATGAAATTTAAATTTATAACAAGAAAACATTTAATTAAATTGTTGTATCGACATACGAACCAAAATGTCTAAAATTATAAAAGAACTAAATTTCTATACCTAACTATGTGCATAGATGTATATTCCTAAATGTAATGATAATTATGAAAATATTGTAAGGCATATGTAACAACCTGGAAAATCTGAACCAGTTTGAAAATTTTAACTTGGCTATTTTAGTGGATTTAAAATAAATATTTTCAATAATAACGGTGAAAAGTAAGTTTGAATCAACGTTTGAAAATAAATATAATTAATTATAATTATAAACAAGGCCTGAAATGGCGCGGTAGTTTCCAAATTTGAGTTCAAACTTTGACTGACTGTACCGGGTGCAAAACAAAACGGATTTTAGTGAAACCAAAAATATTTAAATCTGTTAGTGAATATCTTTCTAACGAATCTGAAAAATTGAAGTTTCGTAGCGGGAAACAAAACTTATGGCCAAATAAATTTTCAGAAAGGTCGCTATAGAGTTTATATAGCCCGTGAAAATGGCCATTTTGCAAACGACCTCAGAATTCGACGAAACCACTTTTGCTGGATCCGGGATGTCAAATTGTTGCTAGGTTTCAAATTTCATAATTTTTGAAGCTAGTTTGTGAGCGTGGAAAAGGAAAATGTGTTTGGTCGATTTCTATTAAATTGGGTCGACCAGAAAAGGGCCATTTTTCAAACGGTCTCAGAATTCGACAAAACTAATTTTGTTGGGACTGTATCATCAAAACATAGCTAGATTTATTTTTCGGGAATTTTTAGAGTCAATATGTGGCCCCGGCAAATTGAAATGTACATTCAAATTAAATATTAAATGTTTTATATTTTAATTTAAAGGAAAATTGACTGAAACAGTCGAATGGGCCTTCGGAACATATCCCATTGTGTTCGGAATGGGGGTATTTAGCTAGGGACGATAGTCGTTGGGTTTGGATTGGAGTTCGTATGAGATAAGGGGTATTTTAGAATTTTAAAAATATATAAATAAAATAAAAAAAATCTCATTGGCCAGTCATTTCTCTCTCTCCCCCCGTTTTCTCTCTCCCCGACCTCCAATTAAAGGCGGAAACCCCTTCTCCACTTCCCGATCAATTTTCGGCTACCACGATCATCGAACGCCCCTGCCACAGTCGAACTTTTTGAAGAACTCTCCCTCCTCTTCAAATCTATACCTGCCACACCACCCATCGTCGCCCTACCTAGTGTTTCGTGCCCCCAAAGGTCAGCACTTGCGGCCGCCGCCGTGCCTCCATCTCGAACTCGAGTTCGATGAAACCCCAGGCGCCGGAAAGCTCTCTCGGAGCACTACAACGTGGCGAAGTCCGATCATGCTATAGCGTCACGTATTGATCGAAAATCGGTGACCTATTTTTGAAGAATTTCAGAGAGGTACGGTTTATATAATATAAAATAGTTTATAGCACTTTAACGCGCTACGATTTTTGATTTCACGATAAAAATCATATCTTTTTGCTATGTGGTCGAAATTCAGTGAAACAAGAGACACCGAGACCGTGAGGACGTCTTCTACATTCTAGAAGAGACTGCATATTTTTCTGAGCCTCCTACTATTTTTGGTGGAGTGGAACCCAATGTGAGATTTCTAAATTATAAACGATATGGAAAACGACGATGTATAAATTATATATTCGATGTATGAGTTATACAAGCGTTGTACACCACATGTATAAGCGTTGTATAAGTTGTACGTTCAATGTATAAGTTATATATGCATTGTAAAAATTATATATGTGTTGAAATAGAAGTGAAATGCTTATATATATATACGCCCCTCGTCCATAAACCATGGACGATATTTATTGGTTGTGATTGGTGTGAAAATTGGTTGATAGCTAATGGTTGATTAGAATTGTTTGTGGTTGAAATTGATTGATTGTGGTTGAAAAATACTCGTTTGTGGTTGAGAATTATTTGGTTGAAACCACATAGGATTAGTTTGTGGAAATGAAAAAAATATACATGCCGCCTGCGTGCGAATTAGATGCATGAAATACCCATTGCCAAAAGCTGCGAGGCTTTAAGGTAGAGCGAGGAGCCGTACTAGGGACGGCCCCGGTTTTAACTACCCTGTCGTTATGCTGCCGAAATTTTCTGAAATATTCATGTGTTAGAATTATTTTCATTTGTTGAAATTATTTTCATATGTTGAAACCGCATTCATGTGTTGAATAGAAATTCATTCGTTGAATAGAAATTCATGTGTTGAATGGTATTCGTGTTTTAAAAAAATTGCTTTAACAATAAAAATCACATTTTTATTATATATACGAACAATAGAAAACCTTCATGTGTTGAATAGAAATTCATTCGTTGAATAGAAATTCATTCGTTGAATAGAAATTCATTCGTTGAATAGAAATTCATTCGTTGAATAGAAATTCATGTGTTGAATGGTATTCGTGTTTTGAAATAAATTGTTTTATACTAAAAATCGTGTTTTTATCATCTATATCAATTGTATAAAATAGTCGTGTTTTAAAATAATTTTTATTATAATAAAAATCATATTTTTATCATCTATATGAATTATGTAAAATATTCGTGTTTGGAAATAAATTGTTTTACAATAAAAATTACATTTTTATTATATACATGAATTGTTAAAAATAGTGAAGTGTCGAAATAAATGTCTACTGGATAAAAATATCATTTTTATCAAATGTATGAAAAGAATATGGTTTTGAAATCGAAAAATCGATTATATTTATATATATATATAAATATAATCAAAATATATCGAATAACGAAGTTGTTGTTCATGATTTGAAACCGTGATTTCAAACAATTAGTGCGGGAGATCCGACCATCGGATTTTCCCGAAATCGAAACCGTTGGGTTCGCCTTGGAAATATCTTTCCAACGACACCCACTTTGTGAAGATCCAATGGTTGGATTGTCTAGAATGTTTAATTCAAATTTGAAGAAAAACAACGCCAGAATCGATTATATTTATATATATATATAATTAAATTAAATCGAATAACGGCGCTACAGTTCGTATTTTGAAATCGAAACTTCAAACGAGTGTACCGGGAGATCCAACTGTCGGATTTTCCCAAAACTGGAACCATTGGATTCGTTTTGAAAAGATCTTTCTAATGATGTAAAATTTGTGAAGATCCAATGATAGATTTTCATATATGTGTAAATCAAATCTGAAGAAAAACAGCGCTACGGCTGCGTTATGGCCTGAAGTGTCGTTTGAATAAATTGGCTATAAATAAATAAATAAATAAAAATGGCGATAAATCATTATAAAATATTATAAACGATATGGAATGGAAATAAACTGAATTTACCAGGTTTATTGAATATTTGATGGTTGAATGTGAAATTTATAAACTAACTGGAGGTTAGCTAAGTCGGATGGTTTCCTGGGTTTTGATCTGATGTTGGTTTCGGCCTTCGGGGTTAATAATTGGGAAATCGATCTCTTACTGATTTACGGTTAGAGAATAATGAATTGGAATGAAGCATATGTTGTGTTTGTGTAGCACTTGTTAATTATATACGCGAATTGCTCAGAAAGACCGGGTTTATCCTATTCTGAATAACTGAATCGACGATAAGAAATCGAAGATGAAGACGGTGGTTGAAGACCGGAGATCTTCGCCTCGGTTGGATGATAACTGATGTCCTAATGGGGAGGCATCCCGAAATATGGATAATGAGTGGTGATCGTCCAGACGTACGTGGAGATCGATGGGTGTGCGAGAAATATAGTGCCTCCGGCAGACCTAGAACGGACTTGCAAATGGACTGCGTGTCTGACATTGGAATTCATTCTGTGAGATTGATAGCAATCAGTTGCATGGTGTGAATTGCCTGTGTGGCATGCTAAGATGCAGTGATCAAGGCTTCTGTTGAAAAGCAAAGTCTTGTGATTGATGATCAAAGCAAGGCCTGTGTGGCATAGCTTCATGTATAACGTGAATTCGCGAGACTCACACCCCGGTATGAACCAGAAACAGGAGAGGACCTCAGGGAGGATATGCGTTTCTTTCTAGCTAGAGGTGGTGTCAGTGCTTAAACTGGCTGACATTCATATTATTTTCACTTGTGTGATTGTTGCTGTTGCGAGGCGCCTCAGATATATCGGTGACTATGTGAAGCCGATGGAGTCATTCGTTGGCTCATTTACGCCCCAAAGGGCGGGGAAACGCAGTGTTCAGGCATTTTAATCCACATCGGTGGACCGGCCCTGACGATCCAAGGGTCGATGCGCTCTGACCTTGAGGCTCGGGCTAGAGAGCCTCGAAGTCGGTAAGGACTATCTTTTGCCTTGGTTCGTGACGGAAATCCATTTTCCAAATATGACATATGCGGTTTTGATTGTATACCTATATATGGCGACATGATATATGGTACCCATGCGGTCTATGATTGATATTTATGATTGTTTATAAAATTAGAAACTAACTAGAAACGAGCTAAGAAGGATGGTTTCCTGGGTATTGGTCTGACGTTGGTTCGGCCTTCGGGGTTAATGTGACGGCCCGCCCCGCACTAACCGACATTTACTCCAAAAGTGCGCTATACACATGTCCAGTTAGCACGGAATGAGTCGTCAGAAGGAAAGGGAAGAAGAAAATGAACATACAAATAACCTGTAGAATGTCTCACAGCGCATAGAATAAAATATAATAACAACATACTTGACATAAAACAGGAGAGACAGTGCATAAGCTGAAAATCAGAACTAAACATCATAGCAGCGGAAATTCAGAATACAGCTTATTACAACTTTCAAACTGTCTCAAAGCAAAAACAAGATAAAGGAGGTACACTACTAATGCCCAAGTAGTGACCACCAACGACACATGGAGAATGTGTATATATATATCATACGTGAAAGCCTCCTGCCCGCCTCCGAATCAGCTACTCGCGCATCACCAGCTAACCTGTCTCTAGTCTGCTCGTGTGAGCACCCAGAGTAATAAGAGGAGACATAAAACTCTGGGTCAGACATAAAGCCTGGTATGAGCGATAAGCATCTAAAGTGAACAATAACAGGTAGACTAAAACATATCTGAACCTGGACCTGCAACCAAAGAGTTAGCACTACATATTGTACAACACTCTAAGGTACCATATCAAACGGTATAAAGATACGGAGGTAGGGGAGGTGTGCATGTCATAATGATGGCAAACAATCAAGCATAACATCCATCCTCACATCTCTCACTCAGTTCTTAAAGCATACGATATTCACCACTTCGATCACCCAACATTCCTTGCTACGATCACTTTGCCCCATGAAGTCATAAATGGCTTCATTGCACTGATAACTTAGCCACTAATCCTTTGCTATGTCCACTTTGCCCCATGGAGTCACAAGAACCCCACTGCACTGGCTCATAGCCTTACTACGCATCACCTTGCCCCTCGGGTCACAATGACCCTACTGCACTGATAACGTAGTCTTGCTACCATCACTTTGCCCCTCAGGTCATAATGACCCTACTGCACTGATAAGTAGCCATCCTTCATTTTTAGTGGTGAATCGAAGTTATGAACGTCGTCAACTCCTTAGCACACGTCCCGCAGCAAAGCCCAACTCATGAAGTGAACTCATTGGTTCCCAACTGGTTCCGAGATCCTGAGCTCTAACTTCCCATATTGGACTACCTTTGCATCTCGGGTTATGGGTCAATACTGGGTCGGGTCGGGTTCCTCCTCAAGCTATCGGTTCGGGTTGGTGTCCTTCATCCGTTCGGGTCGGGTCCCCCTTCTGGTGCGGTTCGGGTCGGCATTCCTCTGGGTTCGGGTCAGATGCTTCTCTTCGGGTCGGGTCGGGTGCTTCCCTTCGGGTCGGGTCGGGTGGATCCGTCTTTATGCTCTCTTCATATGCTCCTATCTGATCTGCTTCCGTGCTCCTGCTCTGATTCGTCTTCGTGCTTCCGATCCGATCCGTCCTTCTCGATCCAATCCATTTTCCTCTATCCGATCCGATCCCAGTTCAGCTAGCATGGCCTTCCTTTTTTCCACTTTTTCCAAGTGTTGGGTTCCGATCCGATCAGATTCTTTGCTCAGTTCAACATATCCGATCCGAGCCCCCTTATCTGATCCGATCCGAACCCTGCACTATTTTCTGAAACTATTGCAGCAAGTGTTTACGCCATTCGATGACGTTTTCGACCATTCTAACTATTGGAATCAATCACAAAGCATTTCATACAGTCATAGCAACATGCATAATCAACCACCAACAACATTCACATCAATATCATAGGTTAAAATGGATCAAACATACCCAAAATCCCATATTTCCCCTTAAGCATGTTTAGGTGAAACTAATGATAGGATTAGCAAAACTTAACCAAATTAACCCAAATTCATATCAGAGGTCTAAAACATCATTTAGGAATTTATGAACATTTTTCCCGAATTTTATCATGCTTAAATTCGCTAATTAGCACTAATCACCCCTAACTAGCCATAATTAGTGTAAAACTATGCAAATCACTCACCTTAGCCACAAAATAAACTAAGATCTGAAATAATTCTCTCATTTGATGTGAATCTCAGTGCCAAACAGCAGCTCCTTTGTTGCTTTGGTGAAGATCTTTCTTGATTAGGGGTTGCTAAGCCAAATCCTTAACCAAAAGATGATTTGGAGGTGATTTAGAGGTTAGAGGCCATTTTTAGGGATCCTTGGTGATAAGTGGAGGCTAGAAAACTGAAATGGAATGATTCTCCATCTCATTTCAGCCCTCCCATAACCCTAATCCCGAAATGGGTTATGGGCCTACTCACTAATCACCCGATTTGGCCCGGTTAAGCAGTTTTTCACCCTCCAAACCTTGTTTCAGTCATATCTCCCAAACGGTAAGTCCGTTTGGCTATTGTAACCACTCTACGGAAAGATAAACCATCAAACGAATCAAATGGAAGTGGTTTCAGGTCAAAATTCCTTTCCAATCAAAAGTTATGGCCAAAACAGTACAAACTAGGGGCAAAATGGTCATTTAAAAATTGACAAAAATCATAAGCATGGGAAATGACTCTAATAGATGTTTCCCAAAGTTACATGACCATACGACTTCATATGAGAAAGAAATAAATATTCTACGATTCCTCGATGCGTAGAATGCGGGTCATTACACTCTCCCCCCCTCAAGAAATTTCGCCCCCGAAATTCCCTAATCCAAACACACACAAAGGTTCCCGCATGCCTATCAATCATAAACAACAATTAAACATGCAAGCAAGCAAAGCAAGTCTAGCCTAGCATGCGGAAAACTAAATTGCAAAATAAATCTTACCAGGCAAAGAGTTCTGGATGCATCTTCCTAATGCTCTCCTCTGTCTCCCAAGTACAATCATTCTCGTTCTCGCCCCACTGAACCTTGACTAGCTTCACCGCCTTCCTTCGAAGTTGCTTCGTATCATGTCCCACAATACGAATCGGCTTGCGGTTCCCACCCGCCTCGGGTTCTACTTCGAAGTCCTCTAACTGATCAGGTGAAATAATCACATCTGAGTCGTGAACGAACTTCCTCAGTTGGGAAACATGAAATACATTGTGAACTCCCGCCATTTTCTATGGTAAGCCAAACTCTATACGCCAAATTCCAGACTAATTCCAGAACAGGGAATGGGCCAACGAATCTTGGTGTCAACTTGCCTCTCCTACCAAATCGTACCACGCTCTTCAACGGAGAGATCTTGACAAACACCAAGTCACCAACGGAGAATTTCAAGTCTCTTCTCCTCTTATCGGCATAACTCTTCTGCCTATCCTGAGCAGCTTTCATTCGTTGCTGAATGATCTTGATCTTATCGGAAGTTTCCCTAACCACATCTGGTCCAAGCACAAACTTCTCGCCAGTCTCTATCCAACATGATGGTGGGTTGCACGGTCTTCCGTACAAAGCTTCATATGGAGCCATACCGATACTGGATTGGTAGCTATTATTATATGCAAACTCTACTAGATGCAAATGGTCATCCCATGATCCACCAAAATCCAATATACAAGCTCTCAAGAGATCTTCCAATATACGATTCACCCTCTCCGTCTGACCGTCGGTCTGAGGATGATATGCGGTACTGAGATGTAATCTTGACCCTAGAGCCTCTTGTAAGCTCTTCCAAAACCCACTAGTGAACAATGGGTCTCGGTCACTCACAATGCTTTTGGGTACTCCATGAAATCTCACTACCCACTTCATATACAATTCTGCCAACTTGGCTGTCGTTCTGGTCGATTTGACTGGTATAAATCTTGCGCTCTTAGTCAATCGATCCACAATTACCCAAATGCTATCATATCCCGATCTAGTCCTTGGTAAGACATCGATGAAATCCATCGAAACTTGCTCCCATTTCCATTCGGGAATTTCTAATGGTTGCAACAACCCACTAGGCTTCTTTTGCTCGGCTTTAACTAGCTGGAAATTCATGCATTTGGATATAAACTTCCCAACGTCTCTTTTCATCCCTTCCCAGTAGTAAGTCTGTCTCATGTCTCGATACATCTTATTACCACCGGGATGTACAGCCAGTTTTGAGTGATGACATTCTCTAAGCACTTCATCTCTCAAACCATTCACGTTGGGCACAACTAGTCTTCCATTCTTCCGAAGCCATCCATCTCGATCAAGCCCATACACATTCATCCCCTCATTGATACCCATCTTTAACTTGGAGATGATTTCCAATAGATTAGGATCGTCCCTCTAGCTGGAACCAATCCGCTCTATCAAAGTGGGTCTGATCGTCAAACTAGCTAGCATAACTGGATCCAATTTGCACCTTGGTCTGAAATCAAACCCCGCGATATACTCCAGTTGCTTCCATTCAAGAAACATTGCCCCTAAGCTAGCATGTCTCCTACTTAAGGCATCGCCTACCGCATTACCTTTCCCAGGTGTGTATGCGATATCAAAATCATACGAAGCCAAGAACTCTAACCATCTCTGCTGACGGAGATTTAGATCTTTCTGGGAGAAGAGATACTTTAACGATTTATGATCGGTAAACAGCTCAAATCTTTCTCCCAAGAGATAGTGTCTCCACATCTTCAGCGCAAATACAATCGCTGCTAATTCCAAATCATGGGTAGGATACTTCTTCTCATGCGGCTTTACCTGTCGACTAGCATAAGCTACAACCCTACCTCCTTGCATCAATACTGCACCCAGTCCGGTACCACAAGCATCCGTGTATACCGTCATCTCTTCATTCCCTTTAGGAATGACTAACACTGGCGCACGCATCAATCTCTCCTTTAGACTTTTGAAGGCATCCTCACACACTCCGTCCCAAACGAAGGACTGATTCTTCTTAGTCAACTGAGTCAACAGTGCTGCAATCTTGGAGAAGTCCTGGATAAACTTACGATAATATCTAGCTAATCCCAAGAAACTTCTGACATCTGTTGCATTCTTGGGCGTAGGCCAATCCTGTACCATAGCCACCTTCGCAGGGTCCACGGCAATTCCATTCTCTGAAACAACATGACCCAAGAATCTCACTTCCCTTCTCCAAAAATGACACTTAGAGAATTTCGCTTTCAATTGGTGTTTCCTCAACACCTCCATCACTATCCTTAAATGTCCCTTGTGTTCCTCCTCTGTCCTTGAGTAAACAAGGATGTCATCCACGAACACAAGAACAAACTTATTCAACTGATCTCTGAATACTCGATTCATAAGATCCACAAAATAGGCTGGTGCATTGGTCAACCCAAATGGCATGACCAACCACTCATAAAATCCAGATGGCGTCCTAAATGCCGTTTTCGGAACACTCTCATCCGCTACTCGAAGCTGATGAAATCCTGTCGCGAGGTCCAACTGGGAGAACACTCTAGCTCCTTCCAGCTGATCAAACAAATCATCTATCCGCGGTAGAGGATACTTATTCTTCCTCGTCACCTTATTCAACTCGCGATAGTCCACAGACAAACGAAAGGAACCATCTGCCTTAGTGGCAAACACAACTGGTGCTCCCCACTCGGAGACACTCCTTCTAATAAATCCCTTCTTCAAAAGATTGCTGACTTGCACCCCGAGCTCTCGCTGCTCCCTTGGTGCCATACGACGAAGTGGCATCACTATAGGTCTGGCATCTTTCACTAAATCAATACGAAACTCAATCTCTCGGTGTGGTGGAAGCCCGGTCACCTCCTTGAAGACGTCCGGATACTGGCCAACCACGGGCACATCTGACAACTCATCCTGCGGGATGTCGAGGGAATTTACAAAACTAGCCATAACTCCATCACTAGGTAGGCTACCAAACACTACCCTCCGCCCATCATCCGCCCTCACTGTCACCAAAAAGCCCTCACAGTCTACCACCACTCCGTATCTTCGGAGCCAATCGACTCCCAATATAATGCCATACCCAGTAAAGCCCAAAACAAAGCAATCACATACTAACATACATCCATGACTCGATAAGACCAAATTCCTGCAAATCCTACTAAGGCTAGTCGAACCACCAATCGGGTTCGTCACAATCAATGGTCTATCGACTATCTCGGTTTCCAGTCCCAACCTATCTACCAGGTCACTAGATATGAAGGAACGGGAAGCCCCAGTATCAAACAAAACTCGAACTGGTATATCATAAATAGAAAGCATACCTTGAATAACAACATTCTTTCCTTTCTCCGCCGCAGTTGGGGCATTCGACGAAGAAGAAACAGCATCAATAGCATATGCTTTCACAATCTGCTTCTCCTTAAGAGGTTGCAGACACTTATCCTTATGATGTCCCACTTGACCACAGTTGTAGCACTTCCTTTCCGCTGGCTTGGCCCGACATTCCTTAGCATAATGGCCCTTCTTCCCACAGCTGAAGCACTCAACATCCTTCTTGCTCTTTTTCTGGCCACCTTTTGATTGGTCCTGCTTCCTCTTATTCTGAGAGTTATTCTTGCCTCCACCGCCTGCTTGCGGCTTTGGCCCTTCCACAGATGCAGCCTCAGTCTTTGACTTAGGGTAAAGACTCTCTGATCTCAAAGCTTTCCCCACGATCGATTCAAAAGTCTCATCGATGTGGTTGATAAGCCTTTCCCCCAAGTATCCATCTAAACCAGTAATGAACTTCTCATTCTTCTTTTCAGGAGTATCGATAAGAGACAGTCCATACTTCGACAAAGTGTCGAACTCAGCAATATAATCAGAAACTGCCCTTCCGTTCTGCTTAAGTTCCAAGAACCTCTTAAACAACACTGACTTCTGTGTAGCTGGAATGAACTTCTTGCTAAAGCGAGCCTTGAACTGATCCCAAGTAACTTGGTCCTCTGGAGTAGCTGTTCTAATGGCATTCCACCAATTCATCGCTCGCCCTTGCAGCTGACGAGACGCTAGCCTTCTCTTCATCGCATCCTCAAGACCCAAGTCATCGAAGATATGGTCACAGCTATCCATCCAGTCTTGAACATCCGTGGCCGACTCCGTTCCGTGGAACGGCTTCCCACCAAGATTAGTGTAATCTTTGCACAACTTGGCGAAATCGACCCTAGGCGCCTGCACTACTGGGCCCGCACCAACTCCGGGATTGGGAATTGCCCCTTGCACTTCTCTAAGCATATCTCTCATGAGGTTAGTAAACATAGCCCTCATGTCAGCGGCATTCCCTTGGTTGGTCCCTCTACCAGCACCCCTCGTGTCTCGGCTCATCGTCAATCTGAAAAAGGAAAACGATTAACGACCCCATAGTGGTGCTAGTGCAGTGCGACTTCATTCTTATACTACTAATAGTATATACATAGCTTTTGAAAACCAAAGTAATCACAAATACGCGCTCTCATATACGTACTATCTCTCCCTAGTGTCTTTCCCTAGGTTAACTATGCAACCTAGAGCTCTGATACCAAGTGTGACGGCCCGCCGCTCACTAACCGACATTTACTCCAAAAGTGCGCTGTACACATGTCCAGTTAGCACGGAACAGGTCGTCAAAAGGAAAGGGAAGAAGAAAATGAACATACAAAGAACCTGTAGAATGTCTCACAGCGCATAGAATAAAATATAATAACAACATACTTGACATAAAACAGGAGAGACAGTGCATAAGCTGAAAATCAGAACTAAACATCATAGCAGCGGAAATTCAGAATACAGCTTATTACAACTTTCAAACTGTCTCAAAGCAAAAACAAGATAAAGGAGGTACACTACTAATGCCCAAGTAGTGACCACCAACGACACAGGGAGAATGTGTATATATATATCATACGTGAAAGCCTCCTGCCCGCCTCCGAATCAGCTACTCGCGCATCACCAGCTAACCTGTCTCTAGTCTGCTCGTGTGAGCACCCAGAGTAATAAGAGGAGACATAAAACTCTGGGTCAGACATAAAGCCTGGTATGAGCGATAAGCATCTAAAGTGAACAATAACAGGTAGACTAAAACATACCTGAACCTGGACCTGCAACCAAAGAGTTAGCACTACATACTGTACAACACTCTAAGGTACCATATCAAACAGTATAAAGATACGGAGGTAGGGGAGGTGTGCATGTCATAATGATGGCAAACAATCAAGCATAACATCCATCCTCACATCTCTCACTCAGTTCTTAAAGCATACGATATTCACCACTTCGATCACCCAACATTCCTTGCTACGATCACTTTGCCCCATGAAGTCATAAATGGCTTCATTGCACTGATAACGTAGCCACTAATCCTTTGCTATGTCCACTTTGCCCCATGGAGTCACAAGAACCCCACTGCACTGGCTCATAGCCTTACTACGCATCACCTTGCCCCTCGGGTCACAATGACCCTACTGCACTGATAACGTAGTCTTGCTACCATCACTTTGCCCCTCAGGTTATAATGACCCTACTGCACTGATAAGTAGCCATCCTTCATTTTTAGTGGTGAATCGAAGTTATGAACGCCGTCAACTCCTTAGCACACGTCCCGCAGCAAAGCCCAACTCATGAAGTGAACTCATTGGTTCCCAACTGGTTCCGAGATCCTGAGCTCTAACTTCCCATATTGGACTACCTTTGCATCTCGGGTTATGGGTCAATACTGGGTCGGGTCGGGTTCCTCCTCAAGCTATCGGTTCGGGTCGGTGTCCTTCATCCGTTCGGGTCGGGTCCCCCTTCTGGTGCGGTTCGGGTCGGCATTTCTCTGGGTTCGGGTCAGATGCTTCTCTTCGGGTCGGGTCGGGTGCTTCCCTTCGGGTCGGGTCGGGTGGATCCGTCTTCATGCTCTCTTCATATGCTCCTATCCGATCCGCTTCCATGCTCCTGCTCTGATTCGTCCTCGTGCTTCCGATCCGATCCGTCCTCCTCGATCCGATCCGTCCTTCTCGATCCGATCCATTTTCCTCTATCTGATCCGATCCCAGTTCAGCTAGCGTGGCCTTCCTTTTTGCCACTTTTTCCAAGTGTTGGGTTCCGATCCGATCAGATTCTTTGCTCAGTTCAACATATCTGATCCGAGCCCCCTTATCCGATCCGATCCGAACCCTGCACTGTTTCTGAAACTATTCCAGCAAGTGTTTACGCCATTCGACAACGTTTTCGACCATTCTAACTATTGGAATCAATCACAAAGCATTTCATACAGTCATAGCAACATGCATAATCAACCACCAACATCATTCACATCAATATCATAGGTTAAAATGGATCAAACATACCCAAAATCCCATATTTCCCCTTAAGCATGTTTAGGTGAAACTAATGATAGGATTAGCAAAACTTAACCAAATTAACCCAAATTCATATCAGAGGTCTAAAACATCATTTAGGAATTTATGAACATTTTCCCCGAATTTTATCATGCTTAAATTCGCTAATTAGCACTAATCACCCCTAACTAGCCATAATTAGTGTAAAACTATGCAAATCACTCACCTTAGCCACAAAATAAACTAAGATCTGAAATAATTCTCTGATTTGATGTGAATCTCAGTGCCAAACAGCAGCTCCTTGTTGCTTTGGTGAAGATCTTCCTTGATTAGGGGTTGCTAAGCCAAATCCTTAACCAAAAGATGATTTGGAGGTGATTTAGAGGTTAGAGGCCATTTTTAGGGATCCTTGGTGATAAGTGGAGGCCAGAAAACTGAAATGGAATGATTCTCCATCTCATTTCAGCCCTCCCATAACCCTAATCCCGAAATGGGTTATGGGCCTACTCACTAATCACCCGATTTGGCCCGGTTAAGCAGTTTTTCAACCTCCAAACCTTGTTTTAGCCATATCTCCCAAAAGTAAGTCCATTTGGCTAATGTAACCACTCTACGGAAAGGTAAACCATCAAACGAATCAAATGGAAGTGGTTTCAAGTCAAAATTCCTTTCCAATCAAAAGTTATGGCCAAAACAGTAACAACTAGGGGCAAAATGGTCATTTAAAAATCGACAAAAATCATAGGCATGGGAAATGACTCTAGTAGATGTTTCCCAAAGTTACATGACCATACGACTTCATATGAGAAAGAAATAAATATTCTACGATTCCTCGATGCGTAGAATGCGGGTCATTACACTTAATACCTAGGGAATTGTTCTCTTACTATTTTATAGTTGGAGTCTAATTAAGAATTCTTTTGTTTTATTCGTATCAAGCATATTTTAGCCATTATAAGGTAAAAGCTCTATCCTCCGGTTTGCGTTGCATTGTGTGATGGGAACTGAGTCTTATAATGGCTTCATTTTTATAAAAAGCATTGCGATGTTTAAAAGATTTACTTATTTTAAAGCACTCGCAATCCAATGGAGTAAACCCGTTCTGCGAAAGTGGCGTGGTCCTGTGATTGACCATACTATAAAATGTGTTAAGTAGATTTCTCATACCAGTCCCATGACTGACTCGTAGTTTGTTTCACTTGCAAACTCGGGTGCCCTTATTTCTACACGGGCAGCATTGTCTTCAGGTTTTAGCAGGCTCTTTCTGGATAGCTGGAGCTGAAGATGGATTCTATCATTTATCTCTTTTTATGTTGTTCAGCTATTATTGTACATATTATGTTTGTTTTCCGCTGTAGACATTTATGTATAGCTGAACTGTATTTGAACTAAGTATGATTATGTATACTGTGTAACTCTGATGATTACGTTTTTCCAGTGTATTACTTGTTCATTATCTGGTGTATTTATTTAATTTTGTTCTGCTATTATCTGTTTATGTGTTATATTCCAAAGATTACCCTTGCCACCGTCAGTACGGGGTTTGGGGTCGTCACAGCATACCTCTTTTTTCAATCCTCCATTTTTTCCTTCCATCGTTATAAACCACACATTCACATATTTCCGAATGTGATGATGAGATCTTCTCTAATGCGACGGGCTTGTTTTTTTGATCAACATATTATATTCATTTGCTGAGTTTGAAGACCGTATGAGACACAACATGATTACTGAACTGAGAAAAGATTAAATCTCCATTTTCTCTTTTTATATATTCATTTTTAATTTATTACAATAGTTGTGGAAATCCCCAATTCGATTTTGAAATTAGGGTTTGCTCAGAAAGGAGTGCAAGACTGTAGAACGATAAAAAGATCCCCCAAAATGTGACCGCTGAGGTCTTATTTATAGGCATATTGGACCCCCTTTCGGCAGCGGTCAGCATTCCGACTTTCGCTATTTGTGTTGACTTGCTCTAGCAGCTTTCGGTGTCGGTCTTTTTGGCTTTCAGTGTCGCTTTCAGGTAGAACTCCTTTGCTTTGCCAATATCAACTAAAGAAGTATTGAAAGTTTTCCTTAGCTACTTTTGGTTTCGTTGGTAACTCTCTATTCCGATATCGAGTTATGAACTTTTCCTTGCCTGTGCCTTCTTAGTACTTGTCTTTACTTTTGCACCACTTCCTGGTGTCGAAGTACACGCTTTCGGAGTTGAAACTAGGTTGATTTCTTTCTGTAGCGATACAAGGAACATTCTTGATTGCTCCTTCTTCGATTAGTGCTTCAATACCTTTATCTTTGGCATCAGCTTTGCGGCAGCGTAGTTTCGAGACTCCTTTCGGTGGATTGAATGTCGTTTCTTGGTTTCGATACCAAGTGTATTAGTATTGATGGTTCCTTTCTCTATCCTTCTTGGTTTTATGCTTCTATTTTTCGATTCTGTGTTTCAGTATTGGAATCTATGATTTTGGCAATCTTTCATTGTTGGCTTTCGAAGGTGAAGCCAGGTTGACTTCCTTTTGTGTCACTACCAAGCGCATTGGTAGCGACAACACCTTCATTGGAGCTTCTAATTTGTTGATAATTCCTTTCCTTGCCTTTGCTTGTTCATGGTACTGTATTCTGATAATAGATTTTATTCTTTCGATAGTATTGATAGTGAATTAACCGAAACTGATAGCTCTTTGTTTCCTTTTCCATGGTATGGGGTTGGGATACGAACGAATGATGGAAGACTTAATCAATAGTTAGAGTGCTTAGTAGCTAGTGTCCTCTAATTCATGCTAGTGGGTTACAAAATAAACCTATTAAGGCCTTAAATGACCATAGGAATCTTCCTTAGGTATCTATATTATATTTTGAGTGAGGTCATAAGTGGTTATAGAACCCGCCTCTTTTGATTTAGTGAGGTTGTAATTGGTTTAAGAGCTTGCCTCTTAGATATTGCTTGAGGGGGTGATTTAAAGGCTTCATTTGTGCGTAAAGATTCAATTTCTGGATTTAATGTAACGACTCGCATTCTACGCATCGTAGGATCGTAGAATATTTATTTCATTTTTATATGAAGCCATATGGTTGTGTAACTTTAGGAGGCGACTTTTGGGGTCATTTCCCATGTTCGCGATTTTTGCCAATTTTTAAATGACCGTTTTGCCCCTGGCGAATCATGTTTAGCCTATAATTTTTTATTAGTAAAGAGTTTTGACCTGAAACCACTTCCATTGAATTCGGATGATGGTTTATCTTTCTGTAGAGTAGTCACATGTGTCAAACGGACTTACCGTTTGGGAGATATGTCTGAAATAATGTTTGGAAGGTGAAAAAACAACTTAATCGGGCCAAATAGGGTGATTAGCAGCTACGCCCATTGGGAGATTTCGGGATTAGGGTTGCATAGGGGCTGGTAGGGGCTAGAGAAACTCTCCTTTGTCATTTTCCAGTTGCCACAAACTTTCTCTTCAACCCAAACAATGGCCTCCACCTTCTAAATCACTCCCAAAACACCTTTTTGTCAATAATTAGCCTAACTGACATCAAATCAAGGAAAATCAATGCCAAATTAGAGTTGGGGCTATTGCTATACATTGGAATTCGTGCCAAAACAACGGAGTTTCATATCTAAAGTTTTATTTGTGGCTAAGGTGAGTGATTTGCAATGTTTTTCACTAATTACGGCTAATTAAGGGTGATTAGTGTTAATTAAAGAAATTATGCAGGTTAAAATTCTGGAAAATTTGTAAAAATCTAAAATATTATTTTAGGGCCTAATAGAAATTTGGATTAATTTGGATATTTTTTGCTAATCGTATGGTTAGGTCATGATTAAGGGGATTAAGGGGTAAACATGGGTTTTGGGTATGTTTGATCCATATAAACATGTCATATTGTTGTTTTGGTGTTTATGGTGGATTGCTATGTTGCTATTACTGTTTGGAATGTTTTGTGGTTGCTTAGTGAAGTTAGGTTGGTCAAAAATGCCGTCGTGTGGTGTTAGTAGCTCACTGGAAATGGCACAGGAATTCAGATCGGATGGGATATGGAGGGCCAGATCTGATCGCCCATGGGATCGTGGAGTACCGAACCGCCTGCATGAAGTCCTCGAGCACCATCACGAGTCGAACCGTGGAACGACATCACAAACCCAAGAGCTAAAGCACAAACGAACCGAGCCGTGGAGCTACCCCGACCCGAAGAGCACGAACCGAACCGATGAAGGAGCTCGAACCGACCCAGAGGTTCACCTTCACGAGACGCCTTTGTTTAGAGGAGCTACGAGCCGACCCGAACCGCTTGGTGGCCCTGAACTAGAGCTACTCACAAACCAATGGAGGACCCGAGCCTACATGATGATCACGAACCGAATGGATGTCGAACCGAGATGATGATGACCAAAACCCGAGATGCAAAGGTAGTCCAAATGAGATGTTAGAACTCAGGATCCAAATGGGAACCAACGAGTTCACTTCATGGTCGGGCTTTGTTGCGCAACGTGTGCAAAGGGGTTATCGATGCCTATAGCTTTGACTCACCACTGAGAGACGGATATTGTCTATGGATCAGCGCAATGGGACCGTTAAGACTCCTAAGGGCAAGTGATCGTAGCAGGGCTATGAGCCAGTGCAGTGGGCTTGTCATGACTCCATGGGGCAGAGTGGACATAACAAAGGATTAGAGGCTATAGATCAGCGCAATGGGATCATTATGATTCCCAAGGGCACATGATCGTAGCAAAGGATTTGGTGAATAAAGTGGTAGATATAATATACTTTACGCACTGAGTGAGAGATGTGAGGATGATTGTTATGCTTGATGTTTGTTATCACTGTGACATGCACACCCCCTCCCCCTCATCTTCACACCATGTGTTAGTGTCACCTAAGAGTACTGTACATCCTGTTGTCCTAACTCTTTGGTTGCAGGTCCAGGTTCAAGTATGGTTATGTATACCTGTTATTGTTCTGTTTTGCTGCTTATCGCTCATACTAGACTTTTGTCTGACCCAGAGTTTTACGTCTCTTCTTATTACTCTGAGTGCTCCTAAATGAGCAGACTAGAGACAGGTTAGCTGGTTATGCACGAGTAGCTATCCGGAGATGAGCAAGAGGCTTACACGTATTACTCCCATATATATTCTCCCTATGTCGTTGGTGGTCACTACTTTGGGCATTAGTAGTGTACCTTTCTTATTTTGCTTTAGAGACAATTTTAAAAGTTGTAATAATGATGGTTTTGGATCATAAGCAGTATTTTGGATTTTCCGCTGCTATGATGACTTAGTTTTCAGCTTATGCACTGTCTCGCCTATTTTGTGTCAAGTATATGTTATTATTATATTTTATTCCATGCATTTTGAGATATACTACAGGTTCTTTGTCGATTCATTCACCTTCTTTCTTTTCTTTTGACGATCGTCCCGTGCTGGTTGGACATCGGTACAACACGTTTCATTGGAAATGTCGCCTGGTGCCGGGCGGGCCGTCTCATTTGATAACCTATTTTTGGGAAATGCTACTTTGGGTATGTTAGTTAATTGTTGTGCATGATTGTGCCAGATTATGCTCAATCACTGGCCTTGTTAGACATATAATTTGGGTGAAACCAAAAAATATATATATTATGGATAGTTTTATGCATTTTCTACTCACTAAGACTTGATATTCTGATTCCCTCCTCAACAAACTCTATGGTTAATATTAGAGGAAACATTCGTACGGATGTGATCGTGTTTGGTTTCCATGCTTATTCACTCATACTCTATATTGTTGTGGTGATTCAACAATAAGGTAGTTGTCATGGTCCATCCCTACTATCCGATCTAATTTTCATTATGATTTTAGTTTTTTCGTACTTTGATTTTTCCCATTCTCATTATTTGTAGGCACCGGATTTACACGTTTCATGCTTGGACGGTTTTTTATTACAATTTTGTTGAAATTTTGGCTCAATAATGTGCAAGTTGTTATAGAAAACTGCCCATGAAAAACTCTACAGTGGACAATGGATCATTGATAGTATGAGGTTCGAAGGATACTCATGAAGTGATGATATTTTGAAGTGATGTCCACTGGAGATAAGACGGACCCTGGATATTTCACTTCGAAATACGATGGCCATTGAACATTACGACAAAGATATGTTATACTTTGGATTGCTTTTGATATGCGTACCTGTTCCTAGCTTACTTATTCTCATGGATATGAGTATGAGGAACCGAATGATATCGTATATCTAACGCAACAAATGAGTGTATATAGCAATCGAAATCCCAGTGGGTTCGAATTTTTTGGAAAAACTAATGTCCAAGTCCACTGAAACTCGAGTTGATTGTTTAGGACCCTTTAGAAAGGCAAAGAAAAATATACTAGAGCTCAAATAAATATCTTATAGTTGGACTAATAAATACGATAATAAGTAAATACTAACCATAATAATAACAATTACTAAGCGAGTGTCTCTACTTGGAAAGTCTTTGCTATATATCCAACAAGCGATTTGTTATGAGGAGGGGTCAGAACTAAAATTTTGGCGAATGGATAAATTTTACTTTTAAGAATAACAATACGTATACTATCCCATTTCTTCTTTTAGTTATATTAGGTAATTAGGGTTTACAATACACTCACCTTTATGCATAAATCGTGCAAATCTTTCCCATGTAGACCAAACCAATATATGTATATATATATAACTACATGCCTAGTAAATCTAGATACTACCCATAGTACCCTCCTCGATAGGTGAGCACCATCTCGCTATGAGAAAATGCCGCTACTAAATATGTAACGAATTTCTTCATAAGGCCTACATTACAGAAGTTCTGTAATTTGATAAGAAAACGTCAAACTATGTCTGCATTGGACTCTCCAACGCTCGGACATTCACATTGTACTACCCAAACAAAACATTGAGGATTTACACATAATCCCTCTATCGATATTCCGGTTCTACAAAAAGTTGTACTGTTGAGGTCCACTTATGGAACTAAGTCGGGGATGTACTACAATCTACGAAAAGGCAACAATATGGGCTACAAATATTAACTAGGCATGTCTCTTTCTATCACTGCTATGACCTTACGCAGCCATCCCTCAACTATTGGAAGATTTTACAATGGGTTAAGGCCTTGCCTTAAAACAAAAAAACTAATCAGACATATGCATTGTCACTTCATCCAGTTTCTCGATAGTTAAAGATAATTGTCCTATTGGTTTATCAACATCATCCCGTACTCGAGGGATGACAGTGACAGGAATCAAAAAGGTTACTACACTTATCAGGTCCGGACCATGAAGTGTACTCACTGAGCCAACGCAGTCACCGAATGCTAGTCACTCATTAGCCTTCTAACTGCCAACTCTATGAAACCATTCACGGCATACCCTCTTGATGGAAACCACAGACTTGCCACCAATTGATTATTATACTATAACTACATCGAAGGGCCGTCCTTGGGGAATCCTCCATGTACTGCGTTGAAGCCTATGCTTCATGTGATCAGCACAACTGGCCCAGTCTTCCCAAGATCATCAGTCCTCAACTAACAAGGAATGATGATGTAAATATATCTTATTAAATCAACATGCCCTGATGATTCTACTATAGTCCGCTTCGTTAGGCATATATCTCGAATCGCTTTGGGCTACTCCAAATAGAACTCACTTTACTTATTAGACCATACACCTAATTCTTTTCTTAAATGTCTAGTTTCGTCATATATTTCTTAACCTTTTATTATGATACTAATCTCATCTTCTTTTTCCTATATGTTATGATGATCTTATCCCGGGGTTACACTTTCTTGTCATAAGCCTTCTATCATAATAATTTCATTTCTTGTCATCTGCATTATAATACCAGATCTTAGTTATATTCTTTACGTACTCTTATCTGGACCGTCAACTATTTAACTCGATTACTTGTCACTCATCAAACTTGATTTCTTACTCTTTTCTCTTTATAACATCTTTCCATTATATTACAATGTCATCAATAGATTGCATACAACCACAATTGTAATAACCCGGAAAATGTGAACCAGTTTAAAATTTTTAAATTCGGTTATTAACAAGAAATTTGAATGATTAAAATAGCCTATTCCCATAAAATATAGAATATTTCAATAAATTAGTGAGTTAAGAAATGGTAAGTCAGTTTGAAAATTGATATTTTGCATATGGCCTCAGAATTCGACGAAACCACTTTTGTCGGGTCCGGGATGTCAAACTATTGCTAGGTTTCAAATTTCATAATTTTTCGAATCAATATGTGAGCGTGGCAAAAGAAAACGCGTTTAACCAGTTTCTATTGAATTTAATCGACAGGAAATTGGCCATTTTGCAAACGGTCTCAGAATTCGACGAAACTAGTTTTGTTAGGACCGTATCGTCCATACGAAACTAGAAAATATTTTTCTGGAATTTTTCTAGTTAGTATGTGACCCCGGTAATTTGAAATGTACGTTTAAAATTCAATAAAAGGATTTAAATTGTAAATTCAACGAAAACTGATTGTAACGATCAAACCAGCTTGCGATACATATCCCATTGTGTTCGGAATGGGGGTAAAACGCTATGGACGACAGGCGGTGGACCTCGTTTCGAGATCGTATGTAAAAGTCAACCCTTGTGCATAATTAAATAATTAAATAAAAAAATAAAAAAATAAAAAAACTACCTTTCCCCCTTTTCTTCTTCAATTGCCCCCCCCCCCCCACCCCGATCAGTTATTCACGAAACATTAAAAAAAAAAGAAAAACCCTAACCCTAAAAGCATCGCGCCGCCGCCCCCTGACGCCGAACCCTTCGCCGAAGCCCGCCTCGTCTTCCCTCCTCCCCCCAGGCACCGCACGAGCCATCGAGCAGAAGCAGCCCCCTCGTCGAAGCCTCGAACCACCGCCGCGGCGTCTCAGAATCTCCGAACGCCGCCCTCGACTCCCCTCCTCCCCTTCGCAAACCACAGTGAGTTTTTTTGTTAGTTAATTTATTTTTATTTTTATTTCTGGGTTATAAAACTGTATTTTTAATAAATTATAAAACTATTTTTTGTTTTAAGTTTTTAAAACAGAAATTTTTTTAAAAGAAATAAAAACTGTATTTTTAATAAATTTAAAAACTGATTTCTTTTAGTTTTAAAAACAGAAATTTTTAAAAGGATTTTAAAACAGAGTTTTAAAAGAAGTTAAAGCAGAATTTTAAATAAAAAAAAAAAAAAGAATTTTAAAACAGAAAGTTTTAAAAGAAGCATAAACAGAAATTTAAAAAGGAGATTTAAAAACTGTTTTAAAAGAAATCAAAAACAGAAATTTTTAAAAGGATTTTAAAACAGAGTTTTAAAAGAAGTTAAAACAGAATTTTTAAAAAGAGATTCAAAAAAAAAAAAAAAAACTGTTTTTAAAAGAAAGCAAAAACTGCATTTGAAATAAAAGTAAAAACTGCATTTTTTAAAAAAGTAAAAACTGCATTTTTGAAAGAAGGCAAAACTGCATTTTAAAAAGAATATTTTTTAAAAAGTAAAAACTGCATTTTTGAAAGAAGGCAAAACTGCATTTTAAAAAGAATAATTTAAAAACTGCATTTTTTAAAAAGTAAAAACTGCATTTTTGAAAGAAGGCAAAACTGCATTTTAAAAAGAATAATTTAAAAACTGCATTTTTTAAAAAAGTAAAAACTGCATTTTTGAAAGAAGGCAAAACTGCATTTTAAAAAGAATAATTTAAAAACTGCATTTTTTAAAAAGTAAAAACTGCATTTTTGAAAGAAGGCAAAACTGCATTTTAAAAAGAATAATTTAAAAACTGCATTTTTTAAAAAGTAAAAACTGCATTTTTGATAGAAGGCAAAACTGCATTTTAAAAAGAATTTAAAAACTGCATTTTTTAAAAAGTAAAAACTGCATTTTTCTAGAAGATGAAAACTATTTTTCTAAAAGGAAAAAACTGCATTTGAAAAAGAGAAAATAAAAACTGCATTTTTGATAGAAGAAAAAAACTGCATTTTTAATAAAAGAAAAACTGCATTTATTTTAAAGATAAAAACTGCATTAATTTAAAAGAAAAAAAAAAGCAGTTTTGAAAGAATAATAAAAATATAATCTTTATATTTAATAGCGAAGTCAAAATGCAATCTTTATATATTGAATAACATAGTGAAATTCGATTTTTACCTATGTAGAGGATACAGTCAACGAAAGCAACAACAAGGCGAAGTAGGCGAAGTTTCTATTAAGGAAGAATCGTGTGAGTGGATAGCTATTGGCGAGGATTTCTCACTCTTCAATTTCTTTTTATAATTATATATATGTGTTGAAAATGAAAGTGAACTGCTATATATAAATATCTATATATATATATATATACGCCCCTCGTCCACAAACCATGGACGATATTTATTGGTTGAAATTGATTGATTGTTTGGGATTGTTTGTGATTGATATTGGTTGATTGCGGTTGAAAAATACCCAATTGTGATTGGAAAATATTTGGTTGAAACCACATAGGATTAGTTTGTGGAAATGAAAAAAATATAAACATGCCGCCTGCGTGCGAATTAGATGCATGATTCCCATTGTCAAAAACCGCGAGGTTTTAAGGTAGAGCGAGGAGCCGTACTAGGGACGGTGCCGGTGTAACTACCCTGCCGTTATGCTGCCGAAATTTTGAATAATATTCTTGTGTTTGAATTATTTTCATATGCTTTAACTATATTTATCCATTGTATAGAAAACATTCATGTGTTGAATTGCTATTCATTCGTTGTTTAGAAATTCATGTGTTGAATGATATTCATATTTTGAAATAAACCGTTCGATAATAAAAATCACATTTTTATCTATATATAGAAACTATAGAAAACATTCATGTGTTGAATAGCTATTCATTCGTTGTTTAGCGATTCATGTGTTGAATGATATTCATATTTTGAAATAAATTGTTTGATAATAAAAATCACCTTTTATTGACTATATGAACTGTGTAAAATAATCTCGTCTTAAAAGAAATTGTTTTATGATAAAAATTCCATTTTTATCACCAACTTGAACTATATAGAAGAATAGTGTTTTGAAATGAATTGTTTTACAATAGAAATCACATTTTTATTGTATGCATAAATCGTTGAAATGTGAAGTGTTAAAAATAGCCACTTGTTCAAAATAAACATATATAAGTTGAAATATTCATTAATTAGCTAATGAAATGATTTGCACCTATTTATGTAACATTAGAATGAATGGTGTTTTTAAACCAAACAGAAATCAAATATGAAGTTGAATAGAAAATGATAATTGACAAGAACTGTATATATATGTACCTGCATATTTATTGAACAGGTTATAGCAAAGGGGCTAGAGAAGAGGAATAAAATTTGTGCCCGACAAATAGGTACACATTTACTGATTTGTTTGGGTGATGATTTTTGAGCCTGTTGGCTAGCCGCTTGGCTTTTTCTTTTTCTTTTCGAGATTAGAAGGACCGGGACGCTATTTGCGATTTCCCGATGCCCCCGGTACAGGGGAGGTTATGGCGAAATTTTTCCAAAATTTAGGGAGTTAGAAAAATATTTGAAGTGAAAACGATATAGGAATCATCGAATGAACTATATTTATATAAATATATAAATATAAATAAAATTAAAACGAAACGAGGCCGTGCAGTTCGTATTTTGAAACCGTGATTTCAAACGACTAGTGCGGGAAATCAGACCATTGAATTTCCCCGAAACCTCAACCGTCGGGTTCGCCTTGGAATAATCTTTCCAACGGCACCAACCTTGTAAAAATCCAACGGTTGGATTGTCTGAAATGTTTAATTCAAAATTAAGGAAAAACAGCGCCAGAAACGATTATATTTATATATATATAAATATAATTTAATTTAATCGAATAACGACGCTGTAGTTCGTAAATTGAAACCGTAACTTCAAACGACTAGTGTGGAAGATCCGACCGTCGGATTCTCACGAAACTGGAACCGTTGGGTTCGCTTTGGGAATATCTTCCCACTGATGTAAAATTTGTGAAGATCCAACGGTTAGATTTTCCGATATGTGTAAAACAAATTAAGGGAAAAACAGCGCCAGTGACACGAAACGACCTGAAACGTCGTTTAATTAATTATGGCCATTTTTAAATAAATAAAAATGGCGAAAAATAGTTATAAAATATTATAAGCAACATAGGTTGCAAATAAACCAGTTGGAAGATGCAAAGACGATTCAAGACCGACGATCTTCGTATCGGTTGGATGGGCGCTACTGAGGTTCCTAACCAGAGTAGCTACCGGAAAGGGACGGAAGTAGTAGCCGTCTGAACGTGTATGTTGATTGGACGGATATACGAGGAATTTGACGCCTCCGGTTTCGTTCAGACCCAGGACGGACTTGTAAATGGACTGTGTGTTTGACATTGGATTTTGTTCTATATTGATTGATCTCTGTTAAATATATATCTGTTTGGCGGCGGAGAATTTATTCTCTTGCTTAACGCCCTTCTCTGAGACGTACGAGCTTAGAGGTTATATATATCGATGGAAATCAATCGTATGGAGTGGACTGCCTATGTGGCATGCCAAGATGCTGTGATCAAGGCTTCTGTTGCAAAGCAAAGTCTTGTGGATGATGATCAAAGCAAGGCCTACGTGGCCTAGCTTTGTGTATTTCGTAGATTCGCGAACCTCACACCCCGGTATGAGTTAAAAACGGGATACGGACCGCTGGGAGAGCACGACGTTTCTTTCTAGTTATGGTGGTGTCAGTGACTTACCAGCCCTGACATATATATCTACTTTTCACCTTTGTGGTTGTTGGAATGCGAGGCGCCTCGATTATAGGTCTGTAAGGACCGGGAAACGTGTGTTCAGGCATAATTAATCCTCTAACGTAAGTGAGGACCGGCCCAGCCGAATCCAGGGGTTACCCAGTGTGCGTAATCCTGAGGCATTTGCTAGAGTGTCTCGAAGCGGAGAGGAGCTTGCCCCTTGCCTCGACTCATGACGGAAATCCAATTTCCAATACGAGATAACGGCTTCGATTGTAACTTATATATGACGACATAGTGGCATGGGACGCTCATGTCGCCTATGATTGATATTTATGATGCTATTCGTTTTTGAAACATATATGCACTAGTAATAATATCAAATGATTTCTCTTTATACGTATCAAGCATATTTGGCTATTATAAGGTAAAACTCTATCCTCCGGCTTGCGTTGCATTGTGTGATGGGACCTGAGTCTTATAATAGCTTCATTCTTTCTAAAAGCATTGCGATTGTCTTAAAAAGAATGTACCTTGTTTTAATTGCACTAGCAATCACTGGAGTAAACCCGTTCCGCGAAAGTGGCGTGGTCCTATGATTTGCTATTACTATTGTTTAACTGTTAAATGGATTCCTCATACCAGTCCCCATGACTGACTCGTTGTTTGTTTCACTTTGCAAACGCGGGTGCCCTTATTTTCACACGGGCAGCCTAGTACACAGGTGACAGGTGATTTTTGGTTCTGCACAGCATGCACTTTTGGCTCATGGCGAGGCTGACTTCATAGTGTTGACTTAGATATTTTCCGCCATTACTGTGTATATTATGATTCCGCCACTGGCGATGCAGACTGATTTACTTTCCGTATTTCTCACGATATGTATATGTATTCCGCCTTCGGCGATGTAGACTGATATTCTTATTTTGTCACTGCATGTATGTATTCCGCCTCTGGCGATGATGACTGATCACTTCCTTTTCTTTTTACTAAGTGTATCCCCACGTTATGCTATTCTGATATTCCTACATGTTGTGATTCCGCTGTCATATCCATGTAAAATTATTTTATTTATTGTTTCTGCTATTATCTGTACTCTGCTATGATGATTAATGTGTTATTTCCTAATGATTATCCTTAATACCGCCCCTCGGATTTTGGGATCGTCACAGTTGGTATCAGAGCTTTGGTTAACCTTAGTTCCGGGATCTAACACATTAAACACCTCGTCAGAATAGAATCAGTAGTGTTCTAATGCGAGTAGCTCATTAGAGATAGGATTAGCAATATCCTAGAATGAGCTAAACAGATTAGCAAAACAATTTGATCAGTACATCATCATTATCTTTCCTTGTATTTCCTTGCTTTATCATTTATGAAAATTATCAAATCTGTGAGCTTGACTCTTTTCTTGCTTATACAGTACTCTTAGATGGCTACACGAGCAGCAGCAGCCAGAGGAGGCCGTGGAGGCCGTGGAGATGCAGCAGGAGGACGGGGGAATATCCCCGTAGCTGCAGAGGCCCCTATTATTCAGGCACCAGCACCCGAAGACTTTGAGTTGGATAAAGTGGCAAAGAGATACCGAAATCTGGGAGGGAAACCTTTTACAGGCACAGGCACAGTGACTGAAGCTATCGCTTGGCTGAAGACCTGCGAGAAAATCTTCGAAGGTATGGGCATGGGAACTAACAACAAAGCCCGACTTGGCATTTGGCTTCTTCAGGAAGAGGCAGAGCTGTGGTGGGACGCCATTACTTCTGGAGATGCAGCTGGTACTATCCGAACATGGGAGCAGTTCAGGACATTATTCAATGAGAAGTTTGTGCCAGAACAAGCTCTTGAGAGGATGCGGGAGCAATTTGCTAATCTCCAGCAGGGAGACCTCTCAATTCAAGACTATCTGAATAAGTTCACTCAGCTATCGCGCTATGCCCCAGAGTTGGTTTTGACCGACAAAGCGAAGAATAAGAGATTCATTTTTGGGCTGAAGCGCAAATACCATGATAGGGCTATGAGCAACATAAAACTTTCTTTTACAGAGCTCGTAGAGATGGCTTGCAACTACGAGGACCTGGATGAGAGGCATGCTAGCCAAGACCGCGCTAAGAGCCAAGCAGGGATTAAGCGCAAGACTTCAACTGACCAACCTGAATCTAGCATCACCGCGGCCGCGACTCAAAAACCCGCAAAGATCCCAAAAGGCAACTGCTACAATTGCGGGAAGCCCGGCCATTTCTCTAATGTATGCAAAGCCCCAAAGAAGCCAAGGGCCAGTGACTCAGTTGAATGCTACAATTGCCACAAGAAGGGGCACTACAGCAATAAGTGTCCTTTGAAGAAGAGCGCACAAGTGGCCCATGTATATGACGGGAATACCCCGCCAGCTATCACCGACGGCTCAGGTAAACCCGATGTCTTGGGAGGTACCCTTACTATTAAAAATATTCCTGTTTCTGTACTTTTTGATACCGGTGCATCTCGTAGCTTTATTTCTGGTAAAATTGTACACAAGTTAAAACTAAAACAAAGAATTCTAAAGGAACCGATTAAAGTTCAAAACCCGATAGGAGGTTCTGTTAGTCTCAGTATATACTGCAAAGTGCCTATCTCTTATTCACGTTACAAGTTTCCCATCCACTTAATTGTCATGGATTTATCAGAATTCGATGTTATTCTTGGTTTAGAATGGTTAACAAAATATAAGGCCGAAGTTAGATGTGCCGAGAGAATCGTTAAAGTTGAAACGAAGCTTGGACCTATATATATACCCTGCCATGGTTCAGAAATTAATAGAACAGAATTCTGGGCTTCTTTAGAAATTACTCCCCCTTCGATAGAAAAGATACCGGTCGTGAAAAATTATGCGGATGTGTTTGAAGAAGTAGAGAACTTACCACCGCAAAGGGAAATTGAATTTAGAATTGATCTAATTCCGAATGCTCGACCAGTAGTACATCCAATAAGAAGAATGGCCCCGAAAGAAAAAGAAGAGCTAAGTAGCCAAACCCGAGAATTACTTTGGAAAGGTCTGATCAGACCAAGCTTTTCAGCATGGGGAGCCGCAGTAGTATTTGTCCCTAAATCAGACGGTACTCTAAGACTTTGCGTCGATTACAGGGATCTCAACAAACAAACACTGAAGAACAAATATCCTTTGCCCCGAATAGACGATCTGTTAGATCAATTAAATGGAGCAACCGTATTCTCCAGGATGGACCTAGCTACAGGTTTCCACCAATTGCGTATAGCCGAAGACTGTGTTCCTTTGACAGCCTTCAGGGGTCCCGATCTATTCTACGAATGGTTAGTAATGCCGTTCGGCTTGTGCAACGCCCCGGCATACTTCGTTGATCTTATGAACAGAGTGTTCCGTGGTGTGTTGAATAAATTTGTTCTAGTCTTCATCGATGACATTCTAATCTACTCTAAGTCGGAAGAAGAGCATGCAAAACATTTAGAACAAGTGTTGGAAATTCTAAGAAGAAATGTTTTGAAAGCTAAATTTTCTAAGTGTGTCTTCTGGCAGAATGAAGTTAAATTCCTTGGCAACGTTGTATCAAAGGAAGGAATTGCTGTAGACCCAAGCAAAATTACAGCGATTCAGAACTGGAAACAACCTACTACACCCACTGAAGTTCGAAGTTTCCTTGGATTAGCTAGTTACTATCGGAAATTCGTTCAGGATTTTTCAAAGATATCAGGAGTATTGACAAAGCTTACAAAGAAGCATGAAAAATTCAAATGGACTCCCGAATGTGAAGAAGCTTTCCAGGAGCTGAAACTGAAGTTGACAACCGCTCCGGTATTAACAATAATAGAAGGTAACCAAGACTTGACAGTATGGACAGATGCTTCTATTAGAGGGCTAGGAGCAGTGTTAATGCAAAAAGGCCAAGTGATCGCATATGCCAGCCGTCAACTAAAGCCGCATGAAAGAAACTATGCTACTCATGATCTTGAGTTATTAGCTATCGTGTTTGCTTTAAGAATATGGAGGCATTATCTACTGGGCGAGAAATTCGAACTATACACCGATCATCAATCCCTGAAATACCTTTTCACCCAGAAAGATTTAAACCTGAGGCAACAGCGTTGGTTAGAATTCCTTGCAGCATACGATTTTGAAATTATATACACTCCAGGGAAAGCCAATGTAGTAGCAGATGCGCTCAGCAGGAAAAATGAAGTCATTGCCAGTTTTATCATTACTTCTTCCTTACAAGATAAGATTGCTATTCTTCAGAAGGACGATGAATTCATTAAAAGGATTAGCCAGCGGATCCAAGAAGGAAAACCCTCAGATTTTAGCCTCGATAGCCAAGGGGTCCTAAGGTTAAAAGGGAGAATTTGTGTGCCTGAAATTCCAGAGCTCAGAAGAGAAATACTTGATGAGTGCCATAAGTCCAAATTAAGTATCCACCCTGGTGTGAGCAAAATGTATAATGATATTAAACGCACATTCTGGTGGAAGGCGATGAAAAGAGATATTTCAATATATGTTAGCAGATGCTCCACTTGCCAACTAGTCAAGAGTGATCAGCAGAAATTGGCTGGATTATTACAACCATTGGAAATTCCAGGTTGGAAGTGGGAACAAATCTCGATGGATTTTATCGATGGCTTGCCTCGGACTAGAAAAGGAAACGACAATATATGGGTGATCGTAGATCGCTTCACGAAGACTGCCCATTTTATCCCTGTCCGATCCAACAGAACGGCTCAAAGTCTGGCGCAAATTTACTTCAAAGAAATTGTTAAACTTCATGGAGTACCGCTTAGTATAGTCAGCGATAGAGATCCCCTGTTCACTAGCAAATTCTGGGAAGCATTCCAAGAAGAATTGGGGACCAAATTAAATCTAAGCACCGCTTATCACCCTCAGACAGACGGCCAAACTGAGCGGGTGAATAGAATTTTAGAAGATTTGCTGCGGGCTTGCGTTATTGATTTTGGAGGCTCATGGGAAGATCATTTACATCTAGCAGAATTCTCTTACAACAATAGCTATCAAGCAAGTTTGGGAATGTCCCCATTTGAAGCACTATACGGTAGACCGTGCCGATCTCCCGCATGTTGGGTAGAACCTGGCAACAGACTTGTGTTAGGGCCCGATATGATTCAAGAAGCATCGGATAAAGTCGATTCCATTAAGAAGAGATTAAAAACCGCACAGAGCCGACAAAAAAGTTATGCTGATGCGAGAAGAAGGGATATATCGTTTGCCGTTGGCGATTATGTTTATTTAAGAGTTTCTCCAATGCGAGGAGTAATCAGATTTGGCAAGACTGGGAAGTTGGCACCGAGATTTATTGGTCCCTTTCCTATACTTGAACGGATTGGAACTCTTGCATATAGGGTTTCATTACCTGATTGGTTGCCTGGTGTACATAATGTGTTCCACGTATCTCAACTCAGAAAACATGTTCATGATCCAGATCTTGTTGTGGAAGAAGCAGCACAACAGGATATTGACATAACTCCTGAATTAGCACTCAAAAGAGATCCATTAAAGATAGTTGGCAAAGAAACCAGAGAGCTAAGGAGGAAAAAGATTCACTTAGTCAAAGTGCAGTGGAGTAGTGATCCTAGAGACTGTACTTGGGAAACTGAGGAAAGCATTAAACAAGCCTATCCCAAATGCAGAGTGGACATCTCTGACTAACTCCGGTGCAAGGTACCTTTACAATACTTTGCATTTACATTTTATTTCCTGCTTAACTATTATTTCCTTTTCGAGGACGAAAAGTTTTAAGTGGGGGAGATTGTAATAACCCGGAAAATGTGAACCAGTTTAAAATTTTTAAATTCGGTTATTAACAAGAAATTTGAATGATTAAAATAGCCTATTCCCATAAAATATAGAATATTTCAATAAATTAGTGAGTTAAGAAATGGTAAGTCAATTTGAAAATTGATATTTTGCATATGGCCTCAGAATTCGACGAAACCACTTTTGTCGGGTCCGGGATGTCAAACTATTGCTAGGTTTCAAATTTCATAATTTTTCGAATCAATATGTGAGCGTGGCAAAAGAAAACGCGTTTGACCAGTTTCTATTGAATTTAATCGACAGGAAATTGGCCATTTTGCAAACGGTCTCAGAATTCGACGAAACTAGTTTTGTTAGGACCGTATCGTCCATACGAAACTAGAAAATATTTTTCTGGAATTTTTCTAGTTAGTATGTGACCCCGGTAATTTGAAATGTACGTTTAAAATTCAATAAAAGGATTTAAATTGTAAATTCAACGAAAACTGATTGTAACGATCAAACCAGCTTGCGATACATATCCCATTGTGTTCGGAATGGGGGTAAAACGCTATGGACGACAGGCGGTGGACCTCGTTTCGAGATCGTATGTAAAAGTCAACCCTTGTGCATAATTAAATAATTAAATAATAAAATAAAAAAATAAAAAAACTACCTTTCCCCCTTTTCTTCTTCAATTGCCCCCCCCCCCCCCCCCGATCAGTTATTCACGAAACATTAAAAAAAAAAGAAAAACCCTAACCCTAAAAGCATCGCGCCGCCGCCCCCTGACGCCGAACCCTTCGCCGAAGCCCGCCTCGTCTTCCCTCCTCCCCCCAGGCACCGCACGAGCCATCGAGCAGAAGCAGCCCCCTCGTCGAAGCCTCGAACCACCGCCGCGGCGTCTCAGAATCTCCGAACGCCGCCCTCGACTCCCCTCCTCCCCTTCGCAAACCACAGTGAGTTTTTTTGTTAGTTAATTTATTTTTATTTTTATTTCTGGGTTATAAAACTGTATTTTTAATAAATTATAAAAGTAATTTTTGTTTTAAGTTTTTAAAACAGAAATTTTTTTAAAAGAAATAAAAACTGTATTTTTAATAAATTTAAAAACTGATTTCTTTTAGTTTTAAAAACAGAAATTTTTAAAAGGATTTTAAAACAGAGTTTTAAAAGAAGTTAAAGCAGAATTTAAAAAAAAAAAAAAAAAGAATTTTAAAACAGAAAGTTTTAAAAGAAGCATAAACAGAAATTTAAAAAGGAGATTTAAAAACTGTTTTAAAAGAAATCAAAAACAGAAATTTTTAAAAGGATTTTAAAACAGAGTTTTAAAAGTAGTTAAAACAGAATTTTTAAAAAGAGATTCAAAAAAAAAAAAAAAAAAAACTGTTTTTAAAAGAAAGCAAAAACTGCATTTGAAATAAAAGTAAAAACTGCATTTTTTAAAAAAGTAAAAACTGCATTTTTGAAAGAAGGCAAAACTGCATTTTAAAAAGAATAATTTAAAAACTGCATTTTTTAAAAAGTAAAAACTGCATTTTTGAAAGAAGGCAAAACTGCATTTTAAAAAGAATAATTTAAAAACTGCATTTTTTAAAAAGTAAAAACTGCATTTTTGAAAGAAGGCAAAACTGCATTTTAAAAAGAATAATTTAAAAACTGCATTTTTTAAAAAAGTAAAAACTGCATTTTTAAAAGAAGGCAAAACTGCATTTTAAAAAGAATAATTTAAAAACTGCATTTTTTAAAAAGTAAAAACTGCATTTTTGAAAGAAGGCAAAACTGCATTTTAAAAAGAATAATTTAAAAACTGCATTTTTTAAAAAGTAAAAACTGCATTTTTGATAGAAGGCAAAACTGCATTTTAAAAAGAATTTAAAAACTGCATTTTTTAAAAAGTAAAAACTGCATTTTTCTAGAAGATGAAAACTATTTTTCTAAAAGGAAAAAACTGCATTTGAAAAAGAGAAAATAAAAACTGCATTTTTGATAGAAGAAAAAAACTGCATTTTTAATAAAAGAAAAACTGCATTTATTTTAAAGATAAAAACTGCATTAATTTAAAAGAAAAAAAAAGCAGTTTTGAAAGAATAATAAAAATATAATCTTTATATTTAATAGCGAAGTCAAAATGCAATCTTTATATATTGAATAACATAGTGAAATTCGATTTTTACCTATGTAGAGGATACAGTCAACGAAAGCAACAACAAGGCGAAGTAGGCGAAGTTTCTATTAAGGAAGAATCGTGTGAGTGGATAGCTATTGGTGAGGATTTCTCACTCTTCAATTTCTTTTTATAATTATATATATGTGTTGAAAATGAAAGTGAACTGCTATATATAAATATCTATATATATATATATATATATATATATACGCCCCTCGTCCACAAACCATGGACGATATTTATTGGTTGAAATTGATTGATTGTTTGGGATTGTTTGTGATTGATATTGGTTGATTGCGGTTGAAAAATACCCAATTGTGATTGGAAAATATTTGGTTGAAACCACATAGGATTAGTTTGTGGAAATGAAAAAAATATAAACATGCCGCCTGCGTGCGAATTAGATGCATGATTCCCATTGTCAAAAACCGCGAGGTTTTAAGGTAGAGCGAGGAGCCGTACTAGGGACGGTGCCGGTGTAACTACCCTGCCGTTATGCTGCCGAAATTTTGAATAATATTCTTGTGTTTGAATTATTTTCATATGCTTTAACTATATTTATCCATTGTATAGAAAACATTCATGTGTTGAATTGCTATTCATTCGTTGTTTAGAAATTCATGTGTTGAATGATATTCATATTTTGAAATAAACCGTTCGATAATAAAAATCACATTTTTATCTATATATAGAAACTATAGAAAACATTCATGTGTTGAATAGCTATTCATTCGTTGTTTAGCGATTCATGTGTTGAATGATATTCATATTTTGAAATAAATTGTTTGATAATAAAAATCACCTTTTATTGACTATATGAACTGTGTAAAATAATCTCGTCTTAAAAGAAATTGTTTTATGATAAAAATTCCATTTTTATCACCAACTTGAACTATATAGAAGAATAGTGTTTTGAAATGAATTGTTTTACAATAGAAATCACATTTTTATTGTATGCATAAATCGTTGAAATGTGAAGTGTTAAAAATAGCCACTTGTTCAAAATAAACATATATAAGTTGAAATATTCATTAATTAGCTAATGAAATGATTTGCACCTATTTATGTAACATTAGAATGAATGGTGTTTTTAAACCAAACAGAAATCAAATATGAAGTTGAATAGAAAATGATAATTGACAAGAACTGTATATATATGTACCTGCATATTTATTGAACAGGTTATAGCAAAGGGGCTAGAGAAGAGGAATAAAATTTGTGCCCGACAAATAGGTACACATTTACTGATTTGTTTGGGTGATGATTTTTGAGCCTGTTGGCTAGCCGCTTGGCTTTTTCTTTTTCTTTTCGAGATTAGAAGGACCGGGACGCTATTTGCGATTTCCCGATGCCCCCGGTACAGGGGAGGTTATGGCGAAATTTTTCCAAAATTTAGGGAGTTAGAAAAATATTTGAAGTGAAAACGATATAGGAATCATCGAATGAACTATATTTATATAAATATATAAATATAAATAAAATTAAAACGAAACGAGGCCGTGCAGTTCGTATTTTGAAACCGTGATTTCAAACGACTAGTGCAGGAAATCAGACCATTGAATTTCCCCGAAACCTCAACCGTCGGGTTCGCCTTGGAATAATCTTTCCAACGGCACCAACCTTGTAAAAATCCAACGGTTGGATTGTCTGAAATGTTTAATTCAAAATTAAGGAAAAACAGCGCCAGAAACGATTATATTTATATATATATAAATATAATTTAATTTAATCGAATAACGACGCTGCAGTTCGTAAATTGAAACCGTAACTTCAAACGACTAGTGTGGAAGATCCGACCGTCGGATTCTCACGAAACTGGAACCGTTGGGTTCGCTTTGGGAATATCTTCCCACTGATGTAAAATTTGTGAAGATCCAATGGTTAGATTTTCCGATATGTGTAAAACAAATTAAGGGAAAAACAGCGCCAGTGACACGAAACGACCTGAAACGTCGTTTAATTAATTATGGCCATTTTTAAATAAATAAAAATGGCGAAAAATAGTTATAAAATATTATAAGCAACATAGGTTGCAAATAAACCAGTTGGGCTTGAATTGTTTGATATTTGATGGTTGTATGTGTATGACATGAAAATAACACTAAATAACTGAATGATGGATGTCGAATAATATAACCATATAAAGAATCGATTTAAATTCTAATGACGTGAGTTATTTGAAAAGGCCGAGCTAACCCTCATTTCAAGTAATTCATCGAGCGATTCGAATTGGAAGATGCAAAGACGATTCAAGACCGACGATCTTCGTATCGTTTGGATGGGCGCTACTGAGGTTCCTAACCGGAGTAGCTACCGGAAAGGGACGGAAGTAGTAGCCGTCTGAACGTGTATGTTGATTGGACGGATATACGAGGAATTTGACGCCTCTGGTTTCGTTCAGACCCAGGACGGACTTGTAAATGGACTGTGTGTTTGACATTGGATTTTGTTCTATATTGATTGATCTCTGTTAAATATATATCTGTTTGGCGGCGGAGAATTTATTCTCTTGCTTAACGCCCTTCTCTGAGACGTACGAGCTTAGAGGTTATATATCGATGGAAATCAATCGTATGGAGTGGACTGCCTATGTGGCATGCCAAGATGCTGTGATCAAGGCTTCTGTTGCAAAGCAAAGTCTTGTGGATGATGATCAAAGCAAGGCCTACGTGGCCTAGCTTTGTGTATTTCGTAGATTCGCGAACCTCACACCCCGGTATGAGTTAAAAACGGGATACGGACCGCTGGGAGAGCACGACGTTTCTTTCTAGTTATGGTGGTGTCAGTGACTTACCAGCCCTGACATATATATCTACTTTTCACCTTTGTGGTTGTTGGAATGCGAGGCGCCTCGATTATAGGTCTGTAAGGACCGGGAAACGTGTGTTCAGGCATAATTAATCCTCTAACGTAAGTGAGGACCGGCCCAGCCGAATCCAGGGGTTACCCAGTGTGCGTAATCCTGAGGCATTTGCTAGAGTGTCTCGAAGCGGAGAGGAGCTTGCCCCTTGCCTCGACTCATGACGGAAATCCAATTTCCAATACGAGATAACGGCTTCGATTGTAACTTATATATGACGACATAGTGGCATGGGACGCTCATGTCGCCTATGATTGATATTTATGATGCTATTCGTTTTTGAAACATATATGCACTAGTAATAATATCAAATGATTTCTCTTTATACGTATCAAGCATATTTGGCTATTATAAGGTAAAACTCTATCCTCCGGCTTGCGTTGCATTGTGTGATGGGACCTGAGTCTTATAATAGCTTCATTCTTTCTAAAAGCATTGCGATTGTCTTAAAAAGAATGTACCTTGTTTTAATTGCACTAGCAATCACTGGAGTAAACCCGTTCCGCGAAAGTGGCGTGGTCCTATGATTTGCTATTACTATTGTTTAACTGTTAAATGGATTCCTCATACCAGTCCCCATGACTGACTCGTTGTTTGTTTCACTTTGCAAACGCGGGTGCCCTTATTTTCACACGGGCAGCCTAGTACACAAGTGACAGGTGATTTTTGGTTCTGCACTGCTGCACAGCATGCACTTTTGGCTCATGGCGAGGCTGACTTCATAGTGTTGACTTAGATATTTTCCGCCATTACTGTGTATATTATGATTCCGCCACTGGCGATGCAGACTGATTTACTTTCCGTATTTCTCACGATATGTATATGTATTCCGCCTTCGGCGATGTAGACTGATATTCTTATTTTGTCACTGCATGTATGTATTCCGCCTCTGGCGATGATGACTGATCACTTCCTTTTCTTTTTACTAAGTGTATCCCCACGTTATGCTATTCTGATATTCCTACATGTTGTGATTCCGCTGTCATATCCATGTAAAATTATTTTATTTATTGTTTCTGCTATTATCTGTACTCTGCTATGATGATTAATGTGTTATTTCCTAATGATTATCCTTAATACCGCCCCTCGGATTTTGGGATCGTCACAACAATAGGTAAAAGGCAAGTCCAAAATGAACATAATACATAATGTGGTACATGGATCATATGCTATATACAACAAAACAACTATACTAAGAGCTTAAAACTGCATGACCCATGGAAGAAGTAAAAATAAGAATGTACAATAGCTAACATAGTGTAAAAACTCAATCTAGCCGAAACATTAACACACATGGGTCAATCTGGTCAACAGCAAGTTATAACGGGTACAATGATGAACAAGAACACAATGAAAAACTCTTTAACCAAAGAGTTGGGAAATATGACTTATTAAGGGATTCTAGAAGACTATTTACACTAGTCATAAGTAAAGGTAAACTACCTGATTCACTTACTTCCGTAAGCTAGAGTAGCCTGAATCACATTCATAAGTGTGAACCCAATCCCTAAAAGTCATCAAATTCATTAACTAACTCAAACGAGTTAAAACACCATAAAATGGAGCATCGCACTTCAATACATAAATCTCATAGTGCATAAATGGATTATCAATCCAATGATTAACCCAATATAAAATCTTAAAGAACAAATCCCAAATCACAAACAACCTCAAAATTATGGATCCTTCTCAAATAAATAAGAACATACAGTAAAAATGTAATATAGATCCTCGAGCTATGACAACACACTCCGAGCAACGATATCGCACCCTAAGCATAGCCAAGTACTTATATGTATTCAAATTAGGTGCCCATCACTAGGACCCCCGGCCGAGTGTATCCTGACCCCTGGTTAAGTGAATACATATACAGGACTCCCTGAGTCCTAGCGTCCCCAAAGCGAGTACTGGCTTATCCCAACACAGTATGCATTACTGACTCACAATCAGCGAAACAAGTAATGGTACCAGTGTGTTCCATGCCATATGTTCTCACTGATAATTCACTTACCATTTATCACTTCAGTAGTAGAAAACAAAAAAATTCAGCACAAGAATAGTGTAACCCCCACATCCGTTAGTGTCATCACAAAGGGAATGCACTAAGTTTTGTGGAGCATTTAAGGTAAAATATGCAGATAAATTACAAGACAGATAATTAAAATAGCGGAAAATAAAACTTTACTTTACTGATAAAATAGTTTGTACAACAATTGTTTTCCAATACCAGAGTATCTGTCTTAAAAAATAAAGAAGCATGAAATAACGTTTATATTCCCCAATGTAGCATGAGCAGCCATAGCAGTGGAAAAGAGAATCCAAGCAAAACTTTGACTAATCTTCAAGCTTGGAAAGAAAATTGAGCTAAGTAGTAACGTTCCTCCCTACGGACCTGGGGGGAGGGGGGACCGAAGACAAGAAATCGAAAGAAAACAGAGTCAGACATAAAGTCTAGTAAGTTCAGTAACTTTCAGCATGAGAACAGGTAAAAACAACGTGACATGGATTAACTGAGTACAAGACAATATCATGATGATAGGGCTAACAAGATAACGCAAGATATGCTACGGTAAGATAAAACTGTATGCACTGATAAACTGGATCTACGGACAAGCTGAATATACCGATAAACTGAATATGCTTCCATACTTTCTCTATTTCGTGATTACCCTATTATTCTGGTTTCTATATCTCTGCACCACCTAACTAGTGTCCAACTAGTAATCTGTATAAACTGGTAAAACAATAACTTGATCCTAATCCCCGCAATTGTGGTTGTTTTCAGGTGTACATCTATTATTTATTACCTAGATCTAATCTAGGGTTTTCTATCGAATGCTTTCTAGATCCAACCAGGGTTTACGCTACCCAGGGCTACTGGGTTTATGTTACCTATTGGACAATTCTCAGATTTTAGGGTTTACGCGACCTAGGTCCAACTTGGGATTACGCTACCTATCGAACAGCGCCCCTAATCTAGGACACACTACCTAGAGTGGTATATGTTCCTAGACTTTCCCTACGTATGTGTCGTGGATCGTTATCGCAGTCTAGATGCACATGTCCTTTATATGTGCAACATGAGTCTCGTGGCAGGGCAAATCAAGAAACACGGAACTCGGTCGGGAGCTTCAAGATATCTGTCGATGCAGACGCTAGTGTCTATTTTTCCAGTGGTTATGGTCCCGCCTGACCCCTCCCTCAACTAGTGAAAGGCATACCTTGAAAAATGAGAACTATACGCAGGCCCTCTATGCCCCACTAACCTATGGCCATCCGCACCCATAACTATATAGCAAGTATATGGTCTTTTGGAGTTCTCCGCCATTCCGCTGTACGTATCTCGACTGACTCAAGATGGTAGGTAGATGACGAGTTTCTATCACAGGGCTACTGGTCTCGCCGAATCATGCTGGTCCATCCAAGTCTTTAGGTTGCCTTATATTGCAACCAAGGCATACCCTTGGTTCTTATAACGCAGACCTTAACCTCTTTGAGCCCAGGCAGATCATTTGCAGCCTCACAAAGGGATACCAAGAGTACACTCATGTCCCCTCAAAGCCGCGTGCTTCGTAACCCAGTTTGTTGGAGCCTTCTTTAAGATCAGATGGATGTTCGCTTCTTCTCGTGTTCTACTAAGGTTTAATACTTAGTTCCTGAATCGTCGTTTTCTTAACTAAGGTTTACAACTTAGTCCTCTTAACTAAGGTTTAATACGGTTTTCTTTTTCCCGTCAAGTTGGGTTGGTTAAGTGTCATTATTCAATTCAAGTTTACTTAACCCATTCATTTGTCATGTTAAACTGGTTAAGTGTTATCAGTAATTCATGTTGACTTAACCCTACCACAAATCAAGTTATATTGGTTAAGTATTTTCTATCACTTAACCCTACCCCTTCATCTTGTATTGGTTAAGTGTTCCCTTTAACTTAACCCTGTCCATCTGTTTAGCTAACATGTTATAACGGTTAAGTGTTCTCTTAGTTAACTTAACCCTTACATCTGTTTAATTCACATGCCCTAATGGTTAAGTATTGTCCCTTTATGTTTTTAACTTAACCTTGTTCATTTGGCACACTGTGATGGCTAAGTGTTCTAAATTTACTTAGCTCCACCTTCTAGTCTAGTTAACATGTTAAATTGGCTAAGTGTATTTTACTTAACCCTACCTTCTAGTCTAGTTAACATGTTAAATTGTCTAAGTGTATTTTACTTAACCTCACCTTCTAGTCTAGTTAACATGTTATAACGGTTATTTAACCCCTACAAGTCGTGTCTTGTTAACATGTTAAGTTGGTTAAGTGTTCCTATGGACTTAACCCTACCATTCTAGCTTAACTGTTTCTTAGCTTTAAATTATTCATTTTAAAGCACCAACCACTCACATTAGACAGATATTGTTGCGGTTACTGGATGTGCCGGTCGGTTCCGGGAAGATTTACACCGCAACTCAGTCTAATCTCTTGTCCTTTTGGGCTCAATGCTCTAAACACCCACATTAGATAGGTATTGTTACGGTTGCTGGATATGCCGGGCGGTTCCAGGCATTTTTATACTGTAACTAAATCTAACCTCGGGTTAGGCATATTTGTCTTTCCTAGATATACATATTTATCCTTTTTGTATATATGTAAATTGCTAATGACTCTTTAAACAAATTTGGCCTATAACATATTCATTTGTCATGCCCACTAACATACCTATATTCTAGGCCCAAATCTTGACCTATCATTTAACCCAACCTGTATTTCTATGCCAATTTAGATCAAGTATTCCCATTTACAGTTCATATCAAAACTAGATTTGATACTCTAGTTTACAATTCATGCCTAAACCTTAGGTTACTAGCCAATACTAGATTCAATATATCAAATTACATCTCCTATAACTCTCGTCAAATTACCTCAATTTGAATCTAATAGTCATGTTATAATAAATGCTCTAAATTATGCCACATAATATAGATTTCATGTTATACCCAAATAACCCCGTATTCCTAACGTACGTATACCATAATTTCACATATTTTCTAAATACTCCTGAAATGAAACTAAAAAGGGAATAGAGGATAAACATGAGAATTGACATAAAATAATAGGCATGCAAAAGCGTGCCAAATACAAGGATAATGGATCTAATGGTTTTGGTGTACATAATAGCAAACAGGAATAAACTAAGCAAATCACACCCTAGGTATGGGATCCAACAAAATGCCAGTTCGGTGTTCAACATGGTTTGTAACTATATTGTTATGGGCATAAACAATTTACCATAATAGTCTTAGGCAATCAACCACAATAGTCATAGTCATGGTCATAGTTAGAAATCTCATGAATCATAGGTGATTAACCACAATAGTCATGGATAATTAACCAAAATAGTCCTAGGAAATTATCCTTAAATAGTCATAGGCAGTTAACTGTAATAATTTCAAAGTCATGGTCATAGATAATAGTCTTATATTCGTAATCATAGGCAATAATCTCATAGTCATGAATCATGGTTGTAGGCAATAGTCTTATGTTCATAGTCACCGGCATAGGCATAGTCTTATGTTCACAGTCATAGGCATAGTCTTTGGTTCACAGTCATAGTCTTAGGCCATTGACAATAGTTTTCAATGTCATGGGCATAGGTATAGTCTCATCGGTAATTAATCACGATAGTTCTTAATTAGATCCAAAGGCATATACAAGCACAGTGTCAAATGAGAGAAACATGCATATTCTTATATTCATTTAATTTCATGCCATAAATAGATCTAGACGTTCAAATCTAAAAAGTAATTGACTTTCATTGATCGGTTTTAGAAAAGGATAATCAAATAGCGTTGGTGATTTGCTATGATTTGCACGATGTTGCTTGAAGCCGTTGAATTAGCCTTTGCTTCCCTTCTTGAAACTTTAACTTTATTTGAGTCTCCAATATGCAATTCTTGGCCGTAGTCTTCAAGAATAGTCTTCGTGTTTTATTTTAATTTATTTATTTCAATTATTCCAGAGGCATCATAAGGAGAGAATAAATGGTGTAAAGAGAATGAGGCTAGGAGGCTGTTTATATAGGATTAGATGAACGAATCTAGACAGAAAACGAGACCAAATACATCAGAATGAACCCAGTTTCTGGGCTTCAGCACCAGGTCGACCCTCAGGTCGACCATAGGGTCGACCTGGTCCCTGGGAGGTCGACCATAGTGTCGACCCCCAGGTCGACCTGGTCCTGGGCGGGAAAATTCCCGCCCAGCCTGCACTGGAGTTTGAATTCGAATTTCGAATTCGAATTCATGCTATTTTTCTGTTCTGAAAATCCTTGAAACTTTGGAGGGTCATATCTCCCTCATACGGACTCCGTTTCTCGAAAAATCGGACTCATTTCCAAGCAGAATTTCGAGACAAATGCAATGACGCAACCAGTTTTCCTTGATTCTTATTTTAAAATTTAATTATTCTTTAATTTGTGAAACTTAATGTTACAAAATTACGGGGTGTTACATTCTCCCCCTCTTAAAAGGATTTCATCCCAGAAATCTTCAAGTTAGGAAGAATATTTCCTACCATCCAATCACCCATCTACTCAACCATTCAATCACAGGCATTCATTGTCCTTAAAAAAAATTCTAATTCTTTCATGTTCATATGCATAGTGTGTGTATATATCTTTATCTAATGCAAAATCAAGCGGTCTACTGATTCAGTTGACCTCCTTAATGTGAATTATGTCAGTGCCATGTGTCCAATCATGTATGCAAGCATCCCTAGTTATGTAAATACTACATGTGTGCATAGCCATTCATCCATATGCAACATCCATATGATAACATATCCAGTTAAATCTGTTAAGCAAATACATATATGCTAATGTAATATGAAAGTGACTGAGTCGTTATAGCGCCTCTGGTGTGTATATGCATCCACGAGCAACCAGTTGCAACCATCAATCATAACATGTTTCAAATACATGTTTATATCCATTGGATTCTACCTAAGGATCGATGATATGCCCTAGAGGATATACCTTAAAAGCTAGAAAGTATGCATAAAATTCCTAGAAAAAGAGATCAAGGATGTACCCTCAAGAAAAAGGGTATGATGCGTGTATCTAGTCTTCAGTCTTCTAAGTCGCATCTTCTTGAGCTTCACTATTATGTACCTTATCTAATTAATCTTCACGATTGCGAAGCTTCTTTACCTCCATTTCCAAAACTATTGTTGATCAGATAGCTGGCTTTTCATTGTCAAATGGATACATGCGGAAGTCTATCCCGCGTTTTAGGGGTAAACTCCTAACCTAATCAAAAACATCTACGTACTCATGGACTACCCTAACGGATTGCAACTCGTTGATAAATGCATTAAGCGATTTTAGCTAGCTAAGCCTGACTGGTTCTTTACACGAAATCTCAAGGGTATTTCCAAGGCAAGTCAAAAGTCTAACTACCCCCCCTCCCTTTCAGAATTACTAGCCAACCAACCCATGCCTAGAATCAATTCATAGCCCATGGAACCAAAAACATAAGCATTACGCTTAAACTCAACACTTAATATAGTTATTCTCAAATCCTTACAAACCAAAGGTAAATGGGCTGAACCACTAATTGGATTTGAGACACTAATGAGATCTTCTACTATACAAGTACAAAGGTGCAGAGACTCAACTATGGAAATAGATATGAACAAATGCGAAGCGCTAAGATCAAAAGAGTACTAACTGGTCGATCAAAACGAAAAGCTAAACTTTTCCAACAGAGACTTTTACTATCTCTCTCTCAGGTATTCTGGTGGTGGAAGCATGCACTCTCCCTTCTGAAAATCCTGTCCCTTGTCGTTGCCCTTGCCCTTAATTATATGCCCCATTATACCATGGAAAAGATACTTCCTCCCGTCTTAGGTTTTATAATTTATTCTTTCTTCGTGAGTCAAGTTTATATCCATGAATTTATCATCCTTGCGTTGAGCTCCCTAGCCAAATTCCCTCATACTCACCTTTACCATTCCTGTGCAATCGTATTGACAAGTTTCTCAAAAGCTGCCTCCATCGCACAGAAAACCCTTCAAAGCTTGAAAGAAAACTAGCTGCAGGTGAAATTACTATGGCTATAGATGGAAGTCAGACAATACTTTACCCTTCGATAGGTATCGTAGTCTTATCAAGCCTACGGAACCGTGCCGCGATGAGGTACCTCCCAGAAAGCCAAGAGCCCCGAAGACTCAAGAAAGAAGGGGACAAGAATTCAAACAGAGGATCAGAAGATAGTGCGTATGGCTTTTGGGGAATATGCCTTTAAAACAAAACTTTTCTTTTGAAAATGCTTCTTTTAAAACCGTTGAAAATAATTTTTCAAATTTTGTATCTGATCCAGTAACCTTCAGCTCTGATACCATGTGTAACCCCCCACATCTGTTAGTGTCACTCACAAAGGGAATGCACTAAGTTCTGTGGAGCATTTAAGATAAAAGATGTAGATAAATTACAAGACAGATAATTAAAATAGTGGAAAATAAAACTTTACTTTATTGATAAAATAGTTTGTACAATAATTGTTTTCCAATACTAGAGCATCTGTCTTACAAAATAAAGAAGCATGAAATAATGTTTATATTCCCCAATGTAGCATGACCCAGCCATAGCAATGGAAAAGAGAATCCAAGCAAAACTTCAACTAATCTTCAAGCTTGGAAAAAAAATGAGCTAAGTAGTAATGTTCCCTCCCTGCGGACCTGGGGGGGAAACGGAAGACAAGAAAGCGAAAGAAAACAGAGTCAGACATAAATTATGGTAAGTTCAGTAACTTTCAGCATGAGAATAGGTAAAAACAACGTGACATGGATTAACTGAGTACAAGACAATACCATGATGATAGGGCTAATAAGATAACGCAAGATATGCTATGGTAAGATAAAACTGTATGTACTGATAAACTGGATCTACGGACAAGCTGAATATACTGATAAACTGAATATGCTTCCAAACTTTCTATGTTTCGCGATTACCCTGCTATTCTGGTTTCTATATCTCAGCACCACCTAACTAGTGACTAACTAGTAATCTATATAAACCGATAAAAGAATAACGTGATCCCAATCCCGGCAATTGTGGTTGTTTTCAGGTGTACATCTATTGTTTATTACCTAGATCTAATCTAGGGTTTTCTATCGAATGCTTTCTAGATCCAACCAGGGTTTACGCTACCCAGGGCTACTGGGGTTTATGCTACCTATTGGACAATTCTCGGATTTTAGGGTTTACGCAACCTAGGTCCAACTAGGGATTACGCTACCTATCGAACGACGCCCCTAATCTAGGACACACTACCCAGAGTGGTATATGTTCCTAGACTTTCCCCACGTATGTGTTGTCGATCGTTATCGCTATCTAGATGCACATGTCCTCTATATGTGCGACTCGAGACACGTGGCAGGGAAAATCAAGAAACACGGAACTCGATCGGGAGCTTCCAGATATCTACCAATGCAGATGCTAAGGTCTGTTTTTCCAATGGCTATGGTCCCACCTGACCCCTCCCGCAACTAATGAAAGGCACACCTTGAAAAATGAGAACTATACGCAGGCCCTCTACGCCCCCACTAACCTATGGCCATCCGCACCCATAACTAGATAGAAAACATATGGTCTTTTGGAGTTCTCCGCCTTTTCGGTCTATCTCGACTGACTCAAGATGGTAGGTAGATGACAAGTTGCTATCACAGGGCTACTGGTCTTGCCGAATCACGTTGGTCCATCCTAGTCTTTAGGTTGCCTTATATTGCAACCACGGCATACCATTGGTTTTTCTAACGCAGACCTTAACCTCTTTGAGCCTAGGCGGATGATCTGCAGCCTCACAGAGGGATGCCAAGAGTACACTCACGTCCCCTCAAAGCCGCGTGCTTCGTAACCCAGTTTGTTGGAGCCTTCTTTAAGATCAGATGGACGTTCGCTTTTTCTCGTGTTCTACTAAGGTTTACTACTTAGTTCCAAATAAGGTTTAATACTTAATTCCTGAATCGTCATTTGCTTAACTAAGGTTTACAACTTAGTCCTCTTAACTAAGGTTTACTACTTAGTTCTTTTTCCCGTCAAGTTGGATCGGCTAAGTGTCATTAGTCAATTCAAGTTAACTTAACCCATTCATTTGTCATGTTAAACTGGTTAAGTATTATCGGTAGTTCATGTTGACTTAACCCTACCACAAATCAAGTTATATTGGTTAAGTATTTTCTATCACTTAATCCCACCCCTTCATCTTGTATTGGTTAAGTGTTCCCTTTAACTTAACCCTGCCCATCTGTTTAGCTAACATGTTATAACAGTTAAGTGTTCTATTAGTTAACTTAACCCAAACATCTGTTTAATTCACATGCCATAATGGTTAAGTATTGTCCCTTCATGTTTTTAACTTAACCTTGTTCATTTGGCACACTATGATGGCTAAGTGTTCTAAGTTTACTTAGCTCCACCTTCTAGTCTAGTTAACATGTTAAATTGGCTAAGTGTATTTTACTTAACCCCACCTTCTAGTCTAGTTAACATGTTAAATTGGCTAAGTGTATTTTATTTAACCCCACATTCTAGTCTAGTTAACATGTTATAACGGCTATTTAACCCCTACAAGTCTTGTCTTGTTAACATGTTAAGTTGGTTAAGTGTTTAACCCTCCCATTCTAGCTTAACTATTTCTTAGCTTTAAATTATTCATCTTAAAGCACCAACCACTCACATTAGACAGATATTGTTGCGGTTACTGGATGCGCCGGTCGGTTCCGGGCAGATTTACACTACAACTCAGTCTAACCTCGGGTCCTTTTGTGCTCAATGCTTTAACCACCCACATTAGATAGGAATTGTTACGGTTGCTGGATTTGCCGGGCAGTTCCGGGCAGTCTTATACCGTAACTCAATCTAACCTTGGGTTAGGCATATTTGTCTTTCCAAGATTTACATATTTATCCTTTTTGTCTATATGTAAATTGCTAACGACTCTTTTAAATAAATTTGTCCTATAACATATTCATTTGTCATGCCCACTAACATACCTATATTCTAGGCCCAGATCTTGACCTATCGTTTAATCCAACCTGCAGTTCTATGCCAATTTAGATCAAGTATTCCCATTTACAGTTCATGTCAAAACTAGATTTGATACTCTAGTTTACAATTCATGCCTAAAGCTTAGGTTACTAGCCAATACGAGATTCAATATATCATATTACATCTCCTATAATTCTCGTCAAATTACCTCAATTTGCATCTAGTAGTCATGTTATAATACATGCTCTAAATTATGCCAAATAATATAGATTTCATGTTATAACCAAATAACCCCGCATTCATAATGTATGTATACCATGATTTCACAGGTTTTTTAAATACTCATGAAATGAAACTAAAAAGGGAACATAGGATAAACATGAGAATTGACATAAAAGAATAGGCATGCAAAAGCGACCCGAATACAAGGATAATGGATCCAATGGTTTTGGTGTACATAATAGCGAATAGGAATAAACTAAGCAAGTCACAACCTAGGTATGGGATCCAACAAAATGCCAGTTCGGTGTTCAACATGGTTTGTAACTATATTATTAAGGGTATAAACAATTTACCATAATAGTCTTAGGAAACTAACCACAATAGTCATAGTCATGGTCATAGGTAGAAATCTTATGGATCATAGGCGATTGACCATAATAGTCATGGATAATTAACCAAAATAGTCCTAGGTAATTATCCTTAAATAGTCATAGGCAGTTAACTGTAATAATTTCAAAGTCATGGTCATAGACAATAGTCTTATGTTCGTAATCATAGGCAATAATCTCATAGTCATGAATCATGGTCGTAGGCAATAGTCTTATGTCCATAGTCGCCGGCATAGGCATAATCATATGTTCACAGTCATAGGCATAGTTATAGGTTCACAGTCATAGTCTTAGGCCATTGACAATAGTTTTCAACGTCATAGGCATAGGCACAGTCTCATCGGTAATTAATCACAATAGATCTTAATTAGATCCAAAGGCATATACATGCACATATTCAAATGAGAGGAACAGACATATTCTTGTATTCATTTAATTTCATGCCACAAACAGATCTAGACGTTCAAATATAAAAACTAACTGACTTACATCGATTGGTTTCAGAAAAGGATAATCAAATAGCGTTGGTGATTTGCTATGATTTGCACGACGTTGCTCGAAGCCGTTGAATAAGCCTTTGCTTCCCTTCTTGAAGCTTTAACTTTATTTGAATCTCCAATATGCAATTCCTAGCCGTAATCTTCAAAAATACTCTTCGTGTTTTATTTTAATTTATTTATTTCAATTGTTCCAGAGGCAGCATAAGGAGAGAATAAAATGGTGTAAAGAGAATGAGGCTAGGAGGCTGTTTATATAGGATTAGACGAACGAATCTAGACAGAAAACAAGACCAGATACATCAGAATGAACCTAGGCTCAAAACTGGGCTTCAGCACCAGGTCGACCCCCAGGTCAACCATAGGATCGACCTGGTCCCTGGGAGGTCGACCGTAGTGTTGACCCCCAGGTCGACTTGGTCCTGGGCGGGAAAATTCCCGCCCAGTCTGCGCTGGAGTTTGATTTCGAATTCGAATTCGTGCTATTTTCTGTTCTGAAAATCCTTGAAACTTCGGAGGGTCATATCTCCCTCATACGAACTCCGTTTCTCGAAAACTCGGACTCGTTTCCAAATAGAATGTCGAGACGAATGCAATGGTGCAACCCGTCTCTCTTGATTCTTATTTTAAAATTTAGTTATACTTTAATTTGTGAAACTTAATGTTACAGAATTATGGGGTGTTACAAATAGCTTCAAGTCGGTGAAAATGGAAATTAACCAATTTCCTATATCATTGTGTCCCATATCACAGGGGTTTACGATATTGTTTAACATCTAATTTGTCATCTCGAAGGGTGTGGAAAAGAGTGGTTTATATATAGGAAAATATGTTATTTTCTAAAGCGAGGTTTTAAAAAATATTTTCCAAAAACCAATTTTTTTTCTTTCTTAAATCCATGTATAATACTAAAATAGGTTTTTAATGAAATAGTTTAGAGGCCATTTATTTTAAAACCGAAATCGTAAAACTATTTAACCCCAAAACTATAATGAAAACAATATTTGTTTACATAAAGAAAAACTAGTTATAAAATACTGATTATAAATGCCGATTTCGATGGACAGTCCACATAAATGGATATAGTGAACCACCCACTATAAATGCCGATTTCGGTGGGCAGTCCACCTTAAAAACTAAATTTGTAGCACATTGGTAACTGCCAACCACTTATATTATTTGTATTTATTATTGGTTATAATAAAAGTGTTTGTGGTCACTTTAAAAACCGGATGACTTTGTTTAAAAAAACTAGTTAAAAACATGCACATATGCTTTACAATGCCAAAATTTCATCGTCAAACTCACAATTCAAATCCTAAAATCAAACAAGTGCATGTGATCAAAATCGAATATTGAATGGCATGATGAACAAAGCTTTTACTATTTGAAAACCAAGTGAAAATACCTATGAAAACCCTTAAAATCAAGCAAAAATCGACATAGAAGCTTTCGAATAATTGCACAAGTTTTGGAAATTGCACCTGCGCAATTTCTTCCAAGTGGGACAACACACTTACTCACTATGTCGACCCCTAGGTCGACCCAGTCAAAGGGTGGGTCGACCAACTTATCACAAATTGGAGCAGGTGAAATTCCTGCCTCGATCACTACTTCAGGCCATCGTTTACCCAACTAAACGGAGCCTGATCCATACCAAATTTTGCAGATTCATTCAAAATAGACTTGAAAACAAAATGAAAAAGGATTCATGCAAAAACGTTGGGTAGACAACAAGATATAAGCTCAAAAATGAGCTTTCAATGTGATTTCAGCCATTTAGAAACAAGATGAAAATCTATAGTTTTTTCTACCATAAAACTCACTGATCGCCATCAAAACACATCGAGACTAGAAATTTGTGAGTGAACAGTCACTTGAAATGGATTTGTAGCTAGAATAGATGTTTATTACACCAAAATCTGATCCCTTTCATTCGAAAGAAGGCTTTTTTTTCATCTGTACTTGAGTTAGCTGAAGCATTCAAAGACAGATCTTTACTATAAATATGAATTCACAACAAACAACAAGAAATTATGGGTTAGATTCGAGTTTTAGAGAAAATTACCAGTTGTTTTAGATTTAAACTACAAAAAGCTAGTGTTTTCATGTTTCTTCCACTATTTTTCTAGAGGAGAAGAAGAAATGAGAAAGTAATTAGTTTTATTTTCTCCAGATCTTTCCCATGCTTAGCAAGCTAATTAGGCCCAGTAGGATAATTAGCAAGTTTAAAACCCCATACTTGGATACAAATTAGGCCATGAGTAATACAACACCATTCAATTAGACTAAGTTTACATCTAATTATCCTATAAACTATGAATTACACCAATATTGTTTTCCAACAATCATAGTTTAACAGCAAACATGGCTAAAAAAATTTGTTAATGCAATTTTTAAAACATTTTAAGCTTATTAATTCTAAATCTTCAAATTTTACAAATTTGCAATTTTACAACAAATTTGCATAAATAAAACATTTTAGTTAAACTTGTGTAATCTTTATAGCACAAAATAAATAAATATTACAAATGACACATTTTAACCTAATAAATCATTAAACATATCAAAACATACTTTTTATATTTATTATTAATTACAGCAATTTTAGCTTTTATAACTTACACAATATTACATATTTTTACCCTAAATTTCGATGTTGGCCTAAAATCTAACATTTATGTTTTCTTAACTAAATAATTTCACTAATTGCCATCAAGCCATAATGAAAATGGACTTAACTCAATAATTATCACATAAGAAAACATTTAATATTTTTATTCCAATCTACAACATATATAAACACTTGGTAATATTTCAAATGTTATAAATATCTAATTTCTCACAAAATTTATTACACTTTTTAGCTCTAATATCACAAATAATTATACAATCCTAATTTAATCATTTAAGTGTGATCAAAGTCCACCATCAAACGACAAAACACTAGTTTACTGAGATAATTAAGTCAAATAACAAAACTAAAGATGTATTCAACTTTATTATTACCCAAATATTATATATTTTTTATTTATTTTTTATTATAGCTAGTAAATGACAAAAACTCGGGTTGTTACAGACTTCCCTCTTAAAAAATTATGTCCTCGCAATTTCCTAAGGGTTAAGTCCGTACAAATCATCTAATCCTAAACACTAAAGCGTGCATATGCACAAGGGTGTGCATATACAAGTAAGATACGATATGCATACAAGGATAAAAATAAGTCCTCACCCGCATCGTGTAATTAAAGAAAATAACTATAGATACACTCGATAGACTCCCTGGTTTCCTATGTACGTCTTTAGGATTAGCTGATCACTGGATCTTCTCGAGGGGTACATCCTTACTCCGAAGGCATCTCACTTCCGAATTAAGGGTGCGAGTAGGCTGATGCACGATGGATAAATCATAAGATATCTCGATATTAAGCTGCTAAGAAAGATCAATAACTGAATACGAATCCCTGAGGAACTTTCTGAGCTGCGACACATGGAACATCGTTGACACATGACATATGAGCTGGAAAAGTTATGCTATATGCAATATGCCCAGTACGCTTAATGATCGAGACTGGACCTATAAAGCAAGGAGCCAACTTCCTGGTCTTACTAAAACGCATAACTCCCTTTAGTATAAAAACACGAATTAAATCCAAATCGCCTATAGTGAACTCAAGAGGCTTCCTATGGTTGCCCGCATTGGATTTATCTTGGCTTTGAGCCTCTTTCATTCTCTATTGAATAAGCATGATCTTCTCGGATGAATCTCGAACTGAATCTGGGCCAATAATGTGCTTCTCTCCGGATTCTGACCAACATGATAGAGAGTAACAAGGCGTTGAATGGAGTCGTACCAATAGAAGACTGAAAGATGTTATTGAACGAGAACTCCACATGCGGTAGGTGGTCTTGCCAATAACCACCAAAATTAAGTATAGAAGCGCGAAGAAGATCCTCAAGAATATGATTAACCATCCAGTATTCCCATAAGACCGAGGATGATAAGTTGTGGAGAAATTAAGCTTTGTCTTCAAAGCTTGATGAAGACTGCCCAAGAAATGACTAGTGAATAAGGGATCATGGTCTCAAACAATAAATAAAGGAATACCATGACGAACGATATCCTTAATATAAAGCTTAGCATGAGATGAAGCATCCCTATTAGGCTTAATAGGAGTAAAATGAAATGAATTAATGAGACAATCAACAATAACCAAATTCTCGAATGACCTGACCTCGAATGAGGTAGGCCGTCAACAAAATCCATCAAAATCTGGTCCCATTTCTATAATGGAACCTCTAAAGCCTGGAGGCCACTGACGCACGACTTTAATAAGTTGATAAGTCATGAAATTACTCACATAACTTGCAACATCATGCTTCATGTCCTTCCAATAAAAGAGACAAGGCATGTCAGTATACATCTTACTACTGTCGGGATGGATAGTATACTTAGTGTGACGACAATCATCTAGAATGTCATGCCTAATTGTTGGAGATGGAGACACCACAATACGGTTCTTCTTACAAAGACAACCATGAGAATTACCACTATGGTCCTACACTTCCCCATCTCGGGACTATGACTCACAAAGATGGATAAGGCGCATCTCCTCGTGATCATGGCTCTGTGCATCTATAATACAATCACGAACAGATGAAAGAGACACGATACTAAATAATAGTGTTGGAGAATCAGATGGAGCAGCAAGACCGCGAATATCACAATAAGTCATGGTCTTGAGAACATTCCATTCGACCAACATCACAGAAACAACAGCCGAATGTTTGCGACTAAGCGCATCAACTACACGGGGGTATAATGTATATCAAAGTCGAAAGCTATAAGAAACTTGAGTCAACACTACTGACGCATGTTGATATGTTTCTTAGAAAACAAATACCTAAGAAATTTATGGTCGGTGAAAAGAGTGAAATGCTCTGCAAGTAGATAGTGACGCCAAATTTTCAAAGCAAATACGATAGAGGCTAACTCAAGATCATGCGTAGGATACCGAATCTCATTCGACCACAACTGACGAGAAGCATAGGCTATAATTCGATCACGCTGCATTAAAACAGTACCCAAACCACAATAACTGGCATCGGTATAGAAGGCGAGGTCTTCGTTCCTTTCAGGAACCATAAGAACAGAAGAATGAGTGAGAAGTTCCACGAATCACTGAAAGGAAGCTTCAAACTGATCAGACAAATCGAAGTGAACACCCTTTCGAGTAAGGTAGGTAAGCGAGAGCATAGTGTGAAAGAAATCTCAATTGAAACGATGGAAAAAACATGCCACTCGCAAGAAACTATGAACCTCTAACACATTCTTGTGCCGCTTCCAATTCTGGATGGCCACAATCTTAGATGCATCAATGGCGATACATTCAGTAGAAACAAAGGACCAGCATGTTATACTCAGTGCAATCGACAAACGACTAGCATGCTTGGCTTCAGATCGAGAATAAACAAGAATGTCGTCAATGAAAACCAGAACGAACTTATCAAGATATTCCATTAATACCCGATTCATAAGATCGACGAAGAATGCTATTGCATTAGTCAAACCAAATGGCATGACATGTCAATCTTAAGAACCATATGGATACGGATAAAGGAGAGAGGAATACTATCCTTCGCAACTCATAACTGATGAAAACCGGTGGCAAGGTCCAAATTGGAATAAACCTTGGCTCTACTCAACTGATCAAACATGCAAAGAGAGATCTTTACTGTAAATATGAATTCACAATAAACAACATGAAATTATGGGTTAGATTCGAGTTTAGAGAATATTACCTTCTTTTTTAAATTTAAACTACAAGAATCTAATGCTTTGATTTTTTTTTTTACTATTTTTTGCTAAAGAAGATGAAGGAATGAGAAAGCAATGTAGTTTTACGTTTCTCCAAATCTTTCACATGGTTAGTCCATGTTTAATCAACCAACACTCAATTAGGATATGTTTATATCTAATTAACCTATTAAACAATGAATTACACCAATGTTTTATGCAATAACCATAGTTTAACAACAAACAAGCCTAAATAAATTTGTTAACGGTGTTTTTAAAACATTTTAATCTTATTAACTTTAAAAATTCACTTTCCACAATAAAATTTGCAATTTTACAACAATTTTACACAAATTACACATATTTAAACATTTTACTTAAATTTGTGTTATCTTTATAACATAATCAAAATAAATATTGCAAATGACAAATTTTAACTTAATAAATCATTGCACATATCAAAACACACATTTTTATATTTATTATTAGTTACAACAATTTTAGCTTTTATAGCTTACACAATATTGCATATTTTTACCTAAAATTCCAATGTTAGCCCAAAATCTAACATTTTTGTTTTCTTAACTAAATAATTACACTTATTTTCAATCAAACATAAAGAAAATGGATTTAACTTAATCAATATCACATAAGAAAACATTTATTCTTTTTATTCCAATACTACAACATATAAAACACTTGTTAATATTATTTTTGGCAACACCGACCAGTTTTTATAGTGTTCCATAACACTTTTTATTATATTAAAAATAATAAATACAATAGTTCAGGTGATACATAGTATATGTATCAACTAGATAGGGCAACTCCACGGAGGGAGCATAGCTTAGACCATAATCTAGCAAATTACATGACACTACATAATCATTTGCATTACATAATTTTATATTGTGTGATTAAATATTACATAAATAGCATTACACTTGTTAATATTTCAATTTTGTAAATATCCAATTTCTCACAAAATTCAATATTACACCTTTTGGCTCAAATTTCACAATTGAATACATAAGCCTCAATTTAATTACTTAAGTGTGATTAAACTCCACGATCGAACCACGAAATACCAAATTACCCAAATAATCGAGTAACAAAACTAATAATGTATTCAACTTAATTATTACCTAAATATTATATTTTAATCAATTATATATTATAGCAGGTAATTGACCAAAAAATCGGGTTGTTACATAGATTTAACTAAGCCTAGTTTCCAAAGCAATAATTTTTTACACATGAGTTAAATTTTCCAAAATTTACAGTTTCAATATAAGAAATGTGTATAATTAATGACTAAAAATAAATTTTTGATTATAACACGAATTAAACGATGTTATATACCATTATTTAAAATATATAACTTAAATCTACTCACTTGGGAAAAACACTCAAAGTTCCAGATCTAATTCTAGTCTAGTTTTATTATTCGTAGTCTCTCTCTTTTGTAAACCTATTCGATCTACAAATTGGAAATTACATGGATTTATAGATTTGGATTTAAAATAAAATAATCTACATAGAAAACAAGATTTGATGAACTTACCTCACATGGACAATAAAATCTTATCATCTATTTCCTAAATATATAGTTTCAACCTCAAAATCATGAATAAAAAAACCCTACATCTAATATATTTTTGATTTCAAATGAATTGGAAGGGAAAGAAAGTGGCAATGCTTCTGCGCACAATCAGAAAAGTATGAGTTTGAGGTCGAATCCTACAATTTTATTAATAGATGTTCAAACGAACCTTGCTCGTCCTTTAAAAACGGGTTAAATCATATTCCACATAACAAAAGACTCATGCGTAATTTAGCGCATCAAGGTAGACTAACAATTGCTATAGGTCAACCCGAAATATATGCGATTCGACCCCCATTTGTCTTTTAATAAGTAAACTATAATTATTGTTTATCGTATTAATATTATTCATTTAAATTTGAATGTTATATGATTAATGTAAATTATCTTCCATGAATTTTAGTTTAATTCCATTTTTGATGCATGTTTATCTTCGAATTCAAATGCACGTTTTTTGTTAAATTAATACATGCATATATTTATGGAATAAATATATTTATGTACATTTACATGTATAATTATTTTCGGATGCAAAACTTCATATGTTAATAACTATTTCTTACAAACTCCATTCTGGACATATTATATATGTATATAAATCAGAAAATTACTATGAATACAATGGTATAAGTTTCAAGGCTAAATTCTAACAATTCCCAAAATGCATATTTTTAATGTTTACAATTAGTACAATTATTTATGTATTTTAAAATGCTTGTTGTAACATTTATCCATCCATCACGAAATATTATCCTCGAAATCCGGCAAGGTTAAAACTATGTAATTGCTCGTATAATACACATATATAATGTTTACATCCATTTTTTCAACCGTTCATGTCATTTTGCAAAGTGCAATACATCATAAACTATACGAATGTAATTAAATTTCTAAATGTTACCTCCTTTAAGAAAGCGCTTTTCTTTTAAAATTCCATTTCAAAAAAAGATATAAATACCTAAATATACTTATATAAAAATATGCAATATTTTAAAAGTTAAAATATCTTTTCATCTAAGTTTCCCTCACTCTTACAAAATAAGGGCGTGATTCGACTGAATTTTTCATTTAAACATGACCAAGAAACTTAAAAAATTTGAATTTAAGAAAAAACTAATTTTTCAAACTTGCTTTATTATGTTGGAAAAAGGTACAAAATGGAAAATTCCATGTTTTCCACTTCACGTAGAAATTTCTCAGTGCTTTACCAAAATTCCTACTTTTTTCTAAGCATAGTTTACATAAGAAAATTTTTCTTTTTAATTTTTTTTCCAAATCTAGTTACTCTTCGTTTAAGAGGTTAGTATCACGCTTACGAGACTCAACGACCAACACTTACCTTGGGATAAGGGTTTCGTAAGTTCGTCGCAAGTGGAAACCTAAACGGAGTAGGAAGAGGCATTTTAGTCATTCAAAAGCATAGCATGACACATTCAGAAGCATAGTAAAGATGTAGGACAATATGCAAAATTATAAGGACGCAATGATTTATTGTGGTTCAGTTTGGATTGAACCTATTAAAGGCTTTGATGATTTTATTCATGGAGGAGGTTACATGATAAATCCCCAAATTGATTTACAAATTAGGGTTAGCACTCTAAGAAATGAGAGCAAGATTTTGGAATGAAGAAAAGTCCCCACAAGTGAGACCCTAGGGTCTTATTGATAGGCAAATTGGGTCCCCTTATAATAACCCGCTATTTTTAACGATTTAAATTCCGATTTAATTCGAATTTTTATTTTGGAAATATTCTATAGTTTTTCATAATGGAAATTTGGAATTTGAACTACGTACAGTGAGACGTAGCAATTGTGCAAATTTCATCGGAAAACCTGAATGTTTGTCGGTCGCGCAAAATTTTCAGTGCAAAGCTGCGCATGACAGTTCAAATTTTAGCGATTTTAAAATCTCTCTGAAACCAGCTTGGACAAATATGAGAAATATTATATTCGTTGTCAAAAATCCAATGGAAAAATTCATTTCGCGAAAATCAGATGTTTTGACCTCCGTTTAATTATTTTCTCGTCCGAATTTTACGTTTGAAGGGGTCCATAACGTGTAATTGAACGAAGCATCATCACACTACAAACTATATACTGTTGCATCCATCTCATCGAGCTAATTACCACAATATATTCTTTTATCAGTTTTGGTGCTCGGTTCGCGCTGAAATTGCTTGCATAATTCATTTTTAAAACACAGCCATCTGAGTTCAACGTGTCCCTTTTCTGATCTCGCATATTTTTATAGTCATTTTGGGTCTGCAAAACCCCTCCTTTTATTTTACTAAACCTCTTGTTTATTTTTTATTTCTTTGCAGTGGTTGCAAGGGGCATACAAATATCTAAATGCATGCATGCACGTTGTATGCAACTTTCCCCATTCTTTGTAAGCAACGTTCCCCATTCAAATTTCAAAACTCTCGGTTCCCTTTTATTTTATAAACACCATTGTCTACCTTCTGAAATTTTCATGAGTGACCCACATTTACATGAAAGTGGAACAATTCTTGTGGACGATATTTTATTTCAATAAGTTATTATTCATTTTCTTTACTAAATTCATGAGCCTAAAACCATTTTTCACCAAAGCTCTCTTGCCTGTAGCCATTATTTTACCAAACTCTTTACTTTTCCATCAAGCTCCATCCACACCAATCTGCACAGCCAAGCTCCCCTTTCCCTCTCTCCTTCGCCCTACCTTCCCCTCCAAAACATCAATTGTCTCCACGTTTTCAAACAAAATAATAATAATAATATTAATAATAATAATAATAAATAAACAAATTGGGATGCAGTTAATTCCTTGACCGTGATTTTCGATGCTACCGTCCTCTTTTATATTTCAGAACCTATCAGCTTCTTTGCCGTGAGTTTTTCTCTCCCCGTCTTTCTTTTCCTTTTGTTCTTTTAGTTTATATATGTGATGCGTATATATGCATGCTGTGCATGTGTTAATGTTGGCCCATCATTGTATGGTTACTAAAACACGATTGTCATTGTCTTTTGTACAAAATAAACTAAACTACGCCTTATACATTTACTGTCGTAGGCAGTTTGAGTCATAGAATTCTTTTATTCATTTTACAGAATGAAAGAAAAACTTTTCAAAAAAAATCTTTTTTTGTTTTTTTCCTGCATTATATATATATATATATATATTAATGTGTGCAATATTTGTATGCATGTTTGAATGTTCTGGAATGCACTTCAGATCCCAAACCCGTCGGTTTTCATTTGTCGAGCTACGCAGCAGCAAGCTTGAGGGTCTATTTGTAACCGCTTTCATTTGTATCCATTTTTGTCGCGAAAGGTGAGTTTATCTCACATCTGACTTACATTATTCATTGTAACAACCCGGAATTTTTTAACCAATTTAAAAAAATTATTTAGCTATTTTAATGGCTTTTGAATATTTAAAATGATTTATTTTAAATAATAACGATTAAAAATTTATTTAAATCAAAGTTAGAATGTAAAATTTATTTTAATTACAAAGCAAGCCTGAAATGGCGCGATAGTTTGAAAATTCAATTTTAAATTTCAATTGAATGTACATAATTCAAAATAAATCGGATTTCAGTAAAACAAGAAACGTTAGAATCTGTTTAGCTATATCTTTCTAACGATGTGAAAAATTGAAATTTCACTTTCTAAATTGAAAGTTATGTCCAGTTTAAAATTTTGAAACAGTCGCTGTAGAATTTATATATATATTAATGTAATATATAGCCCTTAAAAATAACCATTTTGCAAACGACCTTTATTTTCAACGAAACCACTTTTGTTGGATCCGGAATGTCAAGTTATTGCTAGATTTCAAATTTCATAATTTTTGGAATTAATATGTGAGCGCAATGAATTTAAATGTATTTGGTAATTTCAGTTTAAATTTAATCAACTAAAAAAGCCCATTTTTCAAACGGTCTCCGAATTCGATGAAATTAGTTTTGTTAGGACTGTATCGTCAAAACATAGCTAGATATAAATTTTCTAAAATTTTTGGAGTCAGTATGTGGCCCTAGTGAATTAAAATGTACGTTCAAATTCAATATATATTGATTTATATTTTAATTTTGATAAAAACTGATCGAAATAAACGAATGGGATTATGAAATATATTCCGTCCAGAATGGGGGTATTTGGTTAGGAACGACAGTCCTTGGGTTTCATTTGGAGTTCGGACATTAAAATTCAAGATTTAATATTAAATGAATTGAAATATTAATATAATTATATATATAAACTCCCCCTTTTCATTAAACCCTAAGTCAGAAATCCGCCGCTGCCGTTTAATAACCAAAGGCTGATTCCGTTCTAAATTGAATCCTAAATCTTTCCCAATCCATTCACAATTATTCGAGATTCATAACACAGAAATTGTTGTGCTTGTCCTGCTCTTCAAGATTGTACGGTCTTGATCAAAAATCGTATAGTGATTCAACACCCAAATCCAGTCCATTCGCAGCGGATTTTACAAGGCAGGAGGGGTTCGAACTCTAAGGCGGCGCAGGCATTGAAGGAGGAGTGAACGGTGGTTCATGTGGCCAATTCTAATCGTTGTCAAAGGGAGTGTGGAAGTAGCGGTTCTAAACCCTTGACGTCGAGATTGGGTTTCAGAAGTAGACCTGGAACGGGGAAGATATAGACTAATGAAGAGATTATCTAATAATTAATTAAATAATTAAGTTAATTATACATTTTAAATATGTAATTAATCTTTAAACTGATGTATCTTCTTCATATGACATCAGAATTGTGCAAATTCAGTTGCGTTAGAATCGTCATGACAGGATATACGCAATGAAGCAGTTTTGGACAGATTTGGAGTTAGTGGTGATTTTTGACTAAATTAAACGAACAGTTTAATTTAGTGAAAACAATCGGTATAACAACGATTTCTAAAGCCAATCAATGTGAGAACTCCTTCTCACTCAAAATTATTTTATCATGTTAGTATTCATGTATAAAAATATATAGAATTGCCAGTGAAGATTTTTATTAGCTTTAATCATTATAAATTGTATACGATGCATGTTAGCTCAATTCCCTCGTCCACAAACCATTGACGATTTGATTGACTGTGATATTGTAACGGCACGAAAATCCATATCAATTTGAGCTGACTAATATTCTACACATTCAACTTAAAGTGCACAAAAATTCAGATCATTAATAGAAAGAAGTTAGAGGGTGAGAAAGATAAGATAGAACTAATAAAATAGAAGAAGAATAAGAATACAACTGAACAGAATTAGAGTAAACATGAAACTCACAGCGGAATGAATAAAATGTACTGTATAACATAGCTTTGAAATACAAATCTATATTGTATATGTATATTGTTATCAAAGTGCAATACGTCATATCATAACAGAAATAATCTCTAAATACTAATGGTAAAGCCTTCTACTTCGGCCTCCTCCAAGTGAATTTGCAAAGCCTGAAACAATTGACTGCCCATACAAATTTGGGCACTCAAGAGTTTAGGGAAAACACAAACAAAAAAACTCTGGGTCAGTCATGGGACTGGTGTGAGTAAATTCCAACCATATTGTTTAACTTTGAAAATCCTTTTGAAACAAAAGGATAATAGTAAGACCAGCCCACACATAAACATGGACGGTTTTTACCTTACTATAACCCAAAACATTTTCAAAAATCAACACTTTTCTGATATTATAATAGTGTCTAATCACAAGTAAATAAAATCTAGTAGAACGCTTGCATCTCACAATATATATATATGTATGTATGTATGTATTATACAATCAAAACTGCGTGCTCTTATTGGAGATTGGATTCCGACTGATAATGTATGGAACCACCTACCGATAGTGTATCTCTAGAGAGGAATACACTAGGTTCAACAAGAACGTCTTGCAACCCGGCCACAAATGACCGGCCACTCATTTCTCTTGGGTGTATTGAATATATTGTCACCTAAGGTTGAAAGCAACATAACCATTCCCGGGAGATACAGAAGCAAAAAGAAGGAACAAATATGAATATTCTGTAGATGGTGACAATACACCCTAATGGGGGCGACCCACATAGCCATGCTGCCTGCCCGCTTTTTGTCATTCCTCGGTTAATGAGGCTTGAGGCTATAACGTATCTCTTGACAGATCACACCTTCACTTCCTTTGAATGCCACATCGTCATACCCGCCAAATCACAAATTGATTTCCAAAAATATCACGGGTATAAAAAGCTAAGAGGAACGAATTCCTCCGCGACCAGACGTAATACTTTTAAGAGATCAACCGTACGTGATCTATTAGGTATACTCTGTCAGACACTCGTCCATACAAGTTGTCCTAGGACTGGACAAACAGAAAACTCCATTCTGGAACAGAACGACCCTTGTATTTCACTCCGTCTTCAGTAGTCTTCAGCATAATCTAATTCGCAGCGCCTATGCCTATACAGAGTGGTTTTCGGATAATATATCCAACCGGTCTCTCCATATTGACTACGATGGTCAAAACACTTTGATAGTCGGTTATTTAACTATCGAAGTAAAACAAACATCCATCACATACTCACTGGCCCTTTTATTTAACAATTATTTTCTAGTTTCCCATATCTTCCTAGATATTTCCCTAAGGTCTAGTGTTGTATATAAAAATCATGCTTAAGCTTGGTCAAAAATGTTAATTTATCGTTATAGTTCAAAACTTATCATACGCTGTAATGTTCCCCTTTATAACTAATCTCGACATAACAGTCACGCTTAAGCCTAGTCAACAACGTTATTTTATCGTTATAGTTAAAAAACTTGCAATGTGCTGTAATATTCCACTTTATAACTAATCTCGACATCTCTTTCCATTACAAACTAATATCATTTCTCGATAATAGTGAAGCCATTCAAGTTGGGGTATTTTATTTACCTCTCAGACCTTGATCGATAACGTTCATATCTTAGAATAGATATAAGCCCGTAACTCTAACTCCTTATTATTTCTATTCTCAATCAAACTGTATTTCTTATTTCATTTTACAATATGGTTTTTATAATGCCATATCCTTACTTTGAAATCCCCGTTGTTTATGGCTATTTAAGTTAACTCTTCATTCTCCTGAGAAAACAGTTATTCGATTAACTCCCCTTATCTTTGATTAACTTTCTTTAAATAACTTATATCTGACTAACTCTAATTCGATTAACTCTATTTGATTAACTCTTATTCAATTAACTAATATCCGACTAAATCTAATTCGATTAACTCTAATTCAAATAACTAATATTCGATTAACTCTATTCGAATAACTAATATTCGATTTAACTCTATTTAAATAACTAATATTTGATTAATTTTTTTCGAATAACTTTAATTCGAATAACTAACGTACGATTACCTCTTATTCAAATTCCGATTTAAATTCCTATTTCAAAATTCAATTTTCCTTATAAATGTTTTTAATTCATAAAATATTCATTTAATCCATGATTCACATCGAATGTGAAAAATATTCCTTTTATATAATCCATTAAGTTTGATTTCGTATTTTTAAAAAAAATCCCATTTCCAAATTCTATTTATACTTCTATACATAGAATTATTCATACGAAACCTCCTTTTTATTTCTAACACTTACATCTCATTTATAATTCCCTTTATAAATTTTGTGTTCACATTCTATTTGAAATATCGATGTCGAAACCAATTTCTACTTCTCTATATAAGTTCAGACTTATATATTCCATGTATCAAATGATAAATATTTTATTTAATTTATAAAAACATTATTTATAAATTAATCTTCTCAATTATCTGTTAAAACGGATTCTATTTAAAATCTACTTTAAATAAATGTTTTCCATTTATCTGTTAAAACAGACTCGCATCTAATATTTATTTTCCAATATTTCCTTTTATAACATTCTATTCATTTTATAAAATACTTCCCTTCTTATAATATCTTATTTATTTCATATAAATATTTCATTTATAATATCCTATTTATTTCACATAAATATTCCATCTATAGTATCCTATTTATTTCGCATAAATATTTCCCTTTCTAATTCTATTTATTTTCCAAATATTCCTCTTTCAATTCTATTTATTTCCAAATAATTATTTTTATAAAATCCATTGATTTTGTAAAATCCTTAAATTCAATATTCACCTTGAAATTCCTTTTTTTGTAAAATCATTCGATTTTATATAAATATATTTCATTTTCAATATACACTTTGAAAATTCCCTTTATACATTCCAGTATTACTTATGGTATTTAAAATACCAAAAAACAGGCCAGTGTCATCACAATCAATCACAGATTATATATATATCACGCCATATATCACAATAAACGAATAAAACAGTATAATAAATATTTGAGGAATCTGGTTGGATCCCTCCAACTTGTTTCCCTGCATCCACAGATATAATTAACATCAACTTCATTTTAATATGAAATATTCTGACAAAAAGAATCAATTATTTTATTAATGATATATATATATATATGTATGTATGTATGTATGTATGTATATGTATATGTATATATCGTTATCCACAATTTCAACCACTAAATCGGCAATTCAACCAAACAACCATCACACAGAAATCAACCATCAGTTATCAACACTAGATTTTATTAATAAAAATATAAACTGAGGAGAGTTAGTGAGATTTACTCACCTTTGCACGTTAACCATTAAATAACGATTTGCAATAGTTGATTTTATCATGAAAATCCAGTGGCTCTGTTGTCCCTGAAATATACGTTCCACTTTGTAGAACGGGTCGTTACGATTCCAGTGGATCCGGTCATGTCACGTTTGCCGATTCCCTTTTATAAACATTGGCCTTCATTAACTTGGGCTTCACTTCCCATGTCGGCCCAAATAAATTGCTTCTTCTCTCCAGTTTAAACCTCATTTCCAACAGAACTTTTGTACCGCCGTCACCATCAAGAACACTACAAATTAAATGATTAATGCCATAAATTTTCATAAATCATTCTTCCCCTTCTCATAGGGTACTTCAACTCCAGGATACCCTTATGTTATTATAATTCCTTATCACATTAGGCTCCTTAAACTCTTCAAATCATAACATGCTCTAATCCATGTTTTACCTGATCCCCTCCTCCATTAAAATCTCGCTCGCTTACCCAAAAACAAAGAGCTCGTCCTTACCAATGCAATTCCGCCTTCAGGTATTTCATTTTCTTGTCATGTCGTATACTGCACTAACACAGCTGAACCCACATGCTCCTATTCCCATGCAGAATCACATGTCCTTCCTACCGCCACCTCTGTACAATGCCATCCTTGTATTGCCTCTTCCCCTGTATTTTCTCAAAACTGCTTCTTTACATTTCTTCATTGTTCTCCAAGCCAAGGCCACACATCAGCTTGTCCTTCACTCCCCGACTAACTGCACGCTCTATGTACGGCTCCGATTTGCCGCATCAGAAATCCGCGCTCCAAACATAACGCCAAGGTGTAGACTTCCTTCACGAACTCAAAACTGAAATCAGTACCTTCTACAAATCTCACCGCATTTATTATTATCATCTCCTCACAACCATCCTCATTACAGTGTTTCCAAATATCCACTACACAACAACTACCCTTAGTTACCTTGCTTTATGAACCATTCTCCCCTTCCCTTTCTACATAGTGAGATCAGCTTCAATACTCTCTCCTTCATGTTTTAAATAGTATCTCATCCCATGCATGCGAAACTCCAGTTTTTCCTGTCGCAAGCATTTGTCCACACTTTCGGTTACCCCCCTTAAACACAAATCCATCCTTGCACTTGACCCAAAATTTCCAATAATCAGCGCCTTCAGTTCTTCTCGGAAAAAAACCCAACGTCTGAAGAGTGAAAAGCTTCAGTTCGAGCCAGAAGGAAGTGGCTGAACTCGAAACCATTTTCTTTTGTTTTACCGATATTCTTCTTTACAGTTTTTGTTTTCAACTTGAGAAATGGACGAGATTTGCGTCGATTTATAGAAGAGCGGACTTAAGAGTTAAGTATATTACATAGGGTATTGGTTTGATGTTGATTTTTATAGCAGGTCTAGGGTAGCACGTTCATGTAGTTGAATAGGCCTGCTTTTTAATACCTTCACCACTAAACTTTCTCCAAAGATATATTAGCATAATATGGTCTGAGAAGGATAACATTCTGGGGTTTAGGCTTTAGCACGCGCAACAGTGCCTTAGGAGGTAAGATATCATAGCTAAGAAAACATATATATATATATATTTAACTTTATCCGTCTAACACTGTACACCTTATTTCATTTATTGAATGTACGACATACGCAAGGGAGGGTATGGGTTTGCCATCCGCGTAATTTTGGTGATTTGAAACTTTAGGGTATGGCTTCATTCCTTCAGTAGAAAGTAATAGGTTTTAGGTAGGAAGGAACGTGTATACTATTAGTCCTATATTAGATATTTATTTAGGTTATCCGCTGCATAAAATTTCGTCCGTTATACATATTGTTGTTGATAAAAATAAAAATACAGTCATGTTGAGCGAGGTGCCACGATCCCAAAAATATAATAATATCGGTAGGTTAACTCATATTGTGAAATCCCAAAATACTGATATAGGGTGCAAAATACTCCAAATAAAAAGTTGCATATTTAATTAATTAAAAATTACAGTAAAATTATAAAAATTAAATTATCACTACGACTCAAAAGAATCTTGTCCAAATTCGGATCCAGTATCTAGTTATATCAAGTAAACCGTTACGGTCGATAAACGATTCTATAGCGACTATTTGGAAATTTGTTTTGGACATAACTCACAATCTGTAACACGAAATCTTGGTTTTCAACTTCCTTTAGAAAGATATAGTTCCACATATTTCAATGTTCCCTAATTCATAGAAATCTGATTTAAAACAAGTCATGTGTACTCAGTTGAAGTTCAGACGTTAAATTATGAATTGCCGCGATATTACGGGCTCGATTATATTTAATATATATTTTTATACGTTCAATTTCTTTTTAATTAATATATAAATCCACTTATGTTACGAATTTAATATTTAAACTGATTTAAATATTCAAATACAAACCGATAAAAATGCGGGACATTACACTCCTTGCCCCTTAAAAGAATTTCGTCCCCAAAATTATGAAGGTAGAAAAATACTACAGACCACACTAGTCTATTTTGAATTATTTTAATTCACTTCTTAATTTCATTTTCAACTGAACCGATTAATTCTAATTAAAAAATTATTCCTTCTTGTTAACAAATTCTTTCAAAAATTCTGAAAATTTCCTAGCAGCTTAAATTTTCGGAGAATTTTGCCAGTATCTCCTCTTCACGGCTCATTCGGTACTACTACAACTTGCCTCTCTGGACTTTCTCCAATTCAACAGAAAATGAAACAGTCAAGCGGCTTGCCAAACAGGTTCATAAATCTCATATCCAAATAAAACTGAAATTCATACCTTTTTGTCGGACATTCAACTCTGTCTCTCCCATTGGCTACCAATCCAATCTATACTCCAGCATTCCAACTGGTCTCAAATCCATTAATCATTAAACCCATAATCCTTTTATACCTAAGCAAAATTCTATTTCAACTCCAATTTAATTCTCAATTCCAAACTCTTAACCTTGTTAAATACTATTACGACATTCCATTTACTGATTTATTTCTCAAATCAGTTACCTTCATCTCCAAATTCAAAATTCGGTTCTTATTCTCCAAGAATCAATTCATTTTAATAACTCAAATCTCCAATATTTCTCCTTTACAATTTCCATTCTGGATCGTTCCAAATTCAGTCCAATTTTGTTTATCTTAGTTTAAGTTCCACTTTTACCATTTTAACTCCATAAGTTAAATCTTTATTTCAGAATTCCAATTCCTGGGATTTATTTCAAATCAGTTTGAAATCATATATTATTCAAAACATTTGAATTTCTGACAATTTGTTTCCTCACAATAATTCAAAAACAAAATCTTTGGTAGTAATCCATCACTTAGAAACTCGAAAATGAACACTGATGATGCGACCGTCATCATCAAAATTTATTTCCCAGTGGTAGAAGTGAGTTCAATGCTATATCATCTTCAAAACTTGTTTTCAAACATTTCTATTTTGAAATTTACTTCCAAATGCTTGAAATATATTTCCAAATCTCTCCCAAGATTATAGTTTTTTCCACATATTCAATTCAAAATTCATTTACAGCTCCTTTCCAAGTTTCTAGAGTTTTATTTCAATTCTGGTTTTAAATTCAAATTCAGTTCATCGGATTTTGCATATTATACTTATATAACATTTCGATTGGTTATTTATATAACCAACTCAATTATAAATCTTATTCGATCATAATTTCAAACAACACATTCAATATAAATTAGATAATTCCAATATATATGCTTTCTTTATATCAAAATATATTTTTGGGTAAAATTATTTTATTTACCCTCTTTTAAAAACATACTGTGTCGAATTACTCTGTTCAAGAGTTTAGAAACACCTATCGACACAGTTTGCATTACTCCTTCGACCAGAATTCATAAACCAGACTGACCAGTAAACACAATATAAAACAGTTTTTTAAATCAATTTACAAATACACGCTCATATATATGCACTCAAACTCAATCTAGGGTATTGCTAACCCTATCACTATTGAGTCACGCCACAGAGCCAAGGTAATCACTTAACCGAGCTCTGATACCAACTGTAACGGCCTGAAAATCCATACCAATTTGAGCTGACTAATATTCTACACATTCAACTCAAAGTGCACGAAAATTTAGATAATTAATAAAAAGAAGTAAAGGGTGAGAAAGATAAGATATAACTAATAGAATAGAAGAAGAAGAAGAAGAAGAAGAATACAACTGAACAGAATCAGAGTAAACACGAAGCTCACAGCAGAACGAATAAAATGTATTATATAACATAGCTTTGAAATACAAATCTGTATTGTATATACATACCATTATCAGAGTACAATATGTCATATCACGACGGAAATAATCTCTAAATAATAATGGTGAAGCCTTCTACTTCGAACTCGTCCAAGTGAATCTGCAAAGCCTGAAACACTTGACTGCCCATACAAATTTGGGCACCCAAGAGTTTAGGGAAAACACAAACAAATAAACTTTGGGTCAGTCATGGGACTGGTGTGAGTAAATTCCAACCATATTGTTTAACTCTGAATATCCTTTTCAAACAAAAGGATAATAGTAAGACCAGCCCACACACAAACATGGACGGTTTTCACCTTACTATGACCCAAAACATTTTCAAAAATCAATACTTTTCTGATATTATAATAGTGTCTAATCATAAGTAAATAAAATCAAGCATAATGCTTGCATCTCACGCTCCACACATATATAAAATATACAATCAAAAACCACGGGCTCTTATTGGAGATTGGATTCAAACTGATAAGGTATGGAACCATTAGCCGATAGTGTATCTCTAGAGAGGAATACACTGGGTTCAACAAGAACGTCTTGCAACCCGGCCACACATGACGGCCCACTCATTTCTCTTGAGTGTATCGAATATATTGTCACCTATGGTTGCTAGCAACATAACCATTCAGGGGAGATACAAAAGCGAAAAGAAGTATCAAATATGAATATTCTCTAGATGGCGACAATACACCCTAATAGGGGCGACACACATAGCCATGCTGCCTGCCCGATTTTTATCATTCCCCAGTTGATGAGGCTTGAGGCTATAACGTATCTCTTGACAGATCACACCTTCACTTCCTTTGAATGCCACATCGTCATACCCGCCAAATCATAAATTGATTTCCAAAAATATCACAGGTATAAAAAAATAAGAGGAACGAATTTCTCTACCACCAGATGTAATACTTTTAAGAGATCAACCGTATGTGATCTATTAGGTATACTCTGTCAGACACTCGTCCACATAAGTTGTCCTGGGACTAGACAAAAAGAAAACACTATTCCGGCACAGAACGACCCTTGTATTTCACTCCATCTTCAATTGTCTTTAGCGTAATCTAATTCGCAGCGAATATGCCTATACAGAGTGTTTTTCGGATAATATATCAATCGGTCTCTCCGTATTGACCACAATGGTCAAAACACTTCGATAGTCAGTTATTTAACTATTGATGCAAAACAAACATCCATCACACACTCACTGGCCCTTTTATTTAACATTTATTTTCCATTTTCCCATATCTTCCCAGATATTTCCTAAAACCTGTTTAGCCCTTTTCATCTCTGGGAAAGCATTTCCAATTATTATAAACCTTTATTTGTCTTTGTTCCCATCCCAACAAATACTCCTATATTTCTTTGGACAAACACTATTACTTATTACATTAGAATAAGTAGATTTCAAAACAAACGGTTTTCGTTCCCTAAGGACTAGTGTTGTATATAAAAATCACTCTTAAGCTTGGTCAACAATGCTAATTTATCGTTATAGTTCTAAACTTGTCATACGTTGTAATATTCCCCTTTATAACTAATCTTGACAAAACAGTCATGTGTAAGCCTAGTCAACAACGTTATTTTATCGTTATAGTTCAAAAACTTACAATGTGTTATAATATTCCACTTTATAACTAATCTTGACATCTCTTTCCATTACAAACTAATATAATTCCTCAATAATAGTGAAGCCGTTCAAGTTAGGGTATTTATTTACCTCTCAGACCTTGATCGACAATGTTCTTATCTTAGAATAGATATAAGCCCGTAACTCTAACTCCTTATTATTTCTATTCTCAATCAAACCGTATTTCTTGTTTCATTTTACAATATGGTTTTTATAATGCCATATCCTTACTTTGAAATCCCCGTTGTTTATGGCTATTTATGTTAACTCTTCATTCTCCCGAGAAAACAGTTATTCGATTTACTCTTCTTATCTTTGATTAACTTGATTTGGATAACTTATATCCGACTAACGCTAATTCGATTAACTCTATTTGATTAACTCTTATTCGATTAAATAATATCCGACTAACTCTAATTCGAATAACTAATATTCGATTAACTCTACTCGAATAACTAATATTCGATTTAACTCTATTTGAATAACTAATATTCGATTTTTTTTCAAATAACTATAATTCGAATAACTAATATTCGGTTACCTCTTATTCAAATTCCCATTTAAATTCCTATTTCAAAACTCAATTTTCCTTATAAATGTTTTTAATTCATAAAATGTTCATTTAATCCATGATTCTGAGACGACCCCAAACCCCGTACTGACGGTGGCAAAGGTAATCCATGGAATATAACACATAAACAGATAATAGCAGAACGGAAATAAATAAATACACCAGATAATGAACAATAGACTATACTGGATAAGAGTAATCCTCAGAGTTACACAGTATACAGGATCATTCTTAGTACAAATACAATTCAGCTATACATAAATGTCTACAGCGGAAACAAACATAATATGTACAATAGGAGCTGAACAGCATAAAAAGAGATAAATAATAGAACCCATCTTCAGCTCCAGCTATCCAGAAAGAACCAGCTACACCTGAATACAAGGTTGCCCATGTAGAAAAACGGGCACCCGAGTTTGAAAGTGAAACAAACTATGAGTTAGTCATGGGATTGGTATGAGAAATCTACTCAACACATTTCAAATATGGCTAATCACAGGACTACGCCACTTTCGTGGAACGGGTTTTCTCCATTGGATTGCCAGTGCTTTAAAACAAATCATTCTTTTAAATAATGCAATGCTTTTTATAAATATGAAGCCATTATAAGACTCAATTCCCATCACACAATGCAACGCAAACCGGATGATAGAGTTTTTACCTTATAACGGCCAAAAGATGCTTGATACGATAAAACGGATTTAGTATTAGTGTGTACATCTATGGGTATATATATATATATTTCAAAAACAATTTCAATCATAATGTATTAATCATAGACGGCATAGTACCCCATCCTACTATGTCGCCATACTAGTTCTACAATCAAAACCGCACAGTCACGTATTTGGAAATTGGATTTCCGTCATGAACCAAGGCAAAAGATAGTCCTTACACAATTCGAGACTGTCTAGCCCAAGTCCAAGGGCAAGTACTCAGTCAAACCCTTGGATCGTCAGAGCTGGTCCACCGATGTGGATTAAAATGCCTGAACAATGCGATTCCCCGCCCTATGGGGTGTAAATGAGCCAACGAATGACTCCATCGGACCCGGATCGTCCGATCTAACCGAGGCGCCTCGCAACAGCAACAACCACATAAGTCAAACTCATCAGGGCATGTAAAACCACTGACGCAACTTCTAGATAGAAAGAAACGCATGTCCTCCCTGAGGTCCTTCCTTCCGTTTCTGGTTCATACCTGGTGTGAGGTTCACGAATTCACGTTATACACAAAGCTACGCCACATAGGCGGTGCTTTGATCATCACCACAAGACTTTGCTTTTCAACAGAAGCCCGGATCATTTGCCACTTAGGCATGCCACACTAGCAATTCATGCCATGCGATTGATGTCCATCTATATACAACCTCTGAGCTCGTGCGTTTCAGAGAAGGGCGTTAAGCAAAAGAATAAATTCTCCACCGCCAAACAGATGTATATTTAATAGAGATCAATCAACACAGAATAAAATCCAATGTCAGACACACAGTCCATTTACAAGTCCGTTCTGGGTCTGAACGAAACCGGAGGCACTGTATACCTCGTAAACCCATCGATCACCACGTACGTCTGGACGATTACCACTCATTATCCATATTTTGGGATGCCTCCCAATCAGGACCTCGGTTACCACCCAAACGAGGTGAAGATCTCCGGTCTTCGACCACCGTCTTCATCTTCGACTTTCAATCGTCGGTCAATTATTTGAATGAGAATCAACTCGGCCTTTTCAAATAATTCACGTATATTTAGAATTTCAAATCAATTTATTTCAATGGTTAAATCATTCAACAACACCAATTTTGTTCTTTAATGTAATTTTCACACCAAACACATTCAACCATCAAATACCACATAAATCGAGCAAATTTAGTTTATTTCCATTCCATGTCGTTTATGATATTTTATAACGATTTATCGCTATTTTCATTTATTTTAAATAGCCCATTTATTCCAAACGACGCTTCGGGCCATAACGCGGCCGTGACGCTGTTTTTCTTCAGATTTGATTTACACATATCTGAAAATCTAACCGTTGGATCTTCACAAAATTTACATCATTAGAAAGATCTTTTCAAAACGAATCCAACGGTTCCAGTTTCGGGAAAATCCGACGGTCGGATCTCCCGGTATCATCGTTTGAAGTTTCGATTTCAAAATACGAACTGCAGCGTCGTTATTCGATTAAATATAATTATATATATATATATATATATATATATAATCGATTCTAGCGCTGTTTTTCTCCACATTTATATTAAACATTCCAGACAATCCAACCGTTGGATTTTAACAAAGTTCGTGCCATTGGAAAGATTTTTCCAAAGCGAACCCAACAGTTGCGATTTTAGGAAAATCCGCAGGTCGGATCTCCCGTACTAAACGTTTGAAATCACAATTTCAAAATACGAACTGCAGCGTTGTTATTCGATATATTTCAATTCTATTTATATATATATATGTCGATCTCAAAGCTATATTCTTATCATACATTTGATAAAAATGATATTTTTATCAAACTGTCTTCTATTTCAACACTTCATTATATTTGACAACTCATGTATATAATAAAACTGTGATTTTTATTGTAAAACAATTCATTTCAAAACACTATTATTTTATATAGCTTATGTAGATGATAAAAAGGTGATTTTTATAATAAAACAATTTATTTCAAAATATGAATACCATTCAACACATGAATTTCTATTCAATGAATGAATATCGACTCAACACATGAAGGTTTTCTATTCAATGAATAAATATAGTTTCAACGAATGAAAATAATTCAAACACATGAATATTATTCAAAATTTCGGCAGCATAATGGCAGGGTAGTTAAAACCGGGACCGTCCCTAGTACGGCTCCTCGCTCTACCTTAAAACCTCGCGGTTTTTTACAATGGGGATCATGCATCTAGTTTGCACGCAGGCGGCATGTATATATTTATTTCATTTCCACAAACTAATCCTATGTGGTTTCAACCAAATATTTCTCAACCACAAACGGGTATTTTTCAACCAAAATCAATCAATATCAACCACAAACAATCCCAATCAACCATTCGCTATCAATCAATTTTCACACCAATCACAACCAATAAATATCGTCCATGGTTTGTGGACGAGGGGCGTATATATATATATATATATATATATATATATATATATATATATATATATATATATAGCAATTCACTTCTATTTCAACATATATATAATTTTTTACAACGCATATATAACTTATACATCGAGTGTACAACTTATACAATGCTTATACATGAGATGTACAATGCTTATATAACTCATACATCGACTATATAATTTATACACCGTCGTTTTCCATTTCGTTCATAAATTAGAAATCTCACATTGGGCTCCACTCCACCAAAAATAGCAGAAGGCTCAAAAAAATATGCGGTCTCTTCTAGAATGTAGAAGACGTCCTCACGGGTCCAACGTTTCCTGTTTCATCGAATTTCGCTACCGTACGAGAAAGATATGATTTTTCAAAGTTTGCAACACTTTAAAGTGTAAAAACAGTTCAAAAATATCAGCCGTATACCTTATTTGGATGTTCAAAACTAGGTCTTAGATTTTCTTTCAATCTGAAGCACGTGGTCTCGATCAGGTTGCGCGACGACGTAGGGGGTGGAAGGGGTTTCACGCGCGTGGTGGTGGCTAGCAATTCGGTGGTGGTGGCGGTCGAAAGGGAGCAACTTTGAGGAGGTCGTTCTCGCAGGTGGCGCGATGGGGGGGGGGGTGGTGAGACTTGGTCGGATTTGAAGAGGGGAGAGGGGCTCTCGAACGTGGGAGGTGGCGAGGCCTGGCGTGGACGGTGGTGGCCGGAAAAGAGGAGAGTAGGTGGAAGCACGGTTCCGCCGTATATCGACTTACGGGGAGAGAGAACGCGTTGATTTCTTTTTTTATTTTTATTTTATGAAAGGAATTTTGTGATTGGTCGATATATATTTAATTCAAAAATAGGGTTTTTCTTAAACGAACTCCTTTTCAAACCCAACGACTATCGCCCCTAGCTAATTACCCTCATCCCGGACACAATGGGATATGTTTCGCAGGCCAATTCGACTGTTACAGTCAGTTATTCTTCAATTTAAAATATATAACATTCAATATTCGATTTGAATGTACATTTCAATTTTCCAGGGCCACAAACTGATTCGAAAAATTCCAAAAAAATAAATCTGGCTATGTTTTGATGATACGGTCCCAACAAAACTAGTTTCATCGAATTCTGAGACCGTTTGCAAAAAGGCCCATTTCTGGTCGATCCAATTTAACTATAATTGACCAAAACACGTTTTCCTTTGCCACGCTCACATACTAGCTTCAAAAATTATGAAATTTGAAACCTAGCAATAACTTCTCATCCCGGATCCAACAAAATTGGTTTCATCGAATTCCGAGGTCGTATGCAAAATGGCCAATTTCACGGGCTATATAAATTCCATAGCGACCTTTCTGAAAATTCATTTGGCGATAACTTTTGCTTTCCGCTATGAAACTTCGATTTTTCAGATACATTAGAAAGGTATTCACTAACAGATTTAGATATTTTTGGTTTTACTCAAATCCATTTTGTTTTTCACTCGGTACAGTCTGACAAAGTTCGGATTCAATTATCGAAACTGCAGCGCCTTTTCAGGCCTTGTTTATAATTATAATTAATTATATTCGTTTTCAAACGTCAATTCAAACTCACTTTTAATTGCCATTATTTAAAATATTTATTTTAAATATTTAAAATCCATTATTTTAGCCAATTTAAAATTTTTAAATTGGTTCAGATTTTCTGGGTCATTACAATCTCCCCCACTTAAAACTTTTCGTCCCCGAAAAGGAACAAAGTCAAAAGTGGTTTGATTAATCAACTCTACGTTCGATCTGGCTTCCATTCTCCAACTTTTCAGTTTCTGAGAATTTTCAAATTCTTCAAAAATTTGGCTAACACCGGGAATTTTCGAAAAATTTCGCCATAACCTCCTTTGTACGGGGAGAGGTTTGGAAATTTATTCGGCCGTATTAGGTACCCAATAAATCCTAATAAGCATACACATATTTATAGTGATATATTCTGGTGTTTACAGGGGAGTTTGTATAGATAATAACTCCAGAGAATAAATTCTCGTCACCCTGTCAATGCCTGAGGGAGTGTGTATTTTAAATGCTCCAGAGGATAAATCCTCGTCACCTCGTCCCGTGTGGGAAATAAATAGTTCATGTGCCATATCTAATAACTAGAGAGACGCGATTATTATCAACTCCAGACCCGTGTAGGGTTTTTATTAATCTGGCAATTTAATCGTTACAATTTAAATAGTCCATATTAGTCATCAGTTCAACCTGTAAAATATAGTCATCGCCATACAAGCCTTTCGCTCGTATGGTAAATCTTCCACCTCGTCACACAAACTCCAAATGCTTATGTGGTATATGATGAAGTATGTCTATCTTCAGGAGTATGCCATGTAATGTAGTTCAAAATTAATTATTACTATCCTATGGTGATATTTATTATTTCACACAGAACAACCAGCACTCCGCATCCAATGGCATTCACAGGAGTTGATATAATAATATTTCGCATCCAAATCATTAAGGTTTACCTATTTGTCGGGCACGCAAATAAAATCTTTACTCAACAGCTATCCATTTACCTGTTCAAACATATATAATGCACATGTATATATTTCTATCTATTTTCTAATCAGTTCAATGTGTGATTTAAATGAATAAATTATACCATTCATTCTCCTATTAATTAAATTAACTATCGTTTCAATAATTTAATTAATCTAATTTACTATCACACAAAACAAACAACAATCAAATTGTTTTTAACTTCCCAAAATCATACAAATCAATTCCTATATTCTTTTAAAATCATTCAGACTATAGAATTAAAAGTGCACATCCATGGAAAGAAAATAACAACAGAATAGAGAACTGATTGGTAATGTAAAGTATGGTAAATGTACCTTGCACCGGAGTCAATCAGAGATATCCACTCGACAATTAGGATAGGCTTTCTGAATGCTCTCCTCAGTTTCCCAAGTACAATCTCGCAGATCTCCACTCCATTGCACTTTGACTAAGTGAACCTTCTTGTTCCTCAGTTCTTTGGTTTCTTTGCCAATAATCTTGAGCGGCTCTCTTCTCACAGCTAATTCTAGAGTAATTTCAATGTCCTGTTGAGTTGCTTCTTCCACGATCAAGTTTGGGTCATGAACGTGCTTTCGAAGTTGAGATATATGAAATACATCATGAACTCCAGGCAACCAATCTGGTAGTTTAACCTTATAAGCGAGAGTTCCGATCCGTTCCATAATAGGAAATGGACCAATGAATTTGGGCGCCAACTTTCCAGTTTTACCGAACCGGATAACTCCTCTCATCGGCGATACCTTCAAATATACATAGTCGCCAACTGCAAACGATATATCTCTTCTTCTTCTATCAGCATAGCTCTTCTGTCGGCTTTGAGCGGCTAGTAATCATTTCTTAATAAAATCGACTTTGTCGGCAGCTTCTCGGATCATGTCTGGCCCCAACACAAGTCTATTACCGGGTTCGACCCAACAAGCAGGAGATCGGCACGGTCTACCATACAATGCTTCGAATGGCTACATTGTTTGGCTCACCTGGTAACTGTTGTTATAAGAGAATTCAGCCAAATGCAGATGTTCTTCCCATGATCCGCCGAAATCTAGAACACAAGCCCGCAATAGATCTTCTAAAATACGATTCACCCTTTCAGTCTGACCATTTGTCTGAGGATGATAAGCAGTGCTTAGATTCAGCTTTGTTCCCAGTTCTACTTGAAACACCTCCCAAAATTTTCTAGTAAATATTGTATCTCTATCACTGACTATACTGAGCGGCACTCCATGTAGTCTAACTATTTCCTCGAAATATATCTACGCCAGACTCTGAGCAGTTCTGTTTGATCTGACAGGTATGAAATGGGCGGTCTTCGTGAAGCGATCTACGATCACCCAAATACTGTCATTTCCTTTTCTGGTTCTGGGCAAACCATCAATGAAGTCCATGGAAATGTGTTCCCACTTCCAACCAGGAACGTCTAGCGGTTGTAACAATCCAGCCAGTTTCTGTTGGTCGCTCTTGACTAGCTGGCAAGTAGGGCATCGCCTAACATATATTGAAACGTCCCTTTTCATAGCCTTCCACCAGAATGTTCGCTTGAGATCGTTGTACATGAGGGTTCGCCTTTTTGAATCCTTTTGATCATATCCTTAATAAAGTTATCCTCCTTCTAAAGAATAGATATTTTGTCAATCAAGGAAGTCGTAATAATAAAGTTGGCGATCATCACATTCTTTTGGCTCAGCGCATCGGCCACGACATTGGCTTTCCCTGGAGTGTATATAATCTCAAAGTCATATGCTGCAAGGAACTCTAGCCAACGTTGCTGCCTCAGATTCAAGTCCTTCTGGGTGAATAGATACTTTAGCGACTGGTGATCTGTAAACAGTTCAAATCTCTCACCCAGAAGATAGTGTCTCCAGATTTTCAAAGCGAATGCTATCGCCAATAACTCAAGATCATGAGTGACGTAGTTTTTCTCGTGCGGCTTCAGCTGATGGCTAGCATAAGCAATCACTTGACCCCTTTGCATTAACACTGCGACAAGGCCTTCTCTATAAGCGTCTGTCCAGATCTTTAAATCCTGATTGCCATCAATGATGGTTAACACTGGAGCTGTCATTAACCTTAACTTTAGCTCTTCAAAAGCCTCCTCACTATCTGGAGTCCATTTGAATTTATAGTGCTTCTTTGTAAGCTTCGTTAAGTGACCAGATATCTTCGAAAAGTTTTTAACGAACTTCCGGTAATAACTAGCCAATCCGAAAAAACTGCGGACTTCTGTAGGAGTACTAGGCTATTTCCAATTCTGAATAGCTGTGATTTTACTTGGATCCACAGCAATTCCTTCTTTTGATACGACATGGCCCAGAAATTTTACTTCATCTTGCCAGAATATACATTTGGATAGTTTGGCTTTCAATACATTCCTTCTGAGGATTTCCAGAACCTGTTCCAAATGCTTTTCATGTTCGGCCTTTGATTTAGAGAAGATTAGAATATCATCAATTAAAACCAGAACAAATTTATTCAAAACTCCTCTGAACACTCTATTCATCAGATCGACCAAGTAAGCTGGAGCGTTACATAAGCCGAACGGCATTACTAACCACTCGTAGAATAGGTCGAGACCTCTGAATGCTGTCATTGGAACACACTCTTCGGCAATTCGAAGTTGATGGAAACCTGTAGCTAGGTCCATTCGTGAAAATACTTGCACGCCATTTAATCGATCCAACAAATCGTCAATCCGCGGCAATGGATATTTGTTCTTTATTGTCTTCTCGTTCAGATCTCGATAATCCACCCATAGCCGTAGAGAACCGTCTGATTTTGGGACAAACACCACTGCTGCACCCCAAACAGAGAAACTAGGCCTGATCAGACCCTTCCATACTAGCTGTCGTGTTTGATTGTCTAGTTCCTTTTTCTCTTTCAAGGACATTCTTCGAATAGCGTGAACTACCGGCCTTGCATTTGGAATTAAAGCAATTTTGAAATCTATTTCTCTCTGCGGAGGTAAGCGAACAACTTCTTCGAACACATCCGCATAGTTCTGGACGACAGGAATATCTTTTATGAGGTCGGGAATATTCTCTGTGACTTCAGGGATATTTTCTATTTGGGCTGGAGAAACATTCAAAGCTGGCCAGAAGTCTTTTTTATTAGCATTCTGACCTTCACAGGGAACAGTTATATAATCACCTGATTTTATCTTCGCCTTAACGACTCTGTCGGCGCATTTAACCTCAGCTTCATACTTGGTCAGCCAGTCTAACCCCAAGATAAGATCAAACTCTTTAAAATTCATGACGATCGCGATGGTAGGAAACCGATAACGAGAAAAAGAAACCGGCACTCCACAAACCCAACTGAGATCAATGGAACCCCCAACCGGGTTCTGGAAAGTCATTGGTTCCTTGAGCTTTTTCAAATTCAAATCCAGCTTCCTAGCTGCATTCTTGGCAATGAAGCTTCGTGAAGCGCCTGTGTCAAATAGTACTTTAACTGGAATGTCTTTGACAATGAGCGTGCCTTCTAAAACATCAGGACTATCCTGTGTAGACGAAGATGCAGGCACTTCTGCTACTTCATTTACATGTACTGCATCAGATTTCTTTGAGGGTGGGCACTCCCGTGCAATATGGCCTGCCTGGTGGCACTTATGGCATTTCCTTTCTTCATGAGACTTCTTCTTTTTCTTGGTAGGTTTGCAATTCCTGGTCAAATGCCCTTGTTTCTTGCAGTTAGAGCACGTGGCCGTCGTTACTGGTTCCTTCTTAGATTTAGCACTTTTTCTCTTGTCACTGGGCTTCTTACTGACCTCAGACCTCGAACTAGCTTCAGGAACATCAGTTTCCGACTCTTCTTTGTTACTAGAGCTGACTTCTTCTTCGTCGCGCAACATACCTTTCTTATGGAGATCTTCATACTGATAAGTCATGTATATCACTTCTGAAAAAGGAAGCTTCACACTCCTCATTACACTATTCTGATATCTCCTTTGCAGGCCATGAATAAATCTCAGATTTTTCCTCTTTGGATCTTGTATCAGATGAGGAGCAAAGTGAGAAAGTTCGTTGAATTTCTTATGATATTCTGGGATGGTCATATCACCTTGTATCAGATAAGAAAATTCGTCACATAATCGCTCAGTCACTCCAGGAGGAGTAAATCTTCCTAGGAAAATCTCTTTGAATCTATCCCAGGTGATATCACCTTCTAGATTATCTTTGATGATTGTTTCCCACCAGATTAAAGCATCTCCATTGAGCGCCCGAGATGCTACTAACCGTTTCTGGTCATCTCTCAGCTGGATACGCTCAAAAATTCTTTCGACGGAACTCATCCAAGCTTGAGTCTAAATTATAGATTCATTGCCCGAGAACTGTGCTCCGTTTAGATTTCGATATCTCTTTAATAGAGCCTCTAGATCTGGTTCTGTATTCCTTCTGTTTCTGGCACTCATTTTTCTAGTACTTCTGCAAACAGCAGATCAAGTGTCAGGTCACAGAAAGGGTATTTTAAAACATAGAAACATATACTTCAAATGTAAATGTGTCTATCGAGGTGTAATTTCATTCTGCTTTACTCATACTAGGATATTGCTGATCCTATCTGTATAGAGTTACCCGTCCTAGAACACTACTGGTTCTATTTCTGACGAGTTCGTTCAAATGTTATATTCCAGAACAAAGCTTAACCAAAGCTCGATACCAAAATGAGACGACCCCAAACCCCGTACTGACGGTGGCAAGGGTAATCCGTAGAATATAACACATAAACAGATAATAGAAGAATGGAAATAAATAAATACACCAGATAATGAAAAATAGACTATACTGGATAAGAGTAATCCTGAGAGTTACACAGTATACAGGATCATACTTAGCACAAATACAATTCAGCTATACATAAATGTCTACAGCGGAAACAAACATAATATGTACAATAGTAGCTGAACAGCATAAAAAGAGATAAATAATAGAATCCATCTTCAACTCCAGCTATCCAGAAAGAACCAGGTACACCTGAATACAAGGCTGCCCGTGTAGAAAAAGGCGCACCCGAGTTTGAAAGTGAAACAAACTACGAGTCTGTCATGGGACTGGTATGAGAAATCTACTCAACACATTTCAAATATGGCTAATCATAGGACCACGCCACTTTCGTGGAACGGGTTTTCTCCATTGGATTGCCAGTGCTTTAAAACAAATCATTCTTTTAAATAACGCAATGCTTTTATAAAAATGAAGCCATTATAAGACTCAGTTCCCATCACACAATGCAACGCAAACCGGAGGATAGAGTTTTTACCTTATAACGGCCAAAAGATGCTTGATACGGTAAAACAGATTTAGTATTAGTGTGTACATCTATGGGTATATATATATATTTCAAAAACAATTTCAATCATAATGTATTAATCATAGACGGCATAGTACCATATCCTACTATGTCACCATACTAGTTCTACAATCAAAACCGCACAGTCATGTATTTGGAAATTGGATTTCCGTCATGAACCAAGGCAAAAGATAGTCCTTACCGAATTCGAGACTGTCTAGCCCGAGTCTCAGGGCAAGTACTCAGTCAAACCCTTGGATCGTCAGGGCCGGTCCACCGATTTGTATTAAAATGCCTGAACAATGCGTTTCCCCGCCCTATGGGACGTAAATGAGCCAACGAACGACTCCATCAGACCTGGATCGTCCGATCTAACCGAGGCACCTCGCAACAGCAACAACCACATAAGTCAAACTCGTCAGGGCGTGTAAAACCACTGACGCCACTTCTAGCTAGAAAGAAACGCATGTCCTCCCTAAGGTCCTTCCTCCCGTTTCTGGTTCGTACCTGATGTGAGGTTCGCGAATTCACGTTATACACAAAGCTACGCCACACAGGAGGTGCTTTGATCATCACCACAAGACTTTGCTTTTCAACAGAAGCCCTGATTATTTGCCACTTAGGCATGCCTCACTAGCAATTCATGCCATGCGACTGATGTCCATCGATGTACAACCTTTGAGCTCGTGCGTTTCAGAGAAGGGTGTTAAGCAAAAGAATAAATTCTCCGCCGCCAAACAGATGTATATTTAATAGAGATCAATCAACACAGAATAAAATCCAATGTCAGACACACAGTCCATTTACAAGTCCGTTCTGGGTCTGAACGAAACCGGAGGCACTGTATACCTCGCAAACCCATCGACCACCACGTACGTCTGGACGATCACCACTCATTATCCATATTTCGGGATGCCTCCCAATCAGGACCTCGGTTACCACCCAAACGAGGTGAAGATCTCCGGTCTTCGACCACTGTCTTCATCTTCGACTTTCAATCGTCGGTCAATTATTTGAAATGAGAATCAACTCGGCCTTTTAAAATAATTCACATATATTTAGAATTTCAAATCAATTTATTTTGATGGTTAAATCATTCGATAACACCAATTTTGTTCTTTAATGTAATTTTCACACCAAACACATTCAACCATCAAATACCACATAAATCGAGCAAATTTAGTTTATTTCCATTCCATGTCGTTTATGATATTTTATAACGATTTATCGCTATTTTCATTTATTTTAAAATAGCCCATTTATTCCAAACGACGCTTCGGGCCATAACGCGGCCGTGACGTTGTTTTTCTTCAGATTTGATTTACACATATCTGAAAATCTAACCATTGGATCTACCCAAAATTTACATCATTAGAAACATCTTTTCAAAACGAATCCAATGGTTCCAGTTTCGGGAAAATCCGTCGGTTGGATCTCCCGGTATCATCGTTTGAAGTTTCGATTTCAAAATACGAACTGCAGCGTCGTTATTCGATTAAATATAATTATATTTATATATATATATAATCGATTCTAGCACTGTTTTTCTCCAGATTTGAATTAAACATTCCAGACAATCCAACCATTGGATTTTTACAAAGTTGGTGCCGTTGGAAAGATTTTTCCAAAGCGAACCCAACGGTTGCGATTTCAGGAAAATCCGATGGTCGGATCTCTCGTACTAATCGTTTGAAATCACGATTTGAAAATACGAACTGCAGCGTCGTTATTCGATATATTTCAATTCTATTTATATATATATCGATTCGTCGATTTCAAAGCTATACTCTTTTCATACATTTGATAAAAATGATATTTTTATCAAACTGTCTTCTATTTCAACACTTCACTATATTTGACAACTCATGTATATGATAAAAATGTGATTTTTATTGTAAAACAATTCATTTCAAAACAATATTATTTTATATAGTTTATGTAGATGATAAAAAGGTGATTTTTATAATAAAACAATTTATTTCAAAATATGAATACCATTCAACACATGAATTTCTATTCAACGAATGAATATCGACTCAACACATGAAGGTTTTCTATTCAACGAATAAATATAGTTTCAACGAATGAAAATAATTCAAATACATGAATATTATTCAAAATTTCGGCAGCATAACGGCAGGGTAGTTAAAACCGGGACCGTCCCTAGTACGGCTCCTCGCTCTACCTTAAAACCTCGCGGTTTTTGACAATGGGGATCATGCATCTAATTCGCAAGCAGGCGGCATGTATATATTTATTTCATTTCCACAAACTAACCCTATGTGGTTTCAACCAAATATTTCTCAACCACAAACGGGTATTTTTCAACCAAAATCAATCAATATCAACCACAAACAATCCCAATCAACCATTCGCTATCAATCAATTTTCCCGCCAATCACAACCAATAAATATCGTCCATGGTTTGTGGACGAGGAGCGTATATATATATATATATATATATATATATATATATATATATATATATATATATCAATTCACTTCTATTTCAACACATATATAATTTTTTACAACGCATATATAACTTATACATCGAACGTACAACTTATACAACGCTTATACATGAGGTGTACAATGCTTATATAACTCATACATCGACTATATAATTTATACACCGTCGTTTTCCATTTCGTTTATAAATTAGAAATCTCACATTGGGTTCCACTCCACCAAAAATAGCAGAAGGCTCAAAAAAATATGCGGTCACTTCTAGAATGTAGAAGACGTCCTCACGGGTCCAACGTTTTCTGTTTCATCGAATTCCGCTATCGTATGAGAAAGATATGATTTTTCAAAGTTTGCAACACTTTAAAGTATAAAAACAGTTCAAAAATCATCAGCCGTATACCTTATTTTGATGTTCAAAACTAGGTCTTAGATTTTCTTTCAATCTGAAGCACGTGGTCTCGATCAGGTTGCGCGACGACGTAGGGGGTGGAAGGGGCTTCACGCGCGTGGTGGTGGCTGGCGATTCGGTGGTCCCTACCGGTGGTGGCGGCGGTCGAATGGGAGCAACTTTGAGGAGGTCGTTCTCGCAGGTGGCGCGATGGGGGGTGGTGAGACTTGGTCGGATTTGAAGAGGGGGGAGGGGCTCTCGAACGTGGGTGGTGGCGAGGCCTGGCGTGGACGGTGGAGACCGGAAAAGAGGATAGAAGGTGGAAGCACGGTTCCGCCGTATATCGACTTACGGGGAGAGAGAACGCGTTGATTTCTTTTTTTTATGAAAGGAATTTTGTGATTGGTCGATATATATTTAATTCAAAAATAGGGTTTTTCTTAAACGAACTCCTTTTCAAACCCAATGACTATCGCCCCTAGCTAATTACCCCCATCCTGGACACAATGGGATATGTTTCGTAGGCCAATTCGACTGTTACAGTCAGTTATTCTTCAATTTAAAATATATAACATTCAATATTCAATTTGAACGTACATTTCAATTTGCCAGGGCCACAAACTGATTTGAAAAATTCCAGAAAAATAGATCTGGCTGTTTTGACGATACGGTCCCAACAAAACTAGTTTCGTCGAATTCTAAGACCGTTTGCAAAAAGGCCCATTTCTGGTCGATCCAATTTAACTGTAATTGACCAAAACACGTTTTCCTTTGCCACGCTCACATACTAGCTTCAAAAATTATGAAATTTGAAACCTAGCAATAACTTCTCATCCTGGATCCAACAAAAGTGGTTTCGTTGAATTCCGAGGTTGTATGCAAAATGACCAATTTTACGGGCTATATAAATTCCATAGCGACCTTTTTGAAAATTCATTTGGCCATAACTTTTGCTTTCCGCTATGAAACTTCGATTTCTTAGATTCGTTAGAAAGGTATTCACTAACAGATTTAAATATTTTTGGTTTCACTCAAATCCGTTTTGTTTTGCACCCGGTACAGTCCGACAAAGTTTGGATTCAATTATCGAAACTGCAGCGCCTTTTCAGGCCTTGTTTATAATTATAATTAATTATATTCGTTTTCAAACGTCGATTCAAACTCACTTTTAATTGCCATTATTTAAAATATTTATTTTAAATATTTAAAATCCATTATTTTAGCCAATTTAAAATTTTTAAATTGGTTCAGATTTTCTGTGTCGTTACAGATTCACATCGAATGTGAAAAATATTCCATTTATATAATCCATTAAGTTTGATTTCGTATTTTAAAAAAAATATCCCATTTCCAAATTCTATTTGTACTTCTATACATAGAATTATTCATACGAAATCTCCTTTTTATTTCTAACAGTTAAATCTCATTTATAATTCCCTTTATAAATGTTGTGTTCACATTCTATTTGAAATATCGGTGTCGAAACCGATTTCTACTTCTCTATATTAGTTCAGACTTATTTATTCCATTTATCAAATGACAAATATTTTATTTAATTTATAAAAACATTATTTATAAATTAATCTTCTCAATTATCTATTAAAACAGATTCTGTTTAAAATCTACTTTAAATAAATCTTTTCGATTTATCTGTTAAAACAGATTCCCATCTAATATTTATTTTCCAGTATTTCCTTTTATATCATTCTATTCATTTAATAAAATACTTCCCTTTTTATAATATCTTATTTATTTCATATAAATATTTCATTTATAATATCCTATTTATTTCACATAAATATTCCATCTATAATATTCTATTTATTTCATATAAATATATCCTTTTCCAAATCTATTTATTTTCTAAATATTCCTATTTCAATTATATTTGTCTACAAATAATTCTTTTTATAAAATCCGTTGATTTTATAAAATCCTTAAATTCAATATTCACCTTGAAATTCCTTTTATATTAAAATAATTCGATTTTATATAAATATATTTCATTTTCAATATACACTTTGAAATTTCCCTTTATACATTCCAGTATTTCTTATGGTATTTAAAATAACAAAAAACAGGGCCAGTGTCATCACAATCAATTACAGATTATATATATCACACCATATATCACAATATATGAATTAAACAGTATAATAAATATTTGAGGAATCCGGTTGGATCCCTCCAACTTGTTTCCTTGCATCCACATATATAATTAACATCAACTTCATTTTAATATGAAATATTCTAATAAACACAATCAATTATTTGATTAACGATATATATATATATATATATATATATATATATATCGTTATCCATAAATTCAACCACTAAATCAGCAATTCGACCAAACAACCATCACACATAAATCAGCCATTAGTTATCAACACTAGATTTTATTTATAAAAATATAAACTGGGGAGAGTTAGTGAGATTTACTCACCTTTGTGCGTTAACTGTTAAATAACAATTTGCGTTAGTTGATTTTATCATGAAATTCCAGTGGCTCTGTTGTCCTTGAAAAATACGTTCCACTCTGTAGAACCGGTCGTTACGATTCCAGCGGATCCGGTCACGTCACGTTTGTCGATTCCCTCTTACAAACATTGGCTTTCATTAACTTGGGCTTCACTTACCATGTCGGCCCAAATAAGTTGCTTCTTCTGTACAGTATAAACAACATTTCTAACATAACTTTTGTACCACCGTCGCCATCACGAACACTACAAATTAAATGACTAATGCCATAAATTTTCATAAATCATTCTTCCCCTTCGCGTAGGGTACTTCGATTTTAGGCTACCATTATGGTATTGTAATTCTTCATCACATTAGGCTCCTTAAACTCTTCAAATCATAACATGCTCTAATACATGTTTTACCTGATCCCCTCCTTCGTTAAAATTTCGCTTCCTTACCCAAAAACAATGAGCTCGCCCTTACCAATGCAATTCCGCCTTTAGGTATTTCATTTGCTTGTCATGCCGTATACTGCACTAACACAGTTGAACCCGCATGCTCCTATTCCCATGCAAATTCACGTGTCCTTCCTACCGCCTCCCATGTACAATGCCATCCTTCGTCCCCTGTATTTTCTCAAAACCACTTCTTTACATTTCTTCATTGTTTTCCAAGCCAAGGCTACGCATCAGCTTGTCCTCCACTCCCCGACTAACTGCACGCCCTATGTATGACTCTGGTTTGCTGCATCAGAAATCCGCGTTCCAAATTTAGCGCCAAGGTGTAGACTTCCTTCACGAACTCAAAACTGAAATCAGTACCTTCTACAGATCTCACTGCATTTACTGTTATCATCTCCTCACAACCATACTCACTACAGTGTTTCCAAATATCCACTACAGTACAGCTACCCTCATTCAGCTTGCTTTATGAACCATTCTTCCCTTCCCTTTCTATATAGTGAGATCAGCTTCACTACTCTCTCCTTCATGTTTTAAATAGTATCTCCTCCGAAGCATGCAAAACTCCAGTTTTCCTGTCGTAAGTGTTGTATATAACAGTGTTGTATACACAATTATATGATTTTTGTTTGATGATAACAACCAAATATTTTTTTTATTGAATGTGTTTGTAAATGCACTGATATACTACACAACAGACAGGAATATAATATTTCTATAAAATATAACTGTGCAGAAATTTAAACAATCACACAGTATTTTTTAGATAAAAATATTTTATTTCAATATCAAAAAGTACATCTTTTACAACTCCACTATTTGACATACTATATTTCATTCATACAAATCTGTCACTCTATACAACTATATTTGCAGACATTGTTATACATTGACACCGGTATTTTTCCACTGACTTTTGTCTTCTATCTTCAGTCTTTACAGCCTTCAGTCCAGTCACCATCTTCTCACCTGTCACATACAGAAGAAAACACACAGTAGACTGCAACAAAAATAAAATTAAATACAACCAAATAAAAATTTAGTTTTTAAATTTTATTTGCCTCAGAATTACGGTGTGTTTCTCATCACTTTTCTAGACTTGGTCTGATATGTAGGGATAGGAAAAACATGGCTGCATGTACACACATACGTGTGCACTGCCTCGCCAATCAGTGTGTGCATTTGAGGAGTAGCCATCAAGGACCAACTCGACTCAGCATTACATGTCAAAATGGACAGTACAAAAATAACCAAAGTGGTCGAGCAAAGCAATCATGAAAACAAGGCAAACACAAATATGGTGAAACTTAAAGTTGCACAAGCACCAACAACTCCGAGCACATGTGAAATGGTCAAAACAGCAACTCAACATGGAGCAAAAGAGATCTAAGAAATGAAGTACACAAGTCATGGGTAAAAGTGCAACTCAGACACATGTAAAGCATCTCAGCAGCGACTAAAATGGTCGAGCAATGGTGCAAGTTATTCACGAAACAACAAATCTGTGTCAAGAAGACACTGTAATTGCAAAAGTAGTGCAGCAACATGGTGAAATAAATGAAGTATTCAATGCATGAAAGTGAACAGCAATACAGACATGACAATGGTGCACACAACCAGGTTCAAGTAGAGTAATGGCATATTGAATCATGCATGGTTCAGAACAATGTTTTAAGACAGTGCATGACATGACAAGTTTTGTCATTGCAGTTTTTTTTTCTTTAAAGCCAGCATAATGACTAGTCCAAGTGCAATTTTAGATTCAGGTTACAAATACAAGGTGTAAAGAAATGCATATATGGCAACAGTTCAAGTCATGGCAGCATAGTGATGCACAAATTCACTAAAGCAAGTCTTTTTAAGTCTTATGTTCACAGCAAATGTTCAGGTGCAAGGCAGTATTCAAGCAGAGCATTGTGATCAAGCATACAAAAGGTTGGAGTGTACACATAAGCAGGTCTAAAGTAAGCATGCACCAGTTTTTTTTTAATGCAGAGTTAGACAAAGTAAAGTGTTCATATATGTCAAGTCTGCATGTATATTTTTGAAAGAAAATTGATTGGCAAAACCAATGAAGGCATAGAGAATGCATGAACAGTTTTTCAAGAGGAGCAAGTTTTAAATGGAAAGAGCATCTTCCAAACCAGAAAGTTTTCAAAGCAACAGAACAAGTGAATCGGTCAACAAATCCTTTTATGGCAAGCAATCAAGTTTTAATCAAGGGTCGAAATCATATGTATTAGGCATGAAATAAATTGCAATCAAGGCCGAATACAATACAGAAATCTCCAGAGTAGCCGAAGACTTCAAGCCCAAGATATATGCAAATATACTCAAGTTTAAATTCGAAGAAACCTCCAGAATTTCAAAATTTTAAAGTCCAATTCAAAGTTGTATTCTCACGCAAGTTTGAAATTTTAAAAGATCACGAATTCAAAAATCGAGTCTCATCGGTTTTCAAGCCCCAAAAATTTACTCATATATCATGACCAAGTAATATGGGAAATCAGAGAATATTCAGGATTTTAATCCTATAAATACACCAATTCATCGCTGGTTTCATATCATCGAAGATCAAGTACAACTAAAGCATAAAATCGAATAGTAAAAACCATACCAGAAATCGAGAAAAGCTAGAATCCGAATCAGAGCCTACAAATTCGATCGAAGAAGATACAAGCCGCCAGAAATTGAAGCCAAGAAGAATCGAACAACAGAAAACTAATTTTGATCAACCAGCGATCTCGATTTAGTGATTTCATAGAAACCCTAGTTTTTCTTAAGCCGCCATTTCTATTTCCAGAAAGAGACAAAAGAAGATCGGGATAAACAAAGTAAAGTGGTGGAGCAATAAGGGAGCCGCTTTTTCCTCCTATGATAAAAAGGGGATAACCCTAAACTTTTAAACTCCTAGGGTTTTATTTTTTTTGTTTTAAAATTCAAATTTCATTCCTTAAAGTCAATAACTACTAGTGTTTGTAGTTGGAAAAATCACAACTTAACGGATCAAGTTGTGTCAGGATCTTGAGCATAGGGTTTAAACAGTCGGGAGCGAAGGTCGCAAGTTTACAAGAGTCTGTAAGCGAAGAGATTGTTTAAAATTCCTAGTAGAAACCTTGAATGCAGCGGTAGGCATAGTTTTTCCGAAGCTGGGTATTTTCTGTGTGTGATTTTTCTTTCTGCAATTTTTCTGTGACATTTCTATTTTATTTAATTTGCAATAAACCCTATTCACCCCCCCCCCCTCTAAGGTTAATTTAGATCCTACAAGTGGTATCGGAGCGGGTATTTTTAATTCTAGAGTCATGAATTTGTCTAACAACGCTTTTTCTGAGGGTCAGTCCATAGCTAGGCCACCAATGTTTAACGGAACTGATTATTCCTATTGGAAAGCTAGGATGAAAATTTACTTAAGTTCAGTTGATTATGATGTATGGGATATCGTTGAAAAAGGCTACAAACCTCCTGTTACGATTATCAATGATATTGAAATTCCTAAACCAAAAGATAAGTGGGATACTAATGATAAAAAAAATATTCTCAACTAATTCCAAAGCAATGAATGCTTTAATTTGTGCTCTTGATAAAACTGAATTTAACCGTATATCTCACTATTCAACTGCGCAGGAAATTTGGCATACTTTGGAAGTTACACATGAAGGAACATCTCAAGTCAAGGAATCTCGTCTCGCACTACTCTGCAACGAATATGAAAATTTCAAGATATAAAAGAGATGTATGGTCGATTCTCCACACTGATTTATAATGCAAGGGCTCTTGGTAAAGTCTACACTAAAGTAGAATTAATACGCAAGATACTAAGAGTACTGCCAATGAATTTCGAAGCCAAAGTAACTGCCATTCAAGAATCAAAAGATCTAAATAAGTTGAAAATAGAAGAATTGATTGGAAACTTGATTTCTTATGAAATGGAGTTAAAAGCCAAAGAAGGACGCGATGATTCAGAATCAAAGAAAAAGACAATTGCTCTAAGCAACACTGTTGAAAGTAACGATGAAGCCGAGAATCCTATCGAAGAATTGGCCATGGTTCTTAAAAAATGGTCTAACAAAAAATACAAGTCACGAAAGAAGAGTTCAAAATCCAACAAATCCAAGAACTCAGACAATTCAGACGATGAAGTCATATGCTACAACTGTAATAAACCAGGCCATATCAAACCAAATTGTCCATTACTTCAGAAAGACAGAAAGAAGAAGAAGAAAAAGAAAGCTTTTGCAGCTACATGGGACGATGAAGAAGGAGAAGAAGAAGACTCTGACAGTGATAAAGAGGAAGCCAATTTGTGTCTTATGGCACAGTCAGATTCAGAAAGTAGCGAAGATGATTCCACTGAGGTACCAAATTACTCTTATAAAGATTTAATTTTAATGTGTCATGATCTTACCAAAACCGTTGATTCACTTGAACTAAAAATCAAGAAATTAAAATCTGATAGGTTAAAATTGGTCAACGAAAACAATAGGTTAGAAACTGAGCTTGAAAAAGTGACAAACCTTAATTGTGAAAACTGTAATTTATTAAAACAAGAGAAAACAGAATTTAAGGCAAATTTTGAAAAATTGAAACAAGAACACTTGGCTTTAAAAGAAAGTGATGACACAAAAAGAAAGAACTTCATTAATAGATGCACTTCTCTTGTAAATGAAAATGAAGCACTTAAAACCAAAGTAAAAATTCTTGAAATAACATTGAGTAAGTTTTCAAAAGGGGAAAAATCATTTAGAATGCTGCTTGGAAACCAATTATATGCTAATAATAGAAAAGGATTAGGATTTGGGAAAACACACATTAATATGAATGATAATGCGAAGGGTGGAAGTGTTTTTCCTAAATGTACAAAATGTGGAAAAATTGGACATAGCTATGAAAAATGTGAAAGTAGGAACAACAATAAAAAATTCATACAAATTTGGGTTCCAAAAGGGTCGATAAGCAATTGTTATAGATTTGGATTTGGTAAAAACAAACAAATTTGGATTCCAAAAGGATCTGTTGTTCAGAATCAAAAAATTTCAGTTACTAATTTTGTTAGACCTATGAGTCTCTCTAGGTTAATCTCTCTTTCTCGTGTGTAGGTATGTTGGCGAGCTAAGGAGCAACAAGAATGGTACTTGGATTCAGGTTGTTCCAAACATATGACAGGAGATAAATCAAAGTTCCTTAGCCTTGAAAAATATAAAGGAGGAAGTGTGATAATGGGCGATAACAGAAAATGTAAAATTATCGATAAAGGTAAAGTAGGTAATGGTACTTTCTCCTTAACTGATATTTTATATGTTAAAAACTTGCATCATAAACTCATTTCCATAAGCCAACTATGTGACAAAGGAATGAGTGTGATATTTGATAATGAATCTTGCAAAATTATTGAAAAATCCACAAACAGTATTGTGTCCACGGGAAAAAGAAAAGGAAATGTCTATACGATTTCTTTTGATGATTTGACTCTCTCACGATGTTTAGTAGCTACGGATGAGGAAGTTTTCTTATGGCATAGGAGATTGGGTCACGCTAGTATGAGTCTCTTAGAAAAACTTGAATCAAAAGAGTTGGTAAGAGGACTACCACATCAGAAATATAAAAATAATAAAGTGTGTAAATCATGTGCTATGGGAAAATTCAGTCGTTCATCATTTCGTCCCAAAAATGTTGTTAGTACTAATAGGGTACTTGAATTGATTCACATGGATTTATTTGGACCAAATAAAATCGCTAGCTTGAATGGAAAACGGTATTGTTATGTGCTGGTTGATGATTATTCTAGATTTACATGGGTTTATTTTCTAGCCAAAAAATCCGAAACTTTTGATTACTTTTCAAAGTTTGCAAAACTCGTTCAAAATGAAAAAGGTGTTTCAATAAAAACTTTAAGAAGTGATCATGGTGGTGAATTTGAAAATTTGGATTTTGAAATTTTTTGTGAAGAAAATGGTTTTAAACATGAATTTTCTACTCCTCGAACACCCCAACAAAATGGGTTAGTCGAAAGGAAAAATCGTACATTACAGGAATTGGCTAGATCTATGTTAAGTGAATATAATTTGCCTTTGACTTTTTGGGCAGAGGCAGTTAATACATCCTGCCATGTAATGAATAGAGTAATGATTAGACCAATACTTAACAAAACATCCTATGAATTGTGGTTTGACAGAAAGCCTAACATTTCATATTTTAGAGTTTTTGGATGCCCTTGTTATCTTCTTAATACAGGTGATCATCTTGGTAAGTTTGAATCAAAGGCCGACGAGGGAATTTTCATGGGTTACTCTTCAAGAAGCAAGGCTTACCGAATCTTCAACAAACGATTGAAAACTATTGTTGAAACCATAAATGTGAAATTTGACGAATCAGATCTGGATACAGTTGACAAAGAGAAAAACGATGAGGGAATTACATATGAGGGTGAAAAAGAAAATAGCAAAGAGAAGACTGGCAGTGATGATCCAACAAAACAAACGTTTGAAGTCGAAAAGTTGAAATTCAAAGCCAACCATCCTCCTGAATTGGTGATAGGAAATCCAACGGCAGGTATACGAACTCGTTCATCATTTAATAAAGATATCTGTACTTTTTGTATTCACAGTTGTTTTATCTCTGAAATCGAACCTAAAAATGTTGAAATTGCACTTAATGATGAAAGTTGGATTTTAGCGATGCAAGAAGAACTTAATCAATTTGAGCGAAATAAAGTTTGGAAATTAGTTCCTAGACCGAATGACTATCCAGTAGTAGGAACTAAATGGGTGCTCAAAAATAAACTTGATGAATCCGGAAATGTAATTAGAAACAAAGCTAGGTTGGTTGCAAAAGGATATAATCAAATTGAAGGCATTGATTTTGATGAGACATTTGAACCAGTAGCTAGGTTAGAAGCCATTAGAATTTTGCTCAGTTTTGCGTGTTATAAAGGTTTCAAACTTAAACAAATGGACGTAAAAAGTGCGTTTTTAAATGGAGAATTAAAAGAAGAAGTTTTTGTGGAACAACCCCCCGGTTTTGAAAATCATGAATTTCCAAATCATGTATTCAAACTTGAAAAAGCATTATATGGTCTTAAACAAGCTCCTAGAGCTTGGTACGATTGTTTAAGTGCATATCTTTTGGAAAACAGTTTTAAAAAGGGCAGTGCTGACACTACATTGTTTCTATTATATGAAGGTGATGACTTTTTAATAGTCCAAATTTATGTTGATGATATTATATATGGTGCTACTAATGATTGTTTGTGTGAGAAATTTGAGAAAGTCATGCAGGATAAATTCGAAATGAGCTTAGTAGGTGAATTAAAATACTTTCTTGGATTTCAAATCAAACAAAGCTCCAACGGTATTTTCATATCACAAACAAAATACATTGCTGAATTGCTGAAAAGATTTGGACTAGAAAATGCAAAACCACTCAGAACACCGATGAGTCCTTCAACCAAGCTTGACAAAGACGAGAAAGGAGTTGCAGTTGATCAGAAAAAATATCGTGGAATAATTGGTTCACTTCTTTATCTCACTGCATCTAGGCCTGATATTATGTTTGCTGTTTGTTTATGTGCACGCTTTCAATCTAATCCAAAAGAATCTCACTTAAAAGCCACAAAAAGAATATTAAGATATCTTTTGCACACACACAAATTTGGTTTATGGTACCCCGCATGCAATAATTTCAAATTAATTGGATATTCTGATGCTGATTATGCTGGATCCCTTGTTGATAGAAAAAGCACTAGTGGGACATGTTTTATGCTAGGACACTCGTTAGTCTCATGGTCAAGTCGGAAACAAAACTGTGTTGCTTTATCCACAACTGAGGCTGAATACATTGCCTTAGGAAGTTGTTGTGCACAAATACTATGGATGATGCAAACTCTTTCAGACTTTGGTCTAATTTATAAAAAAGTACCACTAAAATGTGACAGTAAAAGTGCTATAGACCTGTCTAATAATCCCGTTCATCATTCACGCACTAAACACATAGATGTGAGACATCATTTTATTAGAGATCACATTTCACGAGAAGATATTTGTATTGAGTTTATTTCAACTGACTGTCAACTTGCTGATATCTTTACAAAACCTCTTCCCGAAGATAGATTTTCACGATTACGCTTAGATTTGGGAATTATAGAAATGGATTAATCATTATCCATTTTTAAAAAAAAAATTCTTAAATGGTTATTCAAAAGTTAAATGATTGATCATTTGAAATATTTTGGAACTCGTTGAAATTATGACAGATCTTGGAATTGTGATGAGTATTGACTATAATATTTTTTTATCATGAGGAAATATTTTTAAATCTCATGATGATTGGACAGATTTTATAATATTTTTGAATTAGAGCTTATTTTACGACCATCTTCTATATCTACCATACTTCTGTCATTCATCATGGTTTTATTTAATTTGGGGAGTTCTAATTATTCTTGAAATTTAAAAAATAATAATAATAATAAATAAATAATAATTTATCCTTGGTACTAACTCCCATTTAAAAGTCCTCGCGGTCATGCGTGGGTGAATTACCTTAATCTCTATGTGCTTCCATTCTCACTTAAAAGACCTTTGGGCTGTGCATGGATGGAACTCATTAGAGAGGATAAAGTTAAGTTACTACTAACCTCATTTAAAAGACCTTTGGGCTATGCGTGGTTAGGAAGTGCTTAACACATTTTTAAGCATATTTAAAATCTTTAAAATTTATATTCAAATATTCAATTTTTATTGAACTCTCCTAATTCTATAAAATCCATAGAAAATCCATTCATTCTGAAAGTAAAATTTGTCTCTGATTCCAAGAATATTATATTTTTGTTTGATTCAATGAGATTTACGATATATTATCCTCTTGATCTGAATTTATATTTCTAGTCTATATTCATCACTGTTTTAATTTCTGCTATTCTTTTGATGATAACAAAAGGGGGAGAATGGTCAGGATTTTGATGGATGAGTAAACATTTATAGAATATTTTGAAATTTGGGATTGATTAATTCATTTCAAAATTTTCAAATCTATGCATCAATAAGGGAAGCTTAGTTGTAGGGGGAGCATACAAATAGGGGGAGTAACATATTTCACGTTTCAAACACATTCACATATTCAAAATCTTTTATTTGTTTGTCATCATCAAAAGGGGGAGATTGTTGTATATAACAGTGTTGTATACACAATTATATCATTTTTGTTTGATGATAACAACCAAATATTTTTTTTTATTGAATGTGTTTGTAAATGCACCGATATACTACACAACAGACAGGAATATAATATTTCTATAAAATATAACTGTGCAGAAATTTAAACAATCACACGGTATTTTTTAGATAAAAATATTTTATTTCAATATCAAAAAGTACATCTTTTACAACTCCACTATTTGACATACTATAATTCATTCATATAAATCTGTCACTCTATACAACTATATTTGCAGACATTGTTATACATTGACACCGGTATTTTTCCACTGACTTTTGTCTTCTATCTTCAGTCTTTACAGCCTTCAGTCCAGTCACCATCTTCTCACCTGTCACATACAGAAGAAAACACACAGTAGACTGCAACAAAAATAAAATTAAATACAACCAAATAAAAATTTAGTTTTTAAATTTTATTTGCCTCAGAATTACGGTGTGTTTCTCATCACTTTTCTAGACTTGGTCTGATATGCAGGGATAGGAAAAACATGGCTGCATGTACACACATACGTGTGCACTGCCTCGCCAATCAGTGTGTGTATCTGAGGAGTAGCCATCAAGGACCAACTCGACTCAGCATTACATGTCAAAATGGACAGTACAAAAATAACCAAAGTGGTTGAGCAAAGCAATCATGAACACAAGGCAAACACAAATATGGTGAAACTTAAAGTTGCACAAGCACCAACAACTCCGAGCACATGTGAAATGGTCAAAACAGCAACTCAACATGGAGCAAAAGAGATCTAAGAAATGAAGTACACAAGTCATGGGTAAAAGTGCAACTCAGACACATGTAAAGCATCTCAGCAGCGACTAAAATGGTCGAGCAATGGTGCAAGTTATTCACGAAACAACAAATCTGTGTCAAGAAGACACTGCAATTGCAAAAGTAGTGCAGCAACATGGTGAATTAAACGAAGTATTCAATGCATGAAAGTGAACAGCAATACAGACATGACAATGGTGCACACAACCAGGTTCAAGTAGAGTAATGGCATATTGAATCATGCATGGTTCAGAACAATGTTTTAAGACAGTGCACGACATGACAAGTTTTGTCATTGCAGTTTTTTTTTCTTTAAAGCCAGCATAATGACTAGTCCAAGTGCAATTTTAGATTCAGGTTACAAATACAAGGTGTAAAGAAATGCATATATGGCAACAGTTCAAGTCATGGCAGCATAGTGATGCACAAATTCACTAAAGCAAGTCTTTTTAAGTCTTATGTTCACAGCAAATGTTCAGGTGCAAGGCAGTATTCGAGCAGAGCATTGTGATCAAGCATACAAAAGGTTGGAGTGTACACATAAGAAGGTCTAAAGTAAGCATGCACCAGTTTTTTTTTTTAATGCAGAGGTAGACAAAGTAAAGTGTTCATATATGTCAAGTCTGCATGTATATTTTTGAAAGAAAATTGATTGGCAAAACCAATGAAGGCATAGAGAATGCATGAACAGTTTTTCAAGAGGAGCAAGTTTTAAATGGAAAGAGCATCTTCCAAACCAGAAAGTTTTCAAAGCAACAGAACAAGTGAATCGGTCAACAAATCCTTTTATGGCAAGCAATCAAGTTTTAATCAAGGGTCGAAATCATATGTATTAGGCATGAAATAAATTGCAATCAAGGCCGAATACAATACAGAAATCTCCAGAGTAGCCGAAGACTTCAAGCCCAAGATATATGCAAATATACTCAAGTTTAAATTCGAAGAAACCTCCAGAATTGCAAAATTTTAAGGTCCAATTCAAAGTTGTATTCTCACGCAAGTTTGAAATTTTAAAAGATCACGAATTCAAAAATCGAGTCTCATCGGTTTTCAAGCCCCAAAAATTTAATCATATATCATGACCAAGTAATATGGGAAATCAGAGAATATTCAGGATTTTAATCCTATAAATACACCAATTCATCACTAGTTTCATATCATCGAAGATCAAGTACAACTAAAGCATAAAATCGAATAGTAAAAACCATACCAGAAATCGAGAAAAGCTAGAATCCGAATCAGAGCCTACAAATTCGATCGAAGAAGATACAAGCCGCCAGAAATTGAAGCCAAGAAGAATCGAACAACAGAAAACTGATTTTGATCAACCAGCGATCTCGATTTAATGATTTCATAGAAACCCTAGTTTTTCTTAAGCCGCCATTTCTATTTCCAGAAAGAGACAAAGGAAGATCGGGCTAAACAAAGTAAAGTGGTGGAGCAATAAGGGAGCCGCTTTTTCCTCCTATGATAAAAAGGGGATAATCCTAAACTTTTAAACTCCTAGGGTTTTATTTTTTTTGTTTTAAAATTCAAATTTCATTCCTTAAAGTCAATAACTACTAGTGTTTGTAGTTGGAAAAATCACAACTTATCGGATCAAGTTGTGTCAGGGTCTTGAGTGTAGGGTTTAAACAGTCGGGAGCGAAGGTCGCAAGTTTACAAGAGTCTGTAAGCGAAGAGATTGTTTAAAATTCCTAGTAGAAACCTTGAATGCAGCAGTAGGCATAGTTTTGCCGAAGCTGGGTATTTTCTGTGTGTGATTTTTCTTTCTGCAATTTTTCTGTGACATTTCTATTTTATTTAATTTGCAATAAACCCTATTCACCCCCCCCCCCCTCTAGGGTTAATTTATATCATACAGTAAGCATATGTCCACACTTTCGGTTACCCCCCCCCCCCTTAAACACAAATCCATCCTTGCACTTGACCCAAAATTTCCAATAATCAGCGCCTTCAGTTCTTCTCGAGAAAAAAACCCAACGTCTGAAGCTTGAAACGCTTCGGTTCGAACCAGAAGCAAGTGGCTAACCTCGAAACCATTTGCTTTTGTTTTACGGATATTCTTCTTAATAGTTTTTGTTTTCAACTTGAGAAATGGACGAGATTCACATTGATTTATAGAAGAGTAGACTTAAGAGTTAAGCATATTACGTAGGATACTGGTTTGATTTTGATTTTGATAGCATGTCTAGGGTAGCACGTTCATGTAGGTGAATAGGCCTGCTTTTTAATACCTTCACCACTAAGCTTTCTCCAAAGATATATTAGCATAATATGGTCTGAGAAGGATAACATTCAAGGGTTTAGGCTTTAGCACGTGCAATAGTGCCTTAAGGGGTAAGATATCATAGCTAAGAAAGCATATATATATATATATATATATAATTTTATCCGCTTTGTTTACTTTGCAGCTGCCTAACATTGTATACCTTATTTCATTTGTTGAATGTACGACATACGCAAGGGAGGGTATGGGTTTGCCATCCGCGTGATTTTGGTGATTTGAAACTTTAGGGTATGGCTTCATTGCTTCAGTAGAAAGTAATAGGTTTTAGGTAGGAAGGAACGTGTATACTATTAGTCCTATATTAGATATTTATTTAGGGTATCCGCTGCATAAAATTTTGTCCGTTAGACATATCGTTGTCGACAAAAATAAAAATACAGTCGTGTCGAGCGAGGTGCCACTATCCCAAAAATATAATAATATTGGTAGGTTAACTCATATTGTGAAATCCCGAAATACTAATATAGGGTGCAAAATACTCCAAATAAAAAGTTGTGTATTGAATTAATTAAAAATTATAGTAAAATTCTAAAAATTAAATTATCACTACGTCTCAAAAGAATCTTGTCCAAATCGAATCCAGTATCTAGTTATATCAAATAAACCGTTACGGTCGATAAACGATTCTATAGCGACTATTTGGAAATTTATTTTGGGCATAACTCACAATTTGTAACACGAAATCTTGGTTTTCCACTTCCTTAGAACGATATAGTTCCACAGATTTCAACATTTCTTGATTCACAGAAATCCGATTTAAAACGAGTCTTGTATACTCAATTGAAGTTCAGAACGTTAAATTATGAGCTGCGACGATATTACGGGCTCGATTATATTTAATATATATTTTTATACATTAAACTTCATTTCAATTAATACATAAATCCACGTATATTACGAATTCAATATTTAAATTGATTTAAATATTCAAATACAAACCGATAAAAATGTGGGACATTACAGATATGTTTTGTTTGTGATGTTGAAATGATTAACACTTTAAAAATAATGTTAACATTATTATGGTAGTTGAAATTAAAATTATAAATATTCATTTATAATTTAAACAGTGAAAATTGGCTAATTAGAAAAATAATTCAAATTGAATTAGAACTGGTTAAATTTACTAACCTGTGATTATTTTGAATCGACTGTTGTTGTTTGGAAACCCCACACGGGTCTGGGGACGATAATTTTTCACATCTCCCCTGAAATTAATTATATGTCAATCGATTGGTTGACAGACTATGATAAGCGTTATTTAATTATTTAATGCTTATACAGTTGTAAACTGTACTCTGGATGTGAACTGACTGTTTGATGATTATTTATCATTATTGTTGAATACATGTGATGCATGAAATCCACATAACTGAAATTATATGGTAATTGATTAAGTCGCATTTCGATTTAGAAATAAAGAATAATTTAAAATAACGAATATTTTAAAATAATATTCAGTGAATAATCAAAATATGATTTTTGATGTCCGATTTTGGATGGACACGAAAATATATAAAAATACAAGAAGTCGGGTATAGTATAGAAACGCCATTTTAACCTGAACGGGTTTATCGATCGATTGTATTCATTTGATAATGAATATGAAAAAGAAATGGTTTTCAAAATCTGATATTTTGAAAATATTTTCAATTTAAAATTATAATGATATGGAATATTCAATTTTGATTTAAAATGGAAAATGAAGTTGAAATCGTTTTGAAATGAATTCATAAAATAAGTTTGAAATAGAAATCGAAAATATATATATTATATTATATATATAATGGCCTGAATATAATACGTCGAGCAGCGACTGTTTGCGAATTTCGACCATTAACTTCAAATAGACGCAACGGGAGATCCGGCCGTCGGATTCTCCAAAAACTAGAACTGTTGGGTTCGTATCGAAAAGAGCTTTCCAATGATAATAAGAGATTTAAATTTTAATGGATAGATTTTAATATATGTCCAAATCAATTTTGGAAAGTGTCGTTATGGATGCAGTTCAATGGCAGTTATTGGAAACCGACAGTAAAGGCCCTAATAAAATTATTAAAAATATGGAAAAATTATGAAAAATCATAATAAATGATTTGGAAAGATTTTGGATGAAATATTCCATATGTGAAAAGATAAAAGATATTTTTATCTAAATGAACTAGGTATTAACTAGAATAATAATCCAATTATTTTTAGAAATAAATAAATAAGATTTGAAAAGGGTTTTAAAATAACCAGATTTTTTCCAACGTATGAATTGGAAAGGAAATAATCTTCAAAATATTTCGATATCGGATTCCGTTATTAACGGATATTTTTGAGGAATTTGGAAGATAAAGAATACTGTTATTCCCAAAAAGGTATTTGTTGGTTTCAGAATTTGATATTGAATATAAGCCGATATAATTTCTATTCAGAGCCTTGTATTTGATATTAAATTAGATTTTGGGTTTGTCGGGAATGGTGTCTTCAATAACATTGTTCTCAAACCCAGATGAGAAAAAATAATCTTTTAATTAAGATTTATGGAAGTTTACAAATTAATTAATATTTAACTGAAATTGAATAAAAGAATTGGATTTTTTGGTTTATCTTGAATGATATTTTAAATAACGCTTGTTTTTTAACCCAATTAACAGTGAAGATATGATTTGGAATTCATAATCTTTTAATTAAGATTAATGGAATTTTCCAAAGTAAAGTTTTCCAATTTAATATATTAAATTGGAATTGAATGGAATTCAATTTGGTAATAATCGAGATGAGCTTCTGTGAAATAAGACCGTTACTATATATGGAATTTAAAAGGCTTTGTCGTTATTCCATTTATATTATTAGTCTGATATGGGAATTTATATTGATTATATTCTGTTATGATTTCTGTGTAGATTCCATTTTGATGGAAGATGATTTTGGGTTTATCGTGAACTGTGTTTAAAATGACACTGGTTCTTTAACCCAGTTAATAGCAGGATTTATTTCTTGAATTTGAACAATCATTAAATAATGATTTTTGGAGATTAAAACTAAGTGGAGTTTTAATGAATCTTTAATTAGATTGAAATGTTATTGTGGTTATTAAATTTGCCAAATTAGAGAAGTGTTCGAAAATGGAGTATCACCTGTTTTACTTCAGGCGGTAGTTAAATCTTTAATTTGATTTGAACCTTGAATGTAACTGAATTTGCTAATAACACAGTTGGGTGTTAGATATGAGTACTACCTGTTTTTCTCCATGGGATGAATAGGTTAGGATTGGAAAAATAAAATAAATGATTATTTCATTAAGGTTCGCTAATCCCAACAAGTTTGATACTTAATTTGGTTTAAAGTTGTGGAAAGAAAACACAAAATCTTTTGAAATAGTTTCCTAAAAGAAGATTTAAACAAGAGGTTTAAATGAATTAAATCTTTGATAACATTTATGGGAATAATTACCAATCTAAAGAATACTTGAATAAAAGAATATTCTGGATTACAATGAGGCGTATGATGTGCTTTTGTAGCACTTCATTATAAGATACGCTGGTTATTCGGAAAGACTGGGTTTAACCCATTCTGAATAGTTGATACGACGACTAAAGGTCGAAGATATTGATGACGGTGGTTGAAGACCGGCGATCTTCACATCGAACGAATTAATACTAATTCCCTGGATTTGGGTAGCCCCCATAGAAGGGTTACGGTGGTAGTGGTCCGGACGTACTTGTTGATTGTCCGGATATGCAAGGGCCTCTCTCCTATATTAGACATATGGGACAAGGAATAAGGTGCCGTCGGTTTCGTTCAGACCCAAATCGGACTTACATATCGATGGTATGTCAGACGTTGTATTCCTTTATACTGTATTCGTTGATCTCTGCTAAGTATATATTTTCTTGGTGGTAGAGAATTTATTCTCTTGCTTAACACCCTTCTCTGAGATGTATGAGCGTAGAGGTTATATATTGGTAGAAATAAATGGTATGATATGGATTGACAATGTGACACGCTGAAATGCATAGATCAAGGCTTTTGTTTAAAAGTTGACCCTTGTGGATGATGATCAAAGCATAGCTTTAATTAGCATCGCTTTGTGTAGCATTAATTCACGAGCCTCACACACCAGTATAATGGTGAACTGATGGTCAGGTCAGTATGCTTTTGAGATGAGGATAGACAACCTTAGAGGTGTCATGGATTTGGTCGACCGAGATGTGCTGAGTGTGGTCGCTCCACGCTCAGAGGGATAGGGCACACCCCCCGATTCCCATAGGGATAGAGTAAGCATTGTTTTCTCTAGCTGGGACGTAATCCGCAGTGATACTTGATTTCCCAAAAAGGCGGATGTGAATTACAATATTTTATCTAGTTGGAAAGTAAGCCGTTGAGTATTGCATTATGCGATAGATCTTTTGAATCAGCAGCCATCATGATGGAAATTCAACTTTCCAATACGAGCTTTGTGGTTTTATTTGTATACCTATACATATGGCAACATAATAGGATAGGGTATTATGCCGTCTAGGATTGATACATTTACTTTAGAAATTGATTTCTACAGTATACACTTATACTAATAAAGGATAAATATCACATATCAAGCATATTTGGCCATTATAAGGTAAAACTCTATCCTCCGGCTTGCGTTGCATTATGGGATGGGACCTGAGTCTTATAATAGCTTTAATTTTCTTTTATTTAGCATTGCGAGTTTTGTTTTATGGTATTCATAGGGGCTAAAGTTGTTCCGTGTTATACATTGTGGTCTCGTGATTTACCTAACTTTAAAATAAAAGCTAATAACTATTTTAGTTCTCGCACCAGTCTCATGACTGACTCATAGTTTATTGTTTCTACCTAAACTATGGGTGCCCATATTTTCCACAAGGGTAGCTAATATTTTTGGTTTTCACAGATACTTTTTTCACAGGATCCTAGATTACAACTGGAGCTATATTCGGAAAGCTTTGTATCCAAGTATTTCTTTCAGTTATGCATTGTACTTATGTATTATTTTTCCACTGCTTTGTAATTTAAACTCTAATATTTTCTACTGTAAATTATTTATTCATACTATGATATTCTGTACTCTGATGTAATTGTCGTAATAGAAATGAAATGTTCTACTGTTTGTGTTCTGATGCGTCCTGTTCTCAAAGCAATCTGGGCTTTCCCATAATGGTAAGTTTGGGTCGTCTCAGTTTGGTATCAGAGCTTTGGTTTACAAAGCACGAGAACAAGACACATAAGAACCAAACAAAAGAATTCATCAGAGTTAGGATTAGTAATGTCCTATAAGAATAACTCGTTCGAGATAGGATCAGTAGTATCCTAGAATGAGTTTGAAGAGTATTATTTCTAAAAATGATTTTAATTTGAAAATTATATCATATTATAAGAATTAAGTATTTTATTTTATATTGAGTTTGGACAATCGAGTATATGAAGATTTTGCATATACGCATCATGAACGTATATTCGAAGTCTCAAATATACTGGGTAGATATAGAATCACACTTTAGTCGCCCGGACATGATTTACTGATGACTGTACAGCATCAGTAGTTATTTTCAAGTTTCAAAAGTAGAATATCTATATATTTCCAATTGATTGGTGCGAGAACCCAAACTTAGATAGAATTTATTGTTTGTGATTTGACACTGAAAATATGATTTTTGATTATATAAAAAAAAATTGAAAATCTAATCAACTAACTGATTGATGGTTGTGATGCGTGATTATTAGTTCAACTAATTAAAATATTGGAATAATAAAACCAATATGAGAATGAAAGGTAAATTTTTGCCAAATTGAATTAAATATTGAAATAAATTGAAAATTTATTGAAATTGCATATATGTACATGTGTATATAATGAACAGGTCATAGCATGGAAGCTAAGAAGAGGAATAAAATTGTACGCCTGACAAATAGGTATGCATTTACTATATTTATTAGGGTTTGATGATTTTATGAGCCGATTGGCAAGCTGCTTGGCTTTTTTTTCTTTTTGATTGATGAGGGCCCTGTGAGGCAAGTTATGGTTTTACCGATCAACCCGTACAAAGAAGGTTATGGCAAAAAAATTTGAAAATTAGGGTGTCAGCCAAATTTTTGAGAAATTAAATTTTTTTAGAAACTAAAAAGTTGAAGAATGAAAGCCAAAATGAAAGTTGAGTTAGTTAATTAAACAATTTTCAGCTCCGTTCCTTTTCGAGGACGAAGAGATTTTAAGTGGGGGAGATTGTAACAACCGGATTTTCTGAACCAATTTAAATTTTTTATTTTTGCTATTTTAATGGGATTTGAATATTTATAATGATTTATATTAAATAATAATTATTAAAAATTTATTTAAATCGAAGTTAGAATGTACAAGTTTATTTTAATTATAAAACGAGCCTGAAATGGCGTAGTAGTTTGAAAATTCAATTTTAAATTCGAATTGAATGCACGTAATTCAAAATAAATCGGATTTCAGTATAAGAAATGTTAGAATCTGTTTAGCTATATCTTTCTAACGAATGTGAAAAATTGAAATTTCACTTTATAAATTGAAAGTTATGTCCAGTTTAAAATTTGAAATAGTCGTTGTAGAATTTATATATATATTAATATAATATATAGCCCTTAAAATAGCCATTTTGCAAAGGACATCCGTTTTCGATGAATCCACTTTTGTTGGAGCCGGAATGTCAAATTATTGATAGGTTTCAAATTTCATAATTTTTGGAGTTAATATGTGAGCACAGTGAATTTAAATGTGTTTGGTAACTTCAGTTTAAATTTAATCGACAAGAAAACCCCATTTTTCAAATGGCTTCCAAATTCAATGATATTAGTTCTGTTAGGACCGTATCATCAAAACATAGCTAAATATAGTTTTTTTGTAATTTTTGGAGTTAGTATATGGCCCCTGTAAATTAAAATGTAAGTTCAAATTCAATATATATTGATTTATATTTTAGTTTTGACAAAAACTGATCGAAACAGTCGAATGGGCTTATGAAACATATTCCATTGTGTCCGAAATGAGGGTATTTGGCTAGGAACGATAGTCGTTGGATTTCGTTTGGAGTTCGAACATTAAAATTCATGATTTAATAGAAAATGAATTAAAATATTAATATAATTATATATATATACACACACACTCCCCGTTTTCATTAAACCCTAGGTCAAAAAGCCGCCGTCGCTATTTAATAACCAAAGACCGATTTTGTTCTAAATTGATTCCTAAATTATTCCCAATCCATTCACAATTATTCGAGATTCATAACACAGAAATTGTTGTGCTTCTCCTGCTCTTCAAAATCATACGGTCTTGATCAAAAATACTATAGTGATTCGAGTGATTTCAACACCCAAATGCAGTCCGTTCGCAGCGGATTTTACGAGGCAGGGGGTTCGAACTCCAAGGCGGCACAGGCGTTGAGGGAGGGGTGAACGGTGGTTCGTGTGGCCAATTTTGATTGTCGTCAAAGGCAGTGTGGAAGTAGTGGTTCTAAACCCTTAACATCGAAATTGGGTTTCGGCAGTAAGCCTGGAACGGGGAAGATACAGATAAATGAAGAGATTATGTAATAATTAATTAAATAATTAAGTTAATTATATATTTTAAATATGTAATTAATCTTTGAACTGACGTTTCTTCTTCATACGACATCAGAATTATGCAAACTCGGTTGCATTAGAATCGTCATGACGGGATCTACGCAATGAAGTAGTTTTGGTCAGATTTGGAGCAAGTGTTATTTTTGACTAAATTAAACGAACAATTTAATTTAGTGAAAATAATCGTTATAACAACAATTTATGAAACCGATCAATGTGAGAACTCCTTCTCACTCAAATTTATTTTATCATGTTATTGTATTCATGTATTAAAATTGATTGAATTGCCAATGTATATTTTTATCAGTTTTAATCATTATAAATTGTATACGGTGCCTGTTAGCTCACCTCCCTCGTCTACAAACCATGGACGATTTGATTGACTATGATATGTTTTCTTTGTGATGTTGAAATGATCAACACATTAAAAATAATGTTATCATTAATGTGGTAGTTGAAATTAAAATTATAAATATTCATTTATAATTTAAACAGTGAAAATTGGCTAATTAGAAAAATAATTCAAAACGAATTAGAACTAGTTAAATTTACTAACCAGTGATTGTTTTGAATCGACTATTGTTGTTTGGAAACCCCACACGGGTCTGGGGACGATAATTTATTCACATCTCCCTGAAATTAATTATATGTCAATCGATTGCTTGACAGACTGTGATAAGTGTTATTTAATCATTTAATGCTTATACAGTTGTAAATTGCACTCTGTATGTGAATTGACTGTTTGATGATTATCTATCATTCTTGTTGAATACATGTGATGTATGAAATCCATATAACTGAAATTATATGGTAATTGATTGAGTCGCATTCTGATTAAAAAATAAAGAATATTTTAAAATAACGAATATTTTAAAATAATATTCAGTGAATAATCAAAATATGATTTTGATGTCCGATTTTGGATGGACACAAAAATATATAAAAATATATGAAGTCGGGTTAAGAATAGAAATGCCATTTTAACCGGAACGGGTTTATCGATCGATTTTATTCATTCAATAATGAATACGAAAAAGAAATGAATTTAAAAATCTGATATTTTGAAAATATTATCATTTTAAAATTATAATGATATGGAATATTCAATTTTGATTTAAAATTGAAAACTAAGTTGGAATCGTTTTGAAATGAATTTATAAACCAATTTATAAAATACGTTTGAAATGGAAGTCAACGAAATATATATGTCATATTATATATATAATGGCCTGAATAGAACATGTCGCGCAGCGACCATTCGCAAATTTCGATGATTAACTTCAAATAGACGTAACGGGAGATCTGACCACTGGATTCTCAAAAAACCGAAACCATTGGGTTCGTATCGAAAAGTACTTTCTAATGAGATTTAAATTTGAACGGCTAGATTTTAAAATATGTCCAAATCTATTTTGGAAAAGGTCGCTATGGATGCAGTTCGGTGGCCGTTATTGGAAACCGACTGTAAAGGTCCTAATAAAATTATTAAAAAATATGGAAAAACTTTGTAAAATCATAATAAATGATTGGCAAGATTTTGGATGAAAATTCCATATTTGAAAAGGTAAAAGATATTTTTACCTAAACAAACTAGTTATCAACAAGAATAATAATCCAATTATTTTTAGAAATAAATAAATTGGATTTGAAAAGGGTTTTAAAATAAGCAGAATTTTTCCAATGTATGAATTGGAATTGATTTGAATGGAAATTATCTTCGGAATATTTCTATATCGGATTCCGTGATTATACGGATATTGCTGAAGAATTTGGAAGATACTGATAACATTATCCCCAAAACGATATTTGTTGGTTTTAAAATTTGATATTGAATATAAGCCAATATAATTTCTATTTAGCGCCTTGTATTTGATAACAAATTAGATTTGGCGTTTGTCGGGAATGGTGTCTTCAATAACACTGTTCTTAAACCCAGTTGAGAAAAGAATAATCTTTTAATTAAGATTTAGTGAACTTTGCTAATTAATTAATACTTAATTAGAATTGAATACAAGAACTGGATTTTTGGGTTTATCGTGAACGGTGTGTTAAATAACACTTGTTCTTTAACCCAATTAATAGTTAAGATATGATTTGGAATTTATAATCTTTTAATTAAGATTAATGGAGTTTTCCAAAGTAAAGTTTTCCAATTTAATATATTAAATTGGAATTGAATGGAATTCGATTTGGTAATAATCGAGATGAGCTTCTGTAAAGTAAGACCATTACTATATATGGAATTAAAAAGGCTTGTCGTTATTCCATTTATATTAATATTCTGATACGGGAATTTATATCGATTATATACTGTTATGATTTCCGTGTAGATTCCATTTTGGTGGAAGATGATTTTGGGTTTATCATGAACTGTGTTTTAAATGGCACTAGTTCTTTAACCTAGTTAATAGCAGGATTTATTTACTGAGTTTGAACAATCATTAAATAATGATTTTTGGAGATTAAAACTAAGTGGATTTTAAATGAATCTTTAATTAGATTGAAATTTTATTGTTGTAACTAAGTTTTCCAAATTAGAGAAGTGTTCTAAAATGGAGTATCACCAGTTTTACTTCAGGCTGTAGTTAAATCTTTAATTAGATTAGAACGTTGAATGGTAATTGAATTTACCAATAACATAGTGGGTGCTAGATATAGAGTACTACTAGTTTTACTCCATTGGATGAATTGGTTGGAATTGGAGAAATAAAATAAATGATTATTTTCGTAAGGTTCGCTAATCCCGACTAGTTTGATAAACCTTAATTTGGTTTAAAGTTGTGGAAAGACAATACAAAATCTTTTGAAATGTTTTCCAACTGAAGATTTAAACAAGAGGTTTAAATGAATTAAATCTTTGATAGGATTTGTGGGAATAATTAACAATGTAAAGAATATTTGAATAAACTGATATTCTGGATTGGAATGAGGCGTATGATGTGTTTTTATTAGCACTTGATTTTAAGATACGCTAGTTAGTTGGAAAGACCGGGTTTAACCCATTCTGAATAGCTGATACGACGACTAAAGGTCGACGATATTGGTGACGGTGATTGAAGACCGGCGATCTTCACAACGAATGGATTATTACTGATGCCATGAATTTGGGTAGCTCCCATAGAGCGGTTACGGTGGTAGTGGTTCGGACGTACTTGTTGATTGTCTGGATATGCGAGGGCCTCTCTCTTGTATTAGACATATGGGGCGAGGAATAAGGTGCCTCCGGTTTCGTTCAGACCCATAACAGAATTGTAAATGGATGGTATGTCTGAAGTTGTATTCCTTTATACTTTATTCGTTGATCTCTGCTAAATATATATCTGTTTGGTGGTAGAGAATTTATTCTCTTGCTTAACACCCTTCTTTGAGACGTATGAGCTTAGAGGTTATATATTGATAGAAATCAATGGTATGGTATGGATTGACAATGTGACATGCTGAGACGCATGGATCAATGCTTTTGCTGAAAATAAGAGCCTTGTGGATGATGATCAAAACATAGCTTTAACTAGCATAGCTTTGTGTAGCGTTAATTCGCGAGCCTCACGCACCGGTATGATTTTGAACTGATGGTCAGGTCAGTGTGCTTTTGAGATGAGGATAGACACCCTTAGAGGTGTCATGGATTCGGTCGACCGAGATGAGCTGAGTGTGGTCGTTCCATGCTCGGAGGGATAGCCCACCCCCTCCCCGGATTCCCATAGGGAGAGACTAAGCGGTGTTTTCTCTAGTTGGGACGTAAGCCGCAGTGATACTTGATTTCCAAAAAGGGCGGAGGTGCATTACGTTGTTTTTTCTAGCTGAGACATAAGTTGTTGAGTATTGCACTATGCGATAGGTCTTTTGAATCAGCAGCCATCATGATGGAAATCCAACTTTCCAATACGAGCTTTGCGGTTGTTGTATACCTATATATATTGCGACATAATAGGATGGGGTATTATGCCGTCTAGGATTGGTACATTTACTTTCGAAATTGATTTCTACACTATACAGTTATAGTAATAAAAGATAAATTTCACGTATCAAGCATATTTGGCTATTATAAGGTAAAACTCTATCCTTCGGCTTGCATTGCATTGTGTGATGCGACCTGAGTCTTATAATAGCTTCATTTTTCTTTATTTAGCATTGCGAGTTTTGTTTTATGGTATTCATGAGGGATAAACCCGTTCTGTGTTGTACAGCGTGGTCCCGTGATTTACCTAACTTTAAAATAAAAGCTAGTAACTATTTTAGTTCTCACACCAGTCCCATGGCTGACTCAGAGTTTATTCTTTCTACCTAAACTCTGGGTGCCCATATTTTTCACACGGGCAACTAGTAGTTTTGGTTTTCGCAGATACTTCTTTCACAGGATCTTGGATTACAGCTGGAGCTATATTCGTAAAGCTCTGTATTCGTGTATTTCTTTCAGTTGTGCATTATAATTATGTATTATTTTTCCGCTGCTTTGTAATTTAATACTCTGATGTTTTCCGCTGTAAATTATTTATGCACACTCTGATATTCTATACTCTGATGTAATTGTCGTAATAGCAATGAAATGTTCTGTTGTTTATGTTCTAATACGTCGTGTTCTCAAAGCAATCCGGGCTTTCCCGTAAGGGGAAGTTTGGGTTGTCTAAGTGGATGTTAGATGAAGGATAAATTAACAGTTATGAAATGTATAAAATTGCTAGAAGAAATTATTTTATTTGATATGTATACACATTTCCTATATGACACGACGATATTCATATAACATGTAGGTGCACTGATGATATATATGCTGTGATTGATGCTATGTGATTATTGATTTATATTTGTTGATTTCTCTAGTTTCTAAAATCACTAAGGGTTGAAATGATACATACCCGAACAAACATTAGATTAGGTAAAAATTGTTATGGGTTGAAATGATAGAACTGAATGATTTCTACTGAATTTTGGATTACGGGTTGAAATCAGTAAAATTATAAACTGCGATTTGAAATGATAAATATCCGTATCACTTGACCATAGGGTAGAAAACGATATACAGACACTGTTGGTCATGTATTCGAAGTAAAGTGATTTGGAAATTTGATTTTAAAATAATAACTTAAGATTTTATATTTTCATACATACATACATATATATATATATATATATATATATATATTTTAAAGATTTTTAAGCTTAAATTTTGCAAATTTTAAATTATGTGTATTGAAATGATTTTATACATGAAAATGGATTTAAATGCTTATTTAAGATTTTACTTATAATTTACTTATTTTAAAGTATTTTAAACTTTTTATATTATAATAAATATTTCTTTTAAAACTATATATGTTCAAAGTCTGTTTTCTTGTTTATTTTAAAATTTTAAACTTTTACACATATATTCAAATTTAAATTACCTTTTACACATATATTTTACAAACTTTAATAATAAACTCAAAGATGGATAAGTTAAGATTTCATGACTTAAATTCGAGGTTTAAAGATTTAAAATTTAATATTGATATTTGATTTAATGAATGAACTTATATAAGACAAGAATTTGAATTGATTTGAACTTTTATTAGAGATGAATTTGACTTGGTTTTAAAAATATGATCTTTTATAGGTAATGAACTTGATTATGAAAATTGATTCTTGAATTTGAATCCCGAAATTAATGAAAATGAATTGTGAAGTTATAACTGATATGAGATGAATTTGATTACAAGTTAACTGGATGTGGATTTAAATATATAAATTGTTTATGTATGGAATTGATTATATAAATCATTAATAATTTGTTAAAAGTAATTTATAAGAATGACTTTAAAATTGTTTTGAATTTATAAATAAAGTTTTAATTGTACGACTAGAATTATAAAATATGATACGGATTGTTTAAATTGAATATTAGTTTTGATTTGAATTATATATATATATATATGCAGAATTTGTATCGAAATGTTGGACTTTATGAATCGACTTAAATAGATGCTTATAAGGGTAAACTATATTTTTTTAAATTGTTTAAACTTGAGTTTTGACGAGAATAAATCAAGCTTAATATTATCGAAATTAAATATACTGGTATTGCCTTAAATGGCATTCGGGATATATTTTTGTATAAGCCGAATTTGGATTGAAATCGTTATGTGAATATCTCGAACGTTAAATAAAATAAACTTAAATATTAGATTTTGAATTCAAAATTGAAACTGAGATTCATATATTCATTTTTATAAGGTGATTTATAAAATAATGAACATGGTGTGAAAAATGTAAACGACTGGTTGTTAAAGAGATCGGGATCGGCTATTGTCGTACTCTCTGCCAATACCTAAAACCACTTTAACAACTATGTATACGGTGGAGATCCAGAATGAAGTAGGTTAATTTGGAGGTGATTACTAGATTTGAAGAAAAATAATGATGATGGATGACCTTGACCTTCGAGTCATAATTAAAATGACTAAAATAGGACTATATCAGACCAAGTGAGATTAGCTACCTCCATTGGCAACACTTCTTACTTTATTACTATAGTCCCTCGGTTGATTTGATTTGATAGATGCTCATACTTGATTTGGGAGTGTTGTTCGAGGTGGGCAATAGTCGCGGCTATACGTTACCACTAGTCCGGGCATGCAACTAGTATATTACTACTCTGGGCATTCCTCATGTGCCTTGTCATATCATCCTAATCGAGCTCCCTATGAATTGATTTGTATTGTACCTATGGAGTGCCCTCTGATAGCCACTAGTTTATAGTGGACTTTATGGTACCTGTATAGACTATGGTATTATAAACGGTGTAAGGGTAATAATGGAAATCCCGCTTACGCTATTTTAATATTTTATATTTAAGCACAGACACTATTATAATAGCGCATTGTATTATATAGTATTAGTTTAACAGATTCTTCAAGGATGGTGATCCCAAACATCCTTTAAGTTACTGATGCATTTCATTGAATATTTCATTTGAGTTGATTTACTTCCATGAGAATGTAGTCCTGATCCGAGTTTTTTTTTTGTTTTACATTATTGCTTGGGTCAGATCGAGTATTGCAGTTTTGAGATTCGACCCTTTGAAGCTGGAGACTGTTGAAGACATCACCTCTATCTATTGATTCTGGTTATTTTGCTTTGTATTAGAAATTCTTTATTTAGACTTTTGTTGTATTTCTTTTTGTAACTCTGATATTATGTATAAGTTGTAAATTTTTATTTAGTAGCCTCATTAACTACAATTGTATTACGTATTTTCCGTTGTGAGATATTATATTGCTTTGTGTCTGTGATTCTGTGATTTATTCTATTTACCTCAGGAGCTAATAACAATCTGTCGCTTTGGATGGTTCAATTTGGTTTTTATTACCGGCTTGAAGCGGACGAAATACAGTATGTTACATCCCTTCTATTTTCAACTTAGCAGAAGCCCCTTTCGGATGCGATAACGCGATTTCGGCCGCCTTTTGCAGCTCTCGGTTCTTCCAACATGGTCTGGGCTGCCTTTTTCTCTAATGGGCGTTGCTATCGGGTTGATCTTGCTTTCAGAGATGCTTCTTTTGGTCTTCAATGATAAGCTTTCAGCTCCGAGGCCATTCGGTTTAGTCTCCTTCCGCACTACTCGATTTCGGTGCTGAGATTTATATGTTCTTGGATGCCAGTTTGATTATCTCCCTTCCCTCGCTCTCATCTTTCAGTGCTGAACTGAGATGGCTTCCGTGTTGGTATGTGTTCGGTATTGGCTTAGTTGACCTCATTTATCTTTGTGTATATTTTTATCTTCGTCCACTATTGTCTTCCACCACTCGATCCTTCCTTCGATGCTTGTACTGGTAAGTGTAGGTCTTTTCCATTGGTATCACGACCGAAACTGTTGGTACAAACAGCTCCACTTAACCCTATTTCGTTTTGTTCTGACTCAGTCCTCTTTTAGGTTGGTTTGGTTCTTGCAACAGCCAGCTTTTGGTATATCTTCTGGTAAGTCTTGAAGTTTTTTTCTCGGTGCTCAACGAGCTTTGACTCTGATAGCTAGCTTCTGGGATGTTATCCTTGTGTTTTGACTTCTTATGACTTTAGTATCTTCACCTCCTTTCATATCACCACTAAGTTAATTAGTGCCGATAGCCCTTTAGCTTTCTCTTGCTTGATTTGATGCTTCTCTTTCATGGATTTTAGTCTCGAATTATATGCTTTCGGACATTCCTCATTACCTGCTTTCAGTGTTGTTTCTTTGCTGATTTCTTCTTTGGCACCGGTACTCCCCTGCCGATATTTCCTTTTTGTATCAGTACCTAACCTTCTTTCTTCTTCTTCTACTGTTAGTGTCGAACATACACCCTTGTGATTTGGTATCAGGCTTCTCCTTTTGTTGCGGATGTTACTTTCCTCAGATCTCCTTCCATTTGGTCTCGGCCTTCCGGCTTTCGGGGCTTGCTTTCGGTATTGCCCCAACCTCCTTCAGTGCTCTTTTTCAGCGTGGTTCCAGTTTCACTACCTGAAACCTTTTGTTCTTCTTGTTTTGGATTCTCTACTTCTTTATATTTGGCCTGTACAAATTTTGGTGTCAACCGTTAGCCCCTAGTATAAAGAAGATTTCGTTCTTTAGCACAAAACCCTGTAGTTTTTGTACTCTTTTTTCTATAACTCAAGAATCATTAGAAAAGTTTTGGCGCTAGTCTCATATAGCCCAATATGGTTATGCAAGGGGAAGCATAAACTTCCCTTATGAATAAAGCGTGTGTACAAACTCCCAACTATGATTTTTATAAGCCTTATTGTGCATAATGTGCAAACTCAAACCTACATTCTTGCGGAATTTTATGGCTTTAATGTTCATCATTTTCTAACGAAATTGAATGTGGAAACAAGTGTGCTTGTTTTTTGTATCAAATTTGCCAATAATTTATTCCTGGAAGAGTGACATAGCAAACCTAAAACCTATATGTGGATACTTGTGACAGAAAATAGAAACTTACTTATGAAGAATATGAAGTGTCAGTAAAAGTAATATAACTTGCAAAGTGTTTGATATTTTACATATAATGCATCAATATTACTTTGATCCAAAATTAATCGTGATGACTTTTAGGAGTAAATATGCAATGAGTTTTAGAAGATTTCCCTGTACGAAGTTTTATGAGATTATAACCTTCACTGGATGGATTGGAATGAGTGGTTCGAAGTATTAACCAAGGCGCTAACCTAAAATTTTCCATTTTTAAAACATAGCAATATATCCGAACTCCATATGTAACCATGGCAAAAAAGAAATTTTGACATTCTATGTTTAGATATGACTATTGGAAATCAATAATTAAACTTGATTGTCAGAGTAATGCATATCCAAAGGCATATTTTATGAAAATATTTGTATGTTGAAATTTTCAATTTGGAGATACCAAGGAAATAGGTTCAAGGGTTAGACTTAATCTTATTAAACAGAAATTCAAAAACTTGAATATGATAGGAAAACAAAGGTTCATAAGAAAAACATTAAATATCAGAAATCCACATCTGTAATTAATAGAAACCCCAAGACTAACACTCAGGTAAGTAGAAATCTTAAATCATATATGAACCTTGAGACTTGCACTCTGGTAAGTAGAAATCAGAAATCATATAGAAACCCTGAGACTCTTACTCAGGTAAGTAGAAATCAGAAATCATATATGAACCCCGATACCCACACTCGGGTAAGCAAAAATCAAAAATCATATAGAAACCCCGATAATCACACTCAGGTAAATACAAATCAAAAATCATATAGAAACCCCGGGACTCACACTCAAGTAAATAAAAATCAGAAATCATATATGAACCCCGAGACTCAACTCCGGTAAGCAAAAATCAAAAATCATATAGAAACCCGAGACTCACACTCAGGTAAGTAGAAATCAAAAATCATATTTGAACCCCGAGACTCACGCTCTGATAAGCATAAATCAAAAATCATATAAAAACCCCGTGACTCAAACCCGGGTAAGTAGAAATAAGAAATCGTATAGAAACCCGGAGACTCACACTCGAGTAAATAGAAATTAGAAATCAAATATGAACCATGAGACTTATACTCCGGTAAGCAGAAATCAGAAATCATATAGAAACCCAAGACTCATACTGGGGTAAGTAGAAATCAGAAATCATATATGGACCAAGACTCACACTCGGGTAATCAGAAATCAAAAATCATATAGAAACCTCGAGAATCACACTCAGGTCAGTAGAAATTATAAATCATATAGAAACCCCGAGACTCATACTCGGGTAAATAGAAATTAGAAATCCATATTTGAAATTAGTAGAAACCCTAGGATTCATGCTCGAGTAAATAATAAATTAGAAATTTCCCTCAAAACATAATATAAATCCCAAAACATATGCTCGGGTAAATAGAAAATCAGAAATACTTTCAAAGATTTTTATCTTGTTTAGAATTCACTAGGTAATTCTAGAATCATCAAAGACTATCCATGTGAGTACCATTGAGCAATCCAAGTACTCTTGAAAGTGACTACACAAACACAAATTATGTGTGGGTTTCTCGGAAGTTGGTTCAGAGAAAACACGCGGTCGGAAGAGCCTAAAATATCCCAAAAAGTAATTTTCGTATGTGTATATATTGAGGACTGCTTTCGGAATAAATTAACCCTTTCTTGCGTTGATTAATCATTTAGCGGAAGTTCCATTCAGCTTTCTAGCTACTGATTATCTAATGTCTAGTCTTATTTTTAACCCATAAGATATGCAGATGGATGATTACTCTAAGAGAGTGACACTGGCCCCTTTATGCGAAGATGAATGTATTATAACTAGCACCACATAGGGGAAAATCCATCGTAGGAACTTGAGAGTATTATAGCCCTACTGCAGGGGACGCTCCATTTTAAGAACTTGAGAGTATTGCAACCCTACTCCTAGGGAAGCTCCATTGTAGAAACTTGAGAGTATTATAACCCTACTCCTAGGACAGCTTCATCATATGAACTTGTGAGTTTGGTGGCCTCTCTTCTTGGGGGCTTTATTTTTTGTCGCTTCACCTCTCAGAAGCTTTGTTTTTTGCGCCTTTTCTTCTAAAGTCTTTATCAATTCACACTTTGTGACACCCTATGTCCATTAATGTCACTCACAAAGGGAATGCATCAACTTTCATGGAGCATTATAAGTGTATAGAACAGAACATCAAAAGACAGATATATAAAAATGGTACTTCAAAATTTAAAATAACTTTATTGTAGAGAAAACGGAACATAGTTTGGTTACAACATCAAAACCAACTTGTAAAACCAAGTACACAAATATCCATCTTGGTCAAATTATTACATGAAAACCAAAAGCATAATCCCATTACAAATAGCCATAATAAAAAATACGATAAAGTTGAACATTACTTTCAGCAACTCCAAGCACTTCCAAAAGAGAGAGAAAGAGATCCAACCAAGCTCCAGTAGTCCCACCCTGAGAACCTCGAGGAGGGAAGGAAAAAAAAGAGGAAAAACAAACGAGGTCAGACATAAAGTCTGGCGAGCCCAGTGACTTTAACAATTTAATCATTAAAGTAACAAGATAAGGACATAATCTGGATATAAGAAATGACTGTAACATAAACAGGTATGACAAGGTAAGAAAGATGGACAAGATAAACTTGATTGCGCTTCTAATCACTATAAGATAATTCCTACACCGCACCAATACCAGCTATATAGAAAGTTTATCCTTCTTACTAATTATAATGATAATGATAATCGTAGTTTCGTGTACCCCTAGTTGCTGTCATAGGTGTCGCCTTCTCCTGCCTCCATTAGTTGTACCCACTACCCTCCCTATTCGATTGGCTCCCTAAATCGTAGATACCCGTGCTGGTCCCACGTAGGGTGTATCACTACCTAAAGTAGCAACTCAATACTACTAAGGATGCACAGGTTATACCTACACGATGCAACAACGTCTTACCTACCTGCTCGGACTCATGTACGCACATGACTCCGTTGGACTTGCGTTACCATCGCTAACCGATTTGACCTCTTACAATCAATTCCAGTAAGTGTGTCCCATCCTCGACCTAGTTCGAGCTCACACAGATACTAAATGGGTTACTAGTTGAAAAGGGTCCCCACACTTGGCACAAGTGTAACACCCCTAAGTCCCACATCGTGGAAGCTTGTGTGAAGTGTGGACTTATATAGTAGAGCCCATCTCCTACTAACGCCGAGGCCTAGTGATGGAAAACCTACACCTAAGAGGTGGCAAAGTAGGGACAATATCAGTGTTAGTAGGGAGGTTGGCTCAGTCTGTGTGGCAACGCAATGTGTTGGCGGATCTCGAAACATAGCCGAGGCCTTTTGAGGAACAAAACCCCACACCTATACGTGGCTAAATTGGGGACAATATCTTCCGTGAACGGAGGCGCGGGTTGTTATAGTGGTATCTGCCATAATTGCGGCTCTTGTGTGGACCACAGCGCCTGGGTGAGGTGTTTGTGAGCCAACGAGGACGTTGGGCTCTGTAGGAGGGGAGAATGTAACACCCCTAAGTCCCACATTGTGGAAGCTTGTGTGAAGTGTGGACTTATATAGTAGAGCCCATCTCTTACTAACGCCGAGGCCTAGTGATGGAAAACCCAACACCTGAGAGGTGGCAAAGTAGGGACAATATCGGTGTTAGTAGGGAGGTTGGCTCAGTCTGTGTGGCAACGCCATGTGTTAGTGGATCTTGAAACTTAGCCGAGGCCTTTTGAGGAACAAAACCTCACACCTATACGGTGGCTAAGTTGGGGACAATATCTTGGGTGAACGGAGGTGCGGGTTGTTACAGTCAGATGTAACAACCTAGATTCCAACGGACCGATTTTTTTTCAAAAATCCAATCCCCCGAAAGCCGAGTTGGTTGCTCTGGTATCCTGCATAAAAAGTTAGAGAAAAGAGATATGTCAGAGTTCGGAAAACACCTCACAGTGGAAGGAGTAAAATATAATATATTTAAAACATAGCTTTACCTTAATCACAATACTGCTAAATCAGTATTCCCAAAGCTATAAGTTTCTGTCTGACCTGCGAATGTAATGAGGAGGGGGTCAGAACATAAGTTCTGTGTGAATGAATTTAAACTACACTTCTTGAATAATCTTGCATATACCGTTCAATTACACTTTTCTTATTTATTAGGTTATACGTGTTATTAGCACTCAAAGCTTACACACATGTCACATCCATCTATCCCCTAGTAGATTAACCTAATATAGTGTATATGTAGCTACCCCCAAACTGAGGTACACCCCGTGATACCCCACTCGCACGGTCTCCTCCGTATCGCCACAGTAATATGCGCAGTCCCTCATCCTATGCTATAGTAACGTACAACGCAACATCCGCATAGAACCACTGTCGCTGTGCTACGTAAGCGTACTGACTGCTATCCTCGAACTATTTGATCGAGTTTGGTTCCATCACCGAATAAGGCCCCCTAGTCTACGATACACCACCCAAAGCAGACATGGTTGTACCTAAACTTTCCCACGTACATATCATCAATCGTACTTGATGTTTCTACTGCACATAACCTCTACTTGTGCACCCAAGTTCTGTGGCAGGGCTACACCAGAAAACACGGAACTCGGTCGGGAGCTTTTCTATATCTGTACGGGCCCGCCTCTAAGAGTGTCCAATGTACAGATATCCCTCGGGTCTGGTTTTTCTGTGGTGGCTATGGCCCCACCTCAGCCCCTCCCTCAACTAGTAAAGATCACACAAGCTAAGCAACCACCCCTAACAATCAAACCATCTAAACTTCCATGTGGGGTCTCCCCGCACCCCTCCCTTGATAGCAAAGTTTAACGATCTCTAGGGGTTAGCTCTTGTTTTTTCGCATTCCTTAGGCTACTGGTGACAGGTGCCCGACGATCTTGCTATCGTTTGGTCTTGACCCTCCACCTCCGCCTGAGACAATCGCCGAACCACCCTTAATGCCACCGTGTACAGCATTCCGACTGCCCCCTACTTGTGCAGTCAAGGCCCACTCACCTGGTAGTTCCACGCAGACCCAACCTCTGTAATCCTAGCCCGAAGCTAAACCATTACAGAGGACTACCAGGAGCACCTTTAACCTCTCAAGAAGCTGCATGCTTCCCCTTCCAGTCCGTTGGAGCCGCCAAAATAGCGAATGTGTGCTCTCCTCGTGCCTTATGACACCATCATTATCTACCTCGTTGGGTTATTCATCCTACAACGCACGGACTGCTTCAAGCGCCTTAGTTTTATATGTCATTAGACCCTAAGTCTAACCATTTATTTCAGCTTGTGCCACCTCGTCAACTTGCTCATTTAACTTGGTTATTCACATTAGCTTTTTTTTGTATTCACCAAGTTACCCTTGCTTATTAATTCAATTAATACTTAACCCACTTAAGTCCATTAATAAGCCCACAACATGTTATTTTCCAATTTCATAAATTATTCCCTTTTTGGGTTAGAAAAACATGTTATACTTAATTCATAGTTAAGTATGCCTTATCCCACATGCATACTGATTAGGAGAATAACCCTCTAAACACTAGCCCCGAAGATCGAAATCAACATCAGATTGGCACCTAGAGAATTACTCAACCCAACCAACATATATGATTTTAATTTACTTCTTTTCCACTCATATAACTTATATCATTTTTAAATTTCACATTTCTCCTTTCCAAAACACTTAATTTAAGTATATCTTTACATATAAGTTATCTCATCTTCCTTATCGTTTCCTATAACTTATCTTGTCCCATAAGTTATAATTTCCACCTATTATCCTTTCTTGCCCTATTCAAATTTATTCATAACAGGTTATTTATTATTCCCCATTTCTTGTCATTAATTTTAGATTTGACTTAACCCTTCCAATTACTTAACCCGTTACTTAAACTTTACCCAATTCAATTACTTTATGATACCGTCATGGGTCCCATTTGGATGAGCATATCTAAATTTTGTTTCATATGTCACTCTTGTCCCACTTAACCCCCTTTATTATAGTTTCTATATCTTACACATGTCTTGCTACGTTTAAGTCTACCCTAGTCATGTTTTACATCACATGTCTTACAACGATTAAGTCCACATTAGTCATGCTTTACATGTCATTTATATCACCCACTTAACTCTCTAACCATACCCATGTCACCCGCATGTCTTATTATGGTTAGTATTTCTTAATTTATTTATAATGTTGTAACGATGTATGATCTCTCACATTAGACGTCCGTTCGTGGCTGCTGGATTTGTCGGGCGGTTCCGGGCAGACTTATACCACAACGCGCCTAACCTCGTGTCATAAACCGTTACGCCTCCAGTTCTTGTCGTTGACCTCTCACACTAGACGTCCGCTTGTGGTTGCTGGATTTGTCGGGCGGTTCCGGACAGTCTTACACCACAAACGCGCCTAACCTCGTGTCATAGGCGTTCATTAACAATCGCCTTTCACTAAACCCCAAATTCATGTCATATGTTCCAAATTCAACTTAATTACATTTTGTTTTTATGCCTATTTCCAATTTGTCATTCACTACACAAATTACATAATAGTTAGCCGAATTTCATATTACCCAAATTATCCAATTATAGCCAAATTCACCAATTCCATGTTATTCATTCCCAAACATGCCAATTTCCAATATCCAATTATACCCCAATTTCATATAATCAATATTTTCCCAATATATATCCCAACATTCCCACATTCATACATATAATCTAATTCCCCCTCTAGGCTTACTTTTCAAGTCACAAATAAATTTCACCAATCCATGTTATCCAATTACATGTTGTTAATATTTAATTATACAATTCCATATCCAATAATTCCAATTAAATTTACACAATTTCATGTTAAAATAATAAATCAAAATTCATAGTTGCACACTATTCAGCATAGATTCATGTTCCCAAAGCATACCCAAAGATTCATTATTAAATAACACTCCAAAATCCCCAATTCGACTTTATTTCATTGAATAATCCCAATGTACAATTCGCCAATTGTCCCAATATTTGCAGTAATAATTGTTATGCCATAATCCCCAAATTACGGGTTATATTCCTCGATTGCATAAGATAAGTTATGCCCCAATATTCCCATATTTCAATCGTACGTATATATAATAAGATTTCATCTAGGTTCGAGATAACCTAGATCTAAAAATAAAAAGGGGAAAGAATAAAAAGGAGATAACTCAAACGTAGGCATAAATAAAATAACTGATCTTATTAAACTATCATTATATTCGTTATGGGGAATGGTAAACGACAGAAGCAATATTATACAACAAATATAGTTCAAATCCACACAATTTGACTGGATTGGAGAAATAAGTGATTTGTCGTTGATGTAAAACGCTGATTTAATCTTCTTATTTGATTATTGGTGAAGAGCATGAATTGTTGATGAAGAACTTTGCTACTTGATTTGATTAAACTCCAAAGTTGATGAAGTACTTGCAAATTAATTTAGGGTTTTGAGGCAGCGGCCATGTTTGGTTGAAGATTAGCGGCATGGAAGCATCAGAAGGAATTGTTTATGAATTAGGTTAGGTCTAGGCACTATTTCATAGGTGTAGAGAGTGTTTTAGAGCCATTAGATCGCCCTAGAAGCCATCCGGTCTGTCCAGCACATCAAAAATCATCACTGCCCAGATCTGGAAAAATCAAAGGGGAGGTCGACACTAAGGTCGACCCCTAGGTTGACCTCCCTGGGTAGGTTGATTCCTAGGTCGACCCCCAGGTCGACCTTCCTAGGTATTTTCCTATGTAAATTCTGAATTTTTGTTGAATCTTCCAAACCGATTTTCGGAAACTTGGACTCTATTCCAAGCAGAGTTCCGAGACGAACGCATTGGTGATGTCCATTTGTTTAATTCCTTATATTTAAATTAAGTATCCTTATTTTACTGTCTTCTTTTTACGTACACTGTTATCGAATTAAATTTTCCTTCTCTTCCATATATTAATAAATTTTTCATTATACATCACCATTATTTACCTATCTATGCATATACACATATTTTTACATACTTTTAACTATATTAAAAATGTGGGGTGTTACAACAAGCTTCCCGTCTATGCTTGGTCCCCACTAGGATTTCCCACTCAAACCCTTCTTATCCATGTCTTCTTACATGTTTCAACTTGGTTAAGTGTTTCTAATTATATTTCATATGTCACCTATGTCACCGACTTAACCCTATGTCCCACTACATGTCTTATCTTAGTTAAGTGTTATTTAATTCATTATAATCGTAATCTTGTAAGACCTCCCACATTAAATTCCATTTTGCGGTTGTTGGATTTATCGGGCGGGTCCGAGCAGGCTTGTACCGCAATCTGAATCTAATCTCGTGTCTTTTCCTTATTACGCATTTAGCTTATGCCTTTGACCTCACACATTAGACTGCCGTTTATGGTTGATGGAAGTGCCGGGTGGGTCCGGGCAGGCTTATACTGAAAACCAAGTCTAACCTCGTGTCTTAGGCGTTCATTATCTCATTCTATTATTCAAAACCCAATTTGAATTAATATCCATATTCCAATTTGTCCATAATTCCCAATTTAGGCTATGTTCATAATTCTCATTCTAATTATGTCCATAATTCCATGTACATAAATTATATCAATTTATGCCCCAAGTTAATTACATGATTACAAACCAATTTATACCAATTACCTAATATTCAATGTTTTTCCCAAACTTTTCCCCAACGTTAATACGTCATTCGTACGTATAATTCACATAATATGTTAGGATCGTCGTTAGCCTAACTCATGAAAAAAAGGAAAAGATGAGGGAAAGAGACATCATCCACACATAATATAGATCCAATAATCATATGGAATATGAACTTGCATAGAATATGACAGATCTAATAAACATAAACTTGCATAGATCTAATTAACATAAACTTGCGTTGAATAGAATAGATCTAATCAACATAAACTTGCATAGATCTAATTAACATAAACTTGCATAGATCTAGTTAACATTACTTGCATAGAATAGAATAGATGTAATCAACGTAAACTTGCATACATCTAATTAACATAAACTTGCATAGATCAAATTAACATAAACTTGCATAGACCTAATTAACATAAACTTGCATAGATCTAATTAACATAAACATAATAGATCTAATTAACATAAACTTGCATAGATATAATTAGCATAAACTTGCATAGAATAGAATAGATGTAATCAACATAAACTTGCATAGATCTAATTAACATAAACATAATAGATCTAATTAACATAAACTTTCATAGATCTAATCAGCATTACTTTGCATAGATCAAAATAACATAAACTTGCATAGATCTAATTAACATAAACTTGCATAGATCTAATTAACATAAACTTGCATAGATTTAATTAACATAAACTTGCATATATCTAATTAACATAAAATTGCATAGATCTAATTAACATAATGAATCTGATAGCATATGATACAGGCATAGTCATACAGTCCAATTCACACTTATCACCATTATTTTTAATTAATTATCTTGTGAAAGTAACTGTACTCACTGTGGTAGAAGAAGAAAGAATATAGATCTGAATTAAGCATTTGTTGATGTTCTAGAATTGTTCCCCTTTTTCACAATTCCTATGCTTTGATTCGTTGAAGAAGAGAAACTAGTTTAGTTTTGGATGCAGCATCATGGAGGCTTACGAACGAATTTAGTTTAGATTAGGGTTAGATTAAATGTGCTTATATAGATGTATCAACTTAGTTAGAGCCTTTAGATTAGCTAGGAGATCATCAGAACCACACAGCTCAAAGACATGTCATCCAGCCAATTAGAAGAGGCCACGTCTGCCCTAAAACTCAAAAATCATCTTTAACAAATAAAAATGCACCATATGTGCAACATGATGCGCAGCAGCAGGGGTGTTGACACCCACATGTCATATATATATATATATACATATTTCTTTTTAAATATCTTTCTAATTAACCCTTTTCACACTAAAATGCTTTTTTTTAATTGAACTGCGTTCACACTATGCCACTTTAGCCATTCCCCTAAAACAAAAATATGGCGCTGGCGGAGATTGAACTCAGAACCTCCTGTATAAAAGTCACATGCTCTAATCAAATGAGCCACTAAGTCTTTTGTTTATAAACCTTAAAACAATGCTAAACATTATTCTTTTCTCATTCCTCTTTTTCATATTTTGCTACAATATTTAATTTGTCTCTTAAATATATCTATGTATATAATATACATACATATTTCCATATTTTTAATTTCATTAAAAATGCAGGGTGTTACATTCTCCCCTACTCAAAGGATATCGTTCCCGAAATCTTCAAGTTAAGAAGAATATATCCTACCATCCATCATCCATCTACTCATCCATCATCCACAAGCATCAATTGTCCTTAAAAGATTTTTAATGCTATATGACATATGCAAAGTTGTGTGTACATGTTCCTTATCTAATGCAAAGATCGGGGTGTCTACTAATTCAGTTGACCTCCTTAATGCAAATTATGTCAGCGCCATGAGTCCAACATGTATGCAAAGGAATCCTAATGATATACATCATTTCTTTATGAGTGCACAACCATTCATTCAAATGCAACATCCATACGATAACGCATTCAACATACATCCATTATTTAAATATGCACACTCATTCATGTGTAATATGAAAGTGATTGAGCCGATCTAGTGCCTAATGTGTGTGTAAATGCATCCACGAGCAACTACTAGAAAACACTTGCATCCACTTGCATCCACCAAACATAACATGTCTCAAACACATGTTTACAACCATAGGATTTTCCTACCTAAAGATCGAAGATGTAATCGAGAAGACATACTAAACGATAGAATAAGTAGAAACAAAGCGGTAGAAAAAGGAGAAGTTAAGATCATACCCTTAAAAAGGAAAGGGTACAACGCCTGTATCTTGTCTTCCATTTCCCAAGTTGTGTCTCCTTGATCTTCTCCCCATTGGACTTTAACTTACTTGACCTCTCGGTTGTGTATCTTCTTGACCTCCGATCCAAGAATGCATGCAGGAGATCATCTAATCATGGCATCTCACTCTACTTCCACCTCTTTAAGCATGCTCGACTCTACTACTTCCGCGGTATCATGTAAACATTTCCGCAAATGCGACACATGAAATACGTCATGAACACCACTAAGCTTCTCCGGTAACTTCACTCTATAGGCCATTTGTCCAATTCTTTCTGTAATGGGAAATGGCCCTACGAACCTTGGTGCCAACTTCCCTACGGACCCAAAGCGAACTAAGTTCTTCAGTGGGGATACTTTAATAAAGACCATGTCTCCAACATTGAACTCAAAATCGGTCCTTCTCTTGTCAGCATAAGATTTTTGTCGGTCATGTGCCGTCTTCATATGTCTTCGAATTAAGTCTATCTTTTTCGAAGTTTCTCTCACCATATCGGGCTGAAGTAAAATCTTATTCGTAGATTCCCACCAACAAGTCGGTGATTGACAAGGTCGTCCATACAGAGCTTCAAAAGGTTCCATGCCAATGCTAGTCTAATAGCTGTTGTTGTAGGCGAACTCTACTAACGGAAGATGTTCCTTATACGTCCCTTCAAAGTCCAAGATGCATAGTCTCAAAAGATCTTCTAGAATTTGATTCACTCTTTCTGTTTAGCCATCCGTATGTGGGTGGTAAGCGGTGCTCAAACACAATTGTGTTCCTACCACCTCTTGCAAGCTCTTCCAAAACTCATTAGTGAAAATGGGATCTCGATCGCTCACAATACTAGAAGGTATGCCATGCAGACAAACTATCTCTTGAAGATAAACAGATGCTTACCATGTCGCTGTTCTTTTACTCTTGTGGGAATGAAATGGGCGCTCTTGGTAAGCCTATCCACTACAACCCAAATCTCCATATTACCCTTCCTTGATCTCGGCAACCTGTCGACTAAATCCATGGAAACGCTCTCCCATTTCCACTGTGGAACCTCTAAGGGAGGAAGCAAACCACCAGGCTTCTTTTGCCCCGCCTTGACTTGCTGGCACACCAAGCATCTAGAAACGAACTCAGCCACGTCCTTCTTCATTCCGACCCAAAAGAAAACTCGCTTCATGTCCCTATACATTTTGTCACCACCGGGATGTATGGTCATCTTAGAACGATGTGCGTCTTCAAGAATCGTCTTTCTCAAGCTTTCGTCTCGAGGTACACAAAGTCTCCCATCCCTACGCAACCAACCTTAGAAAACTTCTTACTTCCGTTGCATTTCTAGGAACCTTCCAATCTTGGATTGCGACCATCTTCGCGGGTTCCACTGCTATCCTCTCCTTAGAGACCACGTGTCCTAAGAACCTCACTTCCTTCCTCCAAAAATGGCATTTGGAGAACTTAGCCTTGAGTTGATGTGCTCGAAGGATCTCTAAGACTTCCCTAAGATGTAGGGCATGTTCTTCTTCGCTTCTAGAGAAAATCAAAATATCATCAACAAAGACTACCACGAACTTGTTTAGAAACTCTGTAAACACCCTACTCATCAAGTCTACAAAATATGCGGGTCCATTCATCAAACCAAACGGCACGATGAGTCATTCAAAGAAACCGTTGGGGGTCCTAAATGCAGTCTTATCTATGCTGTCCTCAGCCAACCTTAGCCGATGAAACCCTATAGCTAAATCCAACTGCGAGAAAACTGAAGCGCCAACCAAGTGATAAAACAAGTCATCTATCCTCGGAAATGGGTGTATGTTCTTCTTCGTGAGCTTATTCAGCTCCCTATAATCCATGCACAATCTGAGAGAACCATCAGCCTTCGTAGCAAAAACAACTAGATCACCCCACTCCGAGATACTTCTTCTTATGAACCCTTTCTCAAGCAACTCTTTCACTTGTCTACTAAGCTCCCTCCTTTCTCTTCGAGCCATGTGGTGCACTGGTAATGCAACTGGCTTTGCATTATCTACTAAGTATACACGGAAGTCTATCTTGCATCTCGGGGGTAAACCCTGAACCTCATCAAAGACGTCACCATACTCACAGACTACACGAACAGATTCCAAACCATCGATGGATGTGTCAAGTGATTCTAGAGAGCTAAGCATCACCAGACCTCTAGTGTCACAAGAAATATCAAGGGCCCTTCCATAATGATTCAACTGTCTAACTACCCTTCTTTTACAGTCTAGGACGGAACCATATTTGGCTAGCCAATCCGTTCCTAGAATCAACCCATAGCCCATGAAACCAAGAACGTAGGCGTTGCATTCTAACCTAATGCCCAAGATAGACACTCTCAAATCCCGACAAACCATAGATAAATGAGCTGAACCACCAATAGGACTTGAGACTATAGTGGGATCCAAAACTAAACTAGTAGGTGTAGTGTTTCAACTAACGAAGCAGATATAAATGAATGCAAAGCGCAAGAGTCAAAAAGAGTTCTAGGAAAAAGAAATCAAATCTTCAACAGAAACTTCCCATCTCTTTCCAGTATACTGACCACGAGAACACAACCTTCCCTCCATAAGACCCTGCCCTCTATCCTTGTCCTTGCTTCACCATACTGGAAACAACCACCTGTCTTCCTCTTGCCACAGAGTTTATAATTCTTTCCACCCTTCTTAGGTTCTACTTTCTTATCATGTGTCATATCCATGCCTCCACTGCACGTTCTCCATTCATGAACTCCCACTAAGATGGAGCTTCATCCTTCATTAACAAAGCAGATAGTTAAACCTTCCTTCTATCGTCTATCTCAAAGATACCAAACAAGTCCTCTACTTCCTTAAGCTAATTTCTAGCCTCGACAAATGTCTCAGTCCCATGAAGCGGTTTTCCGCCCATCGCACGGAAGTTCTTACATATCTTAGGAAAAGCATCTAAATGCGGAGGAGGAGATTCAGAAAGGAAAAAGGAAGAGATTACAAATGGAGAATCGGAAGAAAGATATACGGCTCTTGGGGATTATGTTTTCATAATGAACTTTTCTCTTGAAAACACCTTCTTTAAAACATGTTTTCGAAAATACTTCTTACAATTATGCTTTTGAAAATGGCTTTTCAAAATATTTTATCTGTTCTGGTAACCTTCAGCTCTGATACCATGTGTAACACCCCACGCCCATTAATGTCACTCACAAAGGGAATGCATCAACTTTCATGGAGCATTATAAGCGTATTGAACAGAACATCACAAGACATATATATAAAAATGGTACTTAAAAATTTAAAATAACTTTATTGCAGCGAAAACGGAACATAGTTTGGTTACAACATCAAAACCAACTTGTAAAACCAAGTACACAAATACCCATCATGGTCAAATTATTACATGGAAACCAAAAGCATAATCCCATTACAAATAGCCATAATAAAAAAGAAGATAAAGCTGAACATTACTTTCAGCAACTCCAAGCACTTCCAAAAGAGAGAGAAAGAGATCCAAGTCAAGCTCCACTAGTCCCACCCTGAGAACCTGGAGGGGAGAAAGGAAAGAAAAGAGACGAAACAAACAAGGTCAGACATAAAGTCTAGCGAGCCCAGTGACTTTAATAATATAATCATTTAAGTAATAGGATAAGAACATAAACTGGATATAAGAAATGACTGTAACATAAACAGGTATGACAAGGTAAGCAAGATGGACAAGATAGACGGTGATTGCGCTTCTAATCACTATAAGATAATTCCTACACCACACCAATACTAGTTATACAGAAAGTTGATCCCTGTTACTAATTATAATGATAATGATAATGGTAGTTTTGTGTACCCCTAGTTGTTGTCATAGGTGTTGCCTACTCTTATCTCCACTAGTTGTACCCACTACCCTCCCTATTCGATCGGCTCCCTAACTTGTAAATACCCGTGTTGGTCCCATAGTAGGGTGTATCACTCCCTAAAGTGGCAACCCGATACTACTAAGGATGCACGGCTTATACCTACACGATGTAACAACGTATTACCTACCAGCACGGACCCATGCACGCACATGACTCCGTTGGACTTGCGTTGCCACCGCTAACCCATTTGACCTCTTACAATCAATCCCAGTAAGCTTGTCCCGTCCTCGACCTATTTCGAGATCACATAGATACTAAATGGGTTACTGGTTGAAAAGGGTCCCCACACTTGACACAAGCTTCCCGTCTATGCTTGGTCCCTACTAGGATTTCCCACTTAACCCCTTCTTATTCATGTCTTCTTACATGTTTCAACTTAGTCAAGTGTTTCTAATTATATTTCACATGTCACCCACTTAACCCTATGTCCCACTACATGTCTTATCTTGGTTAAGTGTTATTTAATTCATTATAATCGTAATCTTGCGAAACCTCCCACAGTAGATTCCGTTTTGCGGTTGCTGGATTTGTCGGGCGGGTCCGGGAAGGCTTATACCGCAATCCGAATCTAACCTCGTGTCTTTGCCTTATTACGCATCTAGTTTATGCCTTTGACCTCTCACATTAGACTGCCATTTGCGGTTGTTGGATGTTCCGGACGGGTTCGGGCAGGCTTATACTGCAAACCATGTCTAAGCTTGTTTCTTAGGCGTTCATTATCTCATTCTATTATTCAAAACCCAATTTGAATTAATATTCATATTCCAATTTGTCCATAATTCCCAATTTAGGCTATGTTCATAATTCTCATTCTAATTATGTCCTTAATTATATGTACATAAATTATACCAATTTATTCCCCAAGTTAATTACATGATTAAAAACCAATTTATGCCAATTACATAATATTCAATGTTTTCACCAAACCTTTCCCCAACGTTCCTACGTCATTCGTACGTATAATTCACATAATATGTTAGGCTCGTCATTAGCCTAACTCATAAAAAAGGAAAAGAAGAGGGAAAGAGACAACATCCACACATAATATAGATCCAATAATCATATGGAATATGAACTTGCATGGAATAGGATTGATCTAATCAACATAAACTTGCATAGATGTAATTAACATAAACTTGCATAGAACTAGTTAACATAAACTTGCATAGAATAGAATAGATCTAATCAACATAAACTTGCATAGATCTAATTAACATAAACTTGCATAGATCTAATTAACATAAACTTGCATAGATCTAATTAACGTAAACTTACATGGATCTAATCAACATAAACATAATAGATCTAATTAACATAAACTTGCATAGATCTAATTAACATAAACTTGCATAGAATAGAATAGATGTAATCAACATAAACTTGCATAGATCTAATTAACATAAACTTGCATAGATCTAATTAACATAAACATAATAGATCTAATTAACATAAACTTGCATAGATCTAATTAACATAAACTTGCATAGAATATAATAGATCTAATCAACATAAACTTGCATAGATCTAATTAACATAAACTTGCAAAGATCTAATTAACATAAACTTGCATATATCTAATTAACATAAACTTGCATAGAATAGAATAGATCTAATCAACATAAACTTGCATTGATCTAATTAACATAAACTTGAATAGATCTAATTAACATAAACTTGCATAGATCTAATTAACATAAACTTGCTTAGATCTAATAGCATATAATACAGGCATAGTCATACAGTCCAATTCACACTTATCACCATTATTTTTAATTAATTATCTTGTGAAAATAAATGTACTTACTGTGGTAGAAGAAGAAAGAATATAGATATGAATTGAGCATTTATTGTTGTTCTAGAATCGTTCAATTTTTTCACAATTCCTATGCTTTGATTCATTGAAGAAGAGAAACTAGTTTAGTTTCGGATGCATTAGCATGGAGGCTTATGAATGAATTTAGTTTAGATAAGAGTTAGATTAGATGTGCTTATATAGAAGTATTAGCTTAGTTAGAGTCTTTAGATTAACTAGGAGATCATCAGAACCACAGAGCACAAAGACACGTCATCCTACCAGTCAGAGGAGGCAACGTCAATCCTAAAACTCAAAAATCGTCATTAACAAATAAAAATGCGCCATGTGTGCAACATGATGCGCAACAGCAGGGGTGTTGACACCCACATGTCATATATATATATATATATATATATATATATATTCCTAACTATCTTTCCAATTAACCCTTTTCACACTAAACCATTTTTTTATTGAACTTTGTTCACACTAAGCCACTTTTTAGCCATTCCTCTAAAACAAAAATATGGATCTGGCGGGGATTGAACTCAGAACCTCTTGTATACAAGTCACGTGCTCTAACCAAATGAGCCACTAAGTCTTTTTTTACAAACCTTAGAACAATGCTTAACATTATTCTTTTCTCATTCCTCTTTTTCATGTTTTGTTGCAATATTTAATTTTTTCCTCTTAAATATATCTATGTATATAATATATATACATATTTCCACATTTTTAATTTCATTAAAAATGTGGTGTGTTACACCCTTCCTTCAGAGGGTTTTGTTAATTTGCCATTCTTTCTGAATGATTTATTGGATATCTTTCATCAAGGGTATGTTTCGCACCTTTCATAGAAGTATTTAAGTATGTTAATATAACATGTTTGACAATGTTCATGAAATTATGAAATAGTGGAGATAAGATTTAGAAGAATTTTATTTAGTCCGAGCTATGATTAATGTTTAATCAATTCTTTGCTGCATATTTATCTGAACAGGTTCAATTGAAGCATGTCATTGATTGATAACTTTGTTGTGTTTTAGTTCATACATTGCATTCTTCAGGTGCTCCCATTTGATCTTTCGTTCCCTTCCACAGGACGAGATATAAGAAGAAGTTCGGCGCGCTTTAAGTGCTCCCCTTGACCTGTTGTTGTATGCACAAACTTGCATCTCACTTTTTGATATAGTTGGTTTACATCTAAAACCGTACAAATCGTATTGGAGTTTGAGTTTCCAACATGATAAGGTATGGGAGCACCTCCCGAATAGTGTACTTCTAGAGAGCAATACACTAAGGTTCAATAAGAACATCTTGCAACCCAGTCACAGATGACCAACCACACATTCAACATGAGCGTACCAAATATATCATCGCCAACGGATGATCGTGAGCTACCGTTACCCATAAGATACAGAAGTTACAGAAGAAACAAATGAATTTTCTCTATATGGTGATAACACATCCTGTAACGACCCGGAATTTTGGGGCCAATTTAAAATTTTATTTTAGAAATTTTAATGGGATTTTAATAATTAAAATAATTTATTTTAAATAATAACGACTAAAAATTTAATTTAAAACGAATAAATTTAATTTAATTATAAAAGGAGTTTAAAACAAAGCTGCAGTTTGAAATTTTGAATTTGAACTTTGACTGAGTGTACAGGATTCATTTTAAATCAGAATTAAACGAAACCAGAAATATTTAAATCTGTTTAATCATATTTTTCCAACGAATCTGAAAAACTGAAATTTCGTTGTAAAGATCAAAAGTTATGGCCAATTCAATTTTTAGAAAAGTCGCTGTAGAATTTATATCTATATTATATAGGGCCCAAAAAGCTACTTTTCACATATGAAGGAATTTCGACTCTAAACCACTTTCATTGAGTTCGGAATGACGTTCCTGCTTTGAAAAAAAGTAAACACTTATATATTTTGAGTTTCGGAATTTATTTGTTTAAAAATGCATTTTTAATATTAAATATATTAGCCTTAAAAATAGTCATTTTTCAAACGACCTCGGTTTTCGATGAAACCACTTTTGT